>OZ012667.1:53463044-54063044 GCA_963942505.1 Lordithon lunulatus | reverse complement strand
TAATTAAGCTGTATATAATTGAATCGGTGAGTGAAAAAAAAATCATATAACTCCAAAATCGTAGTTTAGATAAAATATTTCTTTTGTGGGGAAAAGTATGCATGTCGCAACAATTAGATGTAAAAGAGAGTTGTAGAGGACATCGTATATGTTTTTCCACTCACCGATTCAATTTTTATTACTACACATTAAATATGATAGTGAGCCGAGGAAACATTTCATCAATAATCGAAATTTAAATTTATAGTTGAATCACCACAACTTCTAACAACTTAAACATAACATAATTAATATGCGTTCCAGCTTTTATATTGAATGAGTATACTAGTTAAATTAAATTTAATAAGTATGCTCTCGTAATTAAATATGAGGCCGAACATCAAAGACCGCGGAATAGCTTTGATTCAATTTTTGTAACGTGCACGTAGTCCACTTACATTGGCCCCAGCATGATGACAGGGAGTCTAAAATCATGCTTTAATAGGCACTTCCGCATTTATTATCATGCATATAAAAAACTTATTGTCGCCCATTTTATTTCATATGAACCGCATTGTATGGGCCATTAAAACGTGCTCTTCGCCGCGCCATCGCACTGAATTGATTTCCAAACATAAATCTGTTAGGTTGCAACAAATAAATCATTAGCTCCAATTAATACTCAACTGGTAGTGCAATTCATCATAATAATCGCAATAAGGGAAAGTAATTTGTGCGATTTTGCGTAATAAAATAGCAAGTGGTGCGCGGTACAATATTATTGTAAAATAAAAGCATAATAAAATTTCCTTTTACGAGAGTCCTTTTCATATAACAGAATATTGTTCCGTAAGTCGCTTGTACGTACTATCTGCTGTTTTCACAAGTTTAATTTCGGAATTTCCAACTGCGTTCTTTACAAATAGGTCCACTTTATTATTGCAAGATGCTGCGCCCGGCGTCTATTTTAATTTCACGATAACAAACAACAGTCTGCGTTACGAATTAATGTCTTCTTAAATCAATAGTTTTTATTGCTACCTAAAAAAATAACCATCCTATATTTTATACTTCCTTCCCCTTTTCTGTTTCCGTATTATTTCACAAGTCACCATAAAGAATATTCATAGCCGCATATGAATTATTGCACATCATTTTTTTCCCGCCCGCTTCTGAAATACAGTTTATTTTCGGCAAGAAAACAAATAGCCGCCTAATAAAACACCTGAAAATTAGGAACATTATTCTCCCCGCGTATAAATAACGATGTTAATTAGCGCTTCAACAATAGCCCAAGATTAATTAAACTGACACGTGAAAAAGGCACATTCAAAATTGGGGCAAAGATGTGGTGTTTAATGAAAGAAGTGTATTACGGCATCATAAAGGGCCGCCCGCTTAATCTAAACCGGTCCTTTATGAAGTGAAGACAATAATAAGCTACCCAACCCACATAATCCCAAGACCTTGTTGATCCAAATTACCAGTTAATGATAATTGTGGTTGGGTATAACAGTATCTGTTGCAACAAGCAATTTATGCAAATATCACTGAACACAAAAAAAATCACAATAGAAACGCACAAACTGGATAAACGAGTTTATTGCATAATAACTTATGATCCGTAATATTGCAAAATAATATACGGGACTAGTTTAATGATCGGATACTAAATATATGGCGGCGAGTTTTAATTGCAAATTTAATCGAGCTTTTGATGCCTTTCAACGCGGTTTCTCGGAAGTATATTATTAACAAACTTTAGTACACTAGTTCGATAAACCTAAATATTTTGTAGGATATATAGCATTATTTGGTTACAACATATCCGCATCTTCATCTATATATACCAAATAAATCCCAAAATAAAGATGATTCATATTATGCATATTTCAGGAGTAAATTATATTGTAATAAAACAATTGTCGATGCAAAACATACAAAGAGCTGCCTTGTAGTGAAAATGAGTTCGCAGCCAGTTTATTTTCGCGTGCATATAAAACAAACATTTTTTGTTTAAAATTGTCGCACGTATGCGTATGCGGATTGTAAATTTGAATTGCAATTATGGCGTGTAAACTGTAAAAAAAGTGGGCGCGTTTAGAAAAAAAAATAACGGGGGACTAATTTAAAAGACAGTCCCGGGGCAATAATTAATACGCGCAAAGTGCGAAGCCGGGAAATGAATGAATAAATTAAAATCCCCGACACGAAAATATCAAGCCCGGGCGAAGCGTTTTTTATGCTTCAAATTAAATATTTTTCGGCGTAATTTAAATTAGAAGCCGAGTTTATATGTGAATTGCCGTGTATAAAATAAAGTAATGTTAGGAAAGGGTGGGCGGATGGATGTGCATAGGGGGGGCTGCGAGTTGCCGCACCGCCAGTGCGCTCGAGTTTATCCGATATTCAGAATTTGCAACTTGCAGACTATAGATTTGCGACGCATTGTTGTGTGAAATTGGATTTTGTCATTTTAATTATAATTTTATCTGTTACGTATGCGATTTTAATTAACTCGATGCCGAACGGATTGCGAACACCTCGTCCGATTTCTTTTAATTAATTGCATTAAATGTAATAACAGTAATTGTATTATTTATTAGGATATTAAATATAATATATTGTATTTAATTAATTTTAGTAACTTCATTCCGAATTGATTTCTATATATTTTTTTTAACAATATCCTGTTATTGTTTAAAATACAATTTATTATTAATCTAAACTAGTGATTTTCAACCACGGTGCTGCGGTACATAAGCTGTTTTCGTTTATCACTATTTGCTGCTCTGGGCGTCCTCGTCCTTTACAACCGGTGCACGACCGCAAAACTTGGAGCGATACAGCACGCCAGGGGGCAGTTAAACGAAAGCACCTTTAGTGTGCTATTAGATTCTTGACGTGTGCCGCCGAATTTTACGTATTAATAAAGAGTACAAATTTTTGTTTATATTAAATAATTGGTGACATGGAATGGAAAGTATCGTTAAATAATATACAAAACGTGTGTAATGCAATTTCATTGAAAATTATATATTAGGCGCTTTCGTTTATCATGGTTTATCATTGCTAGTCGCCCCCGTGGCGTGCAGTATCGCCCAGGTTTTGCGGTCATGCGCCGCCAGTTGTAAGGGCCGAGGTAGAATTATGCGCATCGGAAGCGGCAAATAGAATAAGAAACAATCAGTCCGTACCAGCCCAGAGTGATAAACGAAAGGCACTATTATAGCAAGAATGAGCAACCCGCAGCCTTTTGACGATTTTAAAATTTTGAAAACCATACAGATTTTTTCAAAATGTATTGCTATTGATATTATGGGTACATCAATTAATTAACCAAGTATATTTTTTACTTAGTTTATTGTTAGTGTGCCGACAAATTGTGTAATTAGTAAAAGTGAAGAATCACTATCAACTATCTGTCTATTTATCTATATAGATATTTATCTAATAAACAGGCCCTCAGTTAACTTACAATTTCTTTGTTACGTAACTATTAAAATGATACCACTTATACAAGCCTGTAATAAAACAATTTCTTACATTATAGATTTCATTTATTATGATATAAAACATAACAAGTTGTATATAAATAATTGTTGTAAGCAATGTTTTTATTACAGGCTTGTACAAGTGGTATCATTTTAATATTTACGTAACAAAGAGCTTCAACTGTAAAAGTAACTGAGGGCTTGTTTATTCAATGGGGTTTAAATCTCCGATAAGCTTAACTCCTATAGAAAATCACAGATTTGCTCTCGAGTTTAATCTCTGAATGAGAAACTGGCCCTAAAGAAAATAAGTTCTGAAATCAAATTTAATGGATTCATCTCTGATAGCATTATAGTCTTCTGATACAACGTTTATTTTAATTAGTTACCGAACAAATATTGTATCAGCCACTCTTAATTTAACTCTATATAATATTTTCGTTCGTGAATGAGAATCGTATACATTTGTTATCTAATTTATTATTTGTTTAGTAATAAGTTTTTTTTTTCAATATAAATAACATAATTATAATTACGCAACATAATTAATTAAGTACCAAAATCAAAATTAAAATTACTTCTAGTATATTTACAAAAACAAATTAGTTCTTCCCTCTACCCTCACCGCGAGGTTTGTGGCTTGATTCCTCCTCGGACTGTGAATATTGAGGGATATATTGTTTATGATTTATATTATGTCTGTATCTTGGCTTTGTGCTGATATCTCATGCACTCTGTTGGAATATTATTCCCTAGAGAGCACTACCCAGTGATCCTGATGGCATGAGCATGTTGACGGTTATTACCATATGGGTATGCATTGGTAATTGATGTGGTGCCGGCAGATGGCGTTTAACTTTCCTCCTAGATGGTTAGTTGTAACTAATTTCTTGATTTGTTTCATTTTTCTTCTGTCCTATTTTAATTTTGTTCTTTAGCAGGTTGTTTGATAGTAACTTTTATATTTTTAGTTTAAAAGGAATGTAAGCTAGTGATTTAATTTCTTTGCTTCTTTACTTGAGAGTTCTTAATTTTGATTTTCTTCTTTTTCTACATTTTGTATAGTATTAGTAATTTTTTTAGTGATATCATGTTTTTTATGTTTAGTTGCTGTGCCTGTTGGAATTTGGTAGCAGTTTTCTTGTCGAGCTTGTATAGTATTATGAATATTTTGTTTTATTGTATTTGCAGTTTATATAAATTCTGTTTGCTTATGTTTCCCCTTATGTGGCTTAATTGATAATCCTTTTGTGCTGTAAAGAGTGTGTGGTATACACGTTTTTGTCTGTTTATGTATACATTATTTGATGTTTTTATTGATGCGATTATTTTGATGTTTTTTGTACTTGTTTGTTTATATACCATTTTAAGGTGTTATCTTGTATCGTTAGTCCTAAGTAGTTGGTTACATATATTTGCCATTTTCCATGTTATTTTAGTTGTTTTTGTTAAATCATTGTTATTGGCAGAGATTTTACAATATTCCGAGGATCAACTTAATGTTATTGAGGCTACAATTATTTTCCAAGGATACTAGTTGTAGAAACTAGAAAGAATTAGTCATTTCAGCTTCAGGCTATCGAATAAAAACTATTACCAGTATCTAATACATTTGCTTCACAAAATTATAATTACTCCCAGTTGAATATTTTGTAACGTTCATTAAAACGCCCTTCGCTGGTTACCAAGAATTGCACCTCTCTAATTAGTTTGCAGGAAGGTAACTACTTTAATTCTAGTTCATTAAAATGTTTAAGGATGTATATACTCTTCTTATGGCACGAATTATGAAATTATATTGAGGTTGTAGCAAAAACTATAAAGCGCAATGTCATACAATTGTTTCTAGTTAATTAAAATACTTTATTGTTGGCTATAAAAAATAGTTTGTATTTTTTGCTGATCTACGTTTTATAACTACGGATTCTGGTCATACATTTTTACAAAATAAAGAATAAATAAAACGGTTTTTTACTTTGTTTTTTTATCACAGTTACACTTTGCAACTAGTTTAGGCTAAGCTCTAGCCATTTTCGAGCTCCTCCGATGACTTTCGGCTAAGCTCTAGTCATCGGAGTAGTAAATGTAGTAGCAGAGTATAACTAAAGTGTGATAAAAAAAACAATGTAAAAAATCTTTTTATTTATCATTTAAAATGAATTATCACAAAGTAGACCCCTTAACAATCCAATATTTACAAAATAAGTTCATAGCCAACAAATCGTCGCCTAAGCAGAAACACGACACATCTAAAATTTTATTTGAGATTGATAGGAGAGAAAAAAAAATGATTATAAAATGTTTATTCGTGTTATTTTAGACTGACAAGTTATCAATTTTTTATTTTATCGCTTATATTTTATTTATTTGAAGCAGGAACAATTTAAATACTCCAATAAACATTATATTTTATCAGTTATATTTCTCCTGTCAACCTCAAATAAAATTTTAGATGTGTGGTGTTGCTGCTTAGGCAGCGCAATACGTGTTTTAAGTCAGTTTCGTTTATCGCTCGGGAGCTGTTCTCGGCTGTTCTTTCTAGTGTTAGAACATCTCTCGGAACAACTCCATAATTATAAAAGAAAACGGCTATAATTAAGTAGTAAAACTTGAATGATATTCCGCTGTATAGTATATACAAGCTTTATACAATTTCACGCCTGTCGCACAAAAAAAACATATAGACGTTAAGGGTGGGACTTAACACCATTGCTATCGAGCAGAGCAAAAATCGATAGTTGTGAAACTATGTATTTATCATAAAATTATTTATTTGTATGTCCTTTTATCTCTGAATAGTATGAATAATTCGTCATTATAAAGTAATTTTGAGTCTGTATATTTTTAATTTGTAAAACTGTTTATTTGAGTAAAGAAAAACACATTTCATTGTTAATGATTGTGACCCACGGGAAGGAGTCGTTATTTCGGAATGAAAACACAAATAGATAGCTGATATAACTGGATGTCCCAAATATTCTCCACTCGAAATAGACCGCAGTAAAGTTGTTTAACCTCTAAGACGAGTGTTTTTCTTCTACACCGCCATGCGTGTCTAGTTTGTTTGAGAAAAAAACAAACGTTAAATTTAGAAACACATAATTACGGTTTCGGGCTTATACCTAGTTGTGTTGCAGCTCGCGGGGATAATATTATTGTTCTCTCCATAAAAAGAGTATTTATAATTTTAATCGCGCTCGTATTTGCAATAAAATTACTTTTATATGGTAATACGCAATATTATGTTATTGTAGATAAAAACGGGAGTTGTAAAAAATAATTAATGACTGCAACAAAAGCGTTAAGAGTACTTTTACTTTTATATTGTTTATATTTATGCAGATATTGAGTGCAGTTCTTCTAGATTTTATACATCATGCACCCAAAAAAGCTCTCCTCATGTTTATGAATTACAAATAGAGCTGGATTTAATGAAATAATCAAAATCACATAAAATTTACTTACAAAAATAATTAGGAAATTGCAGTTTACAGACATAAAAGTTTTTTTGGGTCCGAAGATATGAAAATCACACAATACTGAGAGAACTGGCTATGTGTTATAGAACTCCCGTCCGTAAGTTGCACCTAAAAAAGCTCTCCTGATGTCTATAAAATACAATTAGATCAGGATTTAATAAAAATCACACAAAACTGATTTACAAAGTTAATTAGGAAATTTTACTTTACAGACATAAAATTTTTTTTGGGTCCGCAGATATGAAAATCCGCCAATAACACAATTATTATATATTTTATATTATTTGTCTGGTTATACTGCAACTACTCTTCAATACTATAAAATAGCATAGTTTAGAGAATTCTTAAATGAGTTATTTAGGCAGTTTAGTGAGGTCAACTGGCAATTTGTTATAAAACTGTAGTTCATTAGTATAATTAGAGCTGGATTTAATGAAATAATGAAAATTACATTAAACTGATTTACAAAGTTAATTAGACAATTGTACTTTACAGACATAAACGTTTTTTGGGGTCCGAAGATATGAAAATCGCACAATACTGAGAGCAACTGGCAATGTATTATAGAACTCTCATCCATAAGTTATGAAAATCACAGAACATTCATTTACAAAATTTTAAAAAGCTTTGATATTGAGAAATCACAATCCACGATAGAGAAATTTCGGTATAAGAAACATTTGTTTCTATATCGTGGAGTGATTATCCAATATAATAGCAGTTTTTAATTTTTTCAGTTGCTCTCAGTATTGTGTGATTTTCATATCTCCGGACTAAAACAACTATTATTTCCTAATTATTTTTCAGTTTTACGTGGCTTTCATTATTTCATTAAATCCAGCTCTAATTGTACTAATGAACTACGGTTTTATAACAAATTGCCAGTTGATCTCACGAAACTGCCTTATAACTCATTTACGAGCTCTCTAAAAATATTTTTCTAACTATGGTATTTTATAGTATTGAAGAGTAGTTGCAGTATGATCGGGCAAATAATATAAAATATATAATAATTGAGTTATTGGCGGATACTCTGGTGTTGCATAGCATTCAATGCGTGTTACAGAGTAAAGTAGTCTATCTTCTGTTATTTCATGTTCTACTAACTTTAGTTCATCTTTGTACGCTAGACATGTGTTAATTATTGTGTATACAGTGTTAACACGAATAAATTAAAAATTGTAATATGCAGCATTAGGTACGTTATTGTAGATAAAAACTGGTATTGTTAAACCAAAATTAATGGATGCAACAAATGGAGGATACTTTCGGATGTTGCATAGCATTCATTGTCTTATGGGGTAAAATAGTATGTTATTTTATGTTCTACAAACTTTAAATCATCTTTGTAAGTTTCAAATTATTTATATTTAAATTGTTGTATATAACACGAATAAATAAAAAAATGTTAATACGCATAATTATGTTATTGTAGATAAAAACCGGTCTAAAATAATAGCTGCAATAAAAGAGTTCTTTTCCTTTTATATTCATGCAAATATCGACGAAAGTTCTTCTGGATTTTACAGGGTAAATGTTATTTTACCCGCTTCCCTTTATCGTTCAGGGGCTGTTCCAGTCTGTTTTAAGCCAGCCAAGATCAGCCCAGAGAACGATAAACGAAAGCGACTTTTGTGTTCTACTTTTGTTCATCTCCGTACGTTAACACTGTATATACAACAATTTACAGATGTAAATTGTTGTATATACAGTGTTAACACGAATAAATTTATTATTATTATTATACTTCATGTGGTCAAACAAAACAAAATTTGATGTCTGTAAAATGTAATTTTCGAATCCTACGAGGTTCACATTTCGCATATTTCGATCGTTCAGTTTTCTTTTTTTTGTGTATGTGAATTAATACACACAAAAAAGAAAACTGAACGATCGAAATATGCGAAATGTGATTTTTAAAGCAAGACTAAACAATTTATAGGAAGTTTGGAAATTTAATATTAGTTAGAAATAACATAAACGTGCATGTAAATAAACCATTCCACGTGATTATTACTAAGAATTTACTTTCTGCTGTGCAATTAGACACATCTACACGGGTGTTATGTTTAATCTTCTACTGCGCAGTCAGACGATTCAGCAGGATTTAAACGTGTTTTTAAAGTGCAGCTGCTAGAAATCGAAGCCAGCATTATTCCATACGACAACACCCATTCAAATGATCATTCAAGATTATTGTAAGCATGTTAGAAGATTTAATGCAACGAAGCCGTAGAAGTGGCACGGTAGCTATCTTAAATACAATGTAAACCGTATATAATTAATACGTGAGTAAACGATGATGATGATTATGGATGTCGAAGATGCTTTGTTATTTTAATAACATAATGCGTGTTTCTATAAGCAACCATATAAAAACTCAACATTGTAAATTATTGAAATTTCTTTATTTTTCTACTCATACCCTTCATAATAGGTTCTGTGATAATGGTAAGTTTATGTTATTTGGTTATTTATGGTGATAAAATAATAACTAAATTGTAAGTATGAATTCTTGTTTTGTGAGCATTATTTGCAATTATTTCTTATTTTATTTCAGAATAAGACGGAATACATGGGTCTGTATGGGTCGATAGCCAAATAAAGATTGATTATGTATATATTTCAGAATAAACCGACTGATCTAGTGTATGTATAATTATTACTTCTGGATCCAATAAGAAATTGTTTATATATTTATTTAATCGGTTTTATAATGTCACGACACTGTTCTAGATAGCTGTATGTATACAACAGTGGGATTTTGGCCACATTTTTATGTCGTGAAAGTAACAGGACAAGTTGCCGACTCTTATAAATTGAATAAATATAATATTTTCGGGATACAAGCGAATAAATCTGTAGTCCTAGGGTGGGCGTAGATATATTTATATATACAATACGCGAATTACAATTTCGCATTGTCATGCATTTTAATATCAATAGAGTTTTAAATATGCGTAACATATTGACTGTAATAAATTTACTTAATCAGTATGCATGTAATGAATATTTTCATCGCCCCATATGTAATCCGATTTATTATTTTAACACTCCAAATTCGCGCCTCGGGCAGCCGTCTCGTTCACAAAGTGATTGAACCCATTCAATCAACACTCCAGTATCAATTACTCCAGCAAATATGCAAACAAAACTCAGTAGTAACATGACCTCGACCATACGCTCTATTTCTTGATAATCGCACCAATAATTTTTATAGCCTGACGTATTTTATTCCACAGATTGCGCCCCGTTTAAAAACATTCCATGCAACTTCCATAAATCATAAACGAGCATGAGATTTAAAATAAAAATATCGATATCACGCTTTTCTTCCATTTCCAACTTTACAGCCGCGCCATAAAACCGCGCTGTTTGTTACTCATCACTAAACATTTAAATATTTTCACATCAAAAATTCGCGCCACTCGCCGCGTTTCAATTCAAACAGCGATATGAATGGGAAAACATTTTATTCCGTAAATAGCCTGATGACTCACATCTTCCTTCCCACATGCCTCTGATAAAACGAGTTTAAATGTAATACGGAGAAAGCAACGTTCGTGCCCCACACATACCATACAAAAGTAAGTATCAGGTTTGTGCGCAGAAAAAATCTGCAAATTAGCACGTTTTAGTCAGTGAATTTTAAGCGGGTGCAATTTATTCGGGGGAAAGATGCGGATCTTCCGAAATTACGCGGCTGAATAAAATGCGCCGCCATAAAGTATGCGGGATAATGCATATACTTTTGGACATGCAGCGAGGGAGGAAAAAGGTCGCTGGAAAAATGACGGCAATTTGGGAGAATGACTGGATTATAAATTCCCGCGGAGTGATATTACAAGTTTATTATTTCCAAATGCGATATGCGCTTTTTCATAAATCAGCCCGCAAGATATTTTTGCGAAACGCATTGTGCTGGACGTTTTTGTTTGCCCGGGAAAGGCGGTAAATATTCATATCGGTATTCTCGTGGCCGGTTAGCAGCAATATATTACGTGATTTAAACAGTGCGAACGGGGACGCTGGCGACATTATCTGCGGCCGTATCAGCTCGCCGACTGCATAAGTGACTAATTACAATCTGAAGCGAGGACCAAACTGTTAACGGGCACGACTGTAATTTTTTAACGTCACATTGTGTGGGTAGAAGCCATCTTTGTTGTGACACTCATAATTAATGAACGAAAAACCAACTTGGTCGACAGAATTTAAATAAGTTTTTGCAGCAACAAAAAGTTACAATAATAAAGCGTAACCACATTAAATATATTCCCCTCATTTCCGACTAGTCAAGTGGATGACAAAGCTGTATTTATATATTTCGAAGGGTGGTGTGTGTGTCATAAGGCAATACATTAAGGAGGCATTGACCCTCTATATTCGGATCCCTTTTTCTTAGAATGCAAACTTAATGAACCGTGTTAGTATTAAATGCAATTATACTTTTATTACATCAAGCGACTGAATGCAAATAATATTTAGATTATCACATAACATAACCGGTTTAAGGCATTTCGAGCAAATTTGGCACGTCTCAAAACCACCAACGCACTGAATTTAATATTTACGCCACACTAATTAAACTCGAATCCAAGGCAAACATGAAGGAATAAAATGCGCCTAATTACGAGCTACGACTAAATCTACCAGCATCATCTTCGAACGCTTTAATTATAGTGGCCTTTAGCGAAATATTTTAATCCCATTTAATTTCCTCGGCAATTAGCGGCAACTTTCTTTTTGCGACCGTTCGCTCGTCGGAGCGGAAAACGTTAACATTGTGATTGACAGCACATAACCCAACAAACGTACATAAGTCTGACAGGAGTCGCGATAAAATTAATCTCGTCACTCAGGGTGCCTGCAGAGCTTTTGTTTTTCGTTCAGTTTTTTTTTGTGCCCTAGCCGTCCTGCTGTGTGAAATGCAAATTTTAGCTATTCAATTCTGTGTAACAACCGAAGTACACGGATATGATAATGCTTCTGTCCTGGGTTAGTTTAATATCTGTTTAACCAATTAATTTCAAGTTACGGTTATTTCCAGTATAAAATTATTCCAACGTATAAACTGCGCCAAATGTTATACATTAAATGCCAGGCGTCGGCGAGAAAATAATTTCATGGTGATTCAGTAGAATATACATATTTTCTTACGTTTATTTAAAATTTAAAATAAATTTATTATCCCTATAATATAAAAACGAAGACAATGTTTGGAAGCCGACCTGTTAGTATTTATGACTTTTGTGCCGTCAGTAAAACAGTTATTTTTTTATAATTTAATCTTATTTATTATTTTAAAATCAATATACAGACTCACGAGTAGTAATGCATCTGATGCTACGTTCAAGATTGCATTGATAAAATAAAAAGGAGCACAAATACACAATATTGCGCTTAAAAATATTTTGAAAGGGATAGTATATTTTTTGTAATAGTTTTCATACACGCTCAGAGAAGTTGGCAAAATAATTAATTATGATCATACCCCTTCGAACGATGGAAATTCATCTAGTATTCTAATAACATTCCATTTGGAATCGTACTAATATCAACATATTTTCATATAATAAGTTATTACAATACTTTAATATATTCGTAATGATTCCACTATAAAGGTTATTGCAGCAAATAGTTAGATGTAAAGTGTTTTTATTTGTAGATTTATAGTATGTACTTGTAAATTCATAACTCATGCATCATCCAACTTATAGTGATAACAATCCTCTGATAAAATTGTTGTCTTATTAGATAAAAGTTTTGAGAACAATTTTAAGGCGCTCTTACGCAATATATATTTTGTGCACTCACTTTTTTAATTTCAAGTCCTGGTTATTTTCCAAACACGAATCACCAATAAATGTCCTTTTTAGTTCCAAAAAACGCAAAACCAATTAAGTTTTAAACAGTTCGAAAACTTCGCACACAAGCGGTTTTATATATTTTTATTTTAGGTAGTAGTAGAGAGGAACGAACGCGCGTTATAATATTTTTTTAAAACTCCAAACTTGGAAAACACGAATGTTTTATTTGAACAAGCTCTTACACCACACGAGTAAATGAGTGTACAAGAGTGTGCACGCCTCGATATAGAGACACTGACTGGTTCAAGCGGGCAAGCTAAGCGGTCTGGCGGTAGGCAAGGGACTGACGGTGGAATTCGCGCATAGGCATAGAGACCTCGCGGCTCCGCGAGCGCGGCCGGGGCGCAAGCGCGACGCAAGGGGTTGGTTTCCTTCAGTTGCGCAGCGCCACAATACGACCCCCTCGCTAATTATGTAAGGACCGCGGAAAAAAAATCCTCACTACTTTCTTCTTGCGAGAAAGAGAGAGACACTGGAAAGGGAAACGCAGACAGAATCCATCCGCGCTCATTTCACATCGCCAAACAAATCAAACGGCCACAATTGCCGGGGCGGAAAGCCTACAGCTACTACCACCCCCGAACGCAATCACCCTGAACGTCATAAAAGCGCCGCAACGGCGTGTCATATTTTTTAACGTGAGTAAAGGCAATTTTTATTTCATTCCGTGTTTGCTTATTCACGCTGCATAAGAAAGGTGGGTTTTCGCGTGAAAGAAATTACACAACAAGAAAATTCTTACCGCTAACACGAGCTGAACGCTAATAACATTCTAAATGCCTTGGAAAATCTAATTATCACGATATAAAGATTACACAGACTGGTTTTTGATACGGCGGCTATTATTCGAGTAAGTGCGATAATAACTAACAATGAAAAACGCAAATACATTCAGATATGTTTGTTAATTAAATAAATTTTAAACAGCATAAACATTTTTATAACTATCACATAACTGATAATATTATACATGTGTTTAAAATCTAGAATGATATGAGAATGATATGAATTTCTAGTGCTAGTTTTGACATATATCTCAGACCATTTGAAGTGGATCACCTAATATAAGGGCAAGATCCTAACAGTTTTGAACGGATTTGCATGACTCCTCGTTTGTTTTTTGCTGCTCTACCAGCTTTCGTCATTCGTTTCGGGCTTATAGTCTGATATAGGGTGTTTTATTCTTATAAGATTTTATATATTTTTTGTTCAATCTATTGCGTTACCCGCCATATATCACGTTCTATAGTAGCAGGCCTCGCCCTGAATCTGCAGCAAGCTTCATAATTTGTATATTTTACATATTTATTTTGTACGTAATACACACCACTTACAGTAGTAGATTAGTTTTAATATATCATGAATATTCTATTATAGAACTTTTATATTTATTATTATGATTTTCTCTTAATTTTGGGCAATCAACTAAAGAACGTGTGTTCTTTTATTATAAATTTAAATTATTGTAATTGTACAATATACACACACAGGCAATGGAAATGAAATATCTTAGAGGAGTAAAACAAGTTCGAGAAGATACAGAATAAGAAATGATGACATCAGAGAAGAACTGGGAATTGAAGCTATAGATAAGTATAAAGAAAAGAACTTATACATATAGATAAGTATATAGATAAGTATATAGAACTAAACTGGTGGGGACATTTGATTAGGATGGACAAAAAGAATCAAACAAAACAGGCATGGGAAGCAAGAACTGGATAGAAGAAGAAGAAGAGGTAGACAGACCAAGAAAAGAGTAGGACAACATAATAGAGGAAATAATAATCAAGAAAGGAAAGACAGTCAAGCAAGCAAGAGAACTGGCGAAGAACAGAAAGGAGTGGAAAGAATATATATTTGTACGATTTAGAGAGTATGAAAATCTATTTGGATTATCTACAGGCAGGATTATCCACATGGAGTACATAAAGTCAAAACGCACTCAGCTTTTCATTTATCAACTTTAAAAAACGCAGTTAGGAGTGGACTGACAATGGCATTGTACGACACTAAAAACAACTCCAAGTCCTCGATATAGAAAGAATATAGCGAATAGTCGCGATAATTCGAGGTATTTGGGGCTGATGGTACCCCGAATTACAAAAAACCCGAATTACAGAATTGTCAACTACAATGTAAAACGAAGTCAAATTGTGTAGATACTATTAAAGTTACAGATATATACATACATACATTAACATTTTTAGAAGAAAGAATTTACAACTTTAAAAAACTAGCGGCTCTAGTTTGGGTGTGTTGGGGTGACTTTGAGTTGGTATTTTATATAGCTCTGATTGCACAGAATTTCGGATTAGTGTAGCTCGGATTACCGCGACTCTACTGCCTCATAGCGTTAACGCACTTTACTAAGGTATCATACATCAAATTCAGCGGATACTCAGTTTACCACACAATTCAATCCTAACATGGTAGTGGCCAAAGTCCGCCAAAACACAATAACAATGCAGAACAATATAAAGAATTTTTGAGTTACATTGGTAATAGATTCATGATAGGTGGAGACTACAATGCGAAACATGTGGGGATCAAGATTAATAACTACAAAAGGTAGAGAATTACTGAAAGCATGTAAACAACTGAACATGTGGCATCCACTGGGAAACCAACCTCTAACGTCTACAAAATACCAAACTTGATCGACTTCTTCATGTACAGGAATATAACAACAAATTATCGGTTTACTTTGCCTAGTTTGAAGCAAACATTCATTATGGTTTTATTTATCCTTGTTAGGTTGAGGGCTGTTCTTCAAGACAAATAGTATTTGTGGGAGAACTATTCCAAGTATAAATTTATACCTTAATTTATTCTCGGAATAAAAACTTAAGTGTTCTAAGGACCGGTTCTACAATTGACATTTAACAGTAGACTAAGGCTATTCGTGGAATAAGTTTGATATTAACGCAAAACTTATTCCAGGAATAATCTTATTCCTAATTGTAATGTGTAATGTTGCTGTCTCAGAAATATTCATTTCTATGCTGAAGTTTAACTTCAATCCGCAAACACAAAAAGCATTCTGCTTATAGAATACACTCTATTTTTTTTTTAAACCAAGTTTTAGAATGATTTCTAAGAAAGAAGGCTTGATTCATTTCAATCTTTAACTGTTAGTTCTGGTAGTCTAAATGTTATCAAATCTGACCGAATTCCTTGAAATTAAACGCTCGCCGAAGGCTTTTGTGCTCTCCGGCCTTATAGATTTTTTCCCGCCGAATAGCTATCAATACGATCAACATCCACCGGATAAGTCATCCTGTAGTTTACCATGGATAACCTTATTCTAAGGCCGCTCCCTGCGGGCGGGCAAGGTGTGCGCCTCACGCGAGCGGCCGCAGTTAGGGGCGGCCAAATTCGGCATGGGGCATGATCTATCGAATGAGTTCTAAACAGAATTTGAACTCGCTTTGTTTATAAAAGATCCTTCTCAGTGTTTTCACAGATTAGCGCCTATAAATGAATTATTAATTTCTTCTCATATGTCCTCACCCTAATATCCGTTATAATACTAATTATAATTTTTTAAGTAACATGTGAGCGGCCAAAGTGTATTTGCACGCGGGCGGCCGGCCCTGCTTATTCTACAGTTATATGCACATTATCCGCCTACCCTATATATACACTAAGCACATATGATGGTCTGATGACCTATCTGTCAATATCTACACGAATATCCTTATTCTCCAGTTAAATGCCAATTGTAGAACCGACCCTTAAGGTCGTTTTAGACAAGACAATTTCTTAGCTCAAAAGTAATGAGAGAAATGAATTCAATATCCTCCTCCCATACAATTTGTCCTTGAAAAATAGAAAGCGTTATATTTTTTCATTGGATCTACCATCCAATTCAATATTTGAAATAATTTGCTGTATGATACGAGACAATTTAGATTGTCTCTCATCTTGACTAACTTTTGAGTGCAGAAATTCACTTGTCTAAAACGACCTTTAGTCCTTTATTTGTGTTATCTAATAGTATTTTATCAAGTTATTAGGCAAATTCTCATATTCACGTGTATTACATGTGTTATTATAATGCTCAACTCACTGCCCGATGGTTAGAGGTATCGCCCGTCACGTACTGATCTTTGGGGGGCTAAATTCCAACCCCATCGGGGTGAATTTTCGCGAATCGCCTATTGAAGTTTTCTGGGTGGTTAAAACAAATACCGGATGATTAAACTCTGAGCTTCTCCCTTGATGGGAAAAACCTCACGACTGATAGATAGCCTTATAGAGATAGAAGTTTTTTTATGAATGTTGTGTTATGTTGTTTTATACCGACACTCAATGTATATACAGTAATTAAGATATTAAATTATTATTTAAAATTTAATATTGTTTTGCTTTATTTCGTTTTATAATTATGAACTGAATCGAAGAAAAAAGAATTAAATCTAAAAGAACACCTATTATATCAAAGGTGGACAAACTTGGAATCATCTCCTTGGGTGACCTGTTTTTTTTTTAAATTATAGGCGGCGGTCTATAAGCATTGTATGTATTAAGTAATTTAAATACAAGCATAAGTTTACATTTAATATAAACATAGATAATACTAAAGGTCGTTTTAGACAAGACAATTTCTTGACTCAAAAGTTAGTCAAGATGCGAGACAATCTAAATTGTCTCGTATCATACAGCAAATTATTTGAAATATTGAATTGAATGGTAGATCGAATGAAAAAATATAACGTTTTCTATTTATTAAGGACAATTTCTATGGGAGGAGGATATATAAATTATTTTCTTGAACAACTTTTGAACTAAGAAATTGTCTTGTCTAAAACGACCTTAATACATATTCAATATCAAGTTATTTTAGTAAGAGAAAATAATTATTTCTTCCTACAAACTCTTTAGTTAATTAATAAACCTAATGGTCGTTTTAGACAAGACAATTTCTTGACTCAAAAGTTAGCCAAGATGCGAGACAATCTAAATTATCTTGTATCATACAGCAAATTATTTGAAATATTGAATTGGATGGTAGATCGAATGGAAAAATATAACGCGTTCTATTTGTTAAGGACTAATTGCATGGGAGGAGGATATATGAATTCATTTCTTGAACAACTTTTGAGCTAAGAAATTGTCTGATCTAAAACGACCTTAAAGCAATCTTGTAGTACCTAGGATTTCTTCTAGATCCCACTTAGTCTGTACTCTAGGAAAAACCAATGTAGGTATTAATACCCCGATTATTAACTTGCGCAGAACTTTTAATAAGTGTGATATACACAATGACACCGTGTCACACATAAAAAACGTAATACTAACATTGGCATAGTAATCTTTAAATATCTTATTCGGTATATACTTTTATATTTATTTATACTTTTATATTTATAAATTCATTCAATATTATTAGTTCCTTCTGCGTATATTTTCCTGTAAATGGGCAACTGTTGGGAAATAAAATGTTATTATTATTATTATTATTTAAAAAAATATAAATAATCGTTCAAGTACTAGGAAGGTCCCTATACTAGTGAAATTATATATATTATTATTATTTAAAAAAATATGTCTACCTATCAAACAAGCGGACGACTAGGAATAGTTAAGCGGTTGGCCACCACCATTGTTAAATGATGAATAGATTTATTGCAAATTGCAGTAAATATTTATTAAAACTAATAATAGCATCAATATAATGTAACTAGTAATAAAATCTGACTAGCAATTTGAATAAATAACCAGTCGTAGCCGATCGTGAAAACCGTTCTCTAAAATCATGAGCGACGCAACGAAAGTACTTTGTGTGCAGTCGCTATTAATAACACACTACAATAACAATCCAACATTGTTTTGTGTGTTATAACTTGAGTTATTTGTAAACGTGTTAGAATCATTTGCTTTAACGCATCCCTGCTGTGAGCCCGAGTTTCTTTGAAGTAGTCGTACGGTTTCATTTTCACCCTGCATACTTTCATTAACTTTATTAAGATTAACAAAAATGTTAGCCAACAATGTTAATTTGGCGGAGTACGTGTTTGAAAATTCTTTGCGCCGGATTTTGCTCCGCCGACGACGCATTAATTTTGCAGGGTTTTAGATTGATACAATCATCGACAAGAGAGATTGTATATGTTGATTATTATGTTAATATAAAAACATTGGCAATTTATCACCACTTTATTTTTTATTTTTTTAGTACGAGGGTTGTAAGCAGTGTTATATTCAATGTATACTCGGAAGAAATATATTCAAGAATGCTCTACAAAACTCAAAAATCTGGATTAAAATTAACGGTGACCTAAAAAACAAGTGCGCAAATTTAAGTATCTAGGTAGCTGGATATCCCATTTGAAGGAGGCAGCATAACATCAAGGACTCTAAGGACAAAAAGACTAATAGAAATAGAACCGACCAAAAAAAATCCGAAGGGACAGTAAAGAATCACTAGTCGACAGGGTGATGACAAGGGTCAGAAACTCGGACTCGAGAGGATGGTAGCCACCAAACCCAGGCAGCAATGAGGAAATCCATCTCCGCCTCCGGACAGGGGAGACGGGAAGGCGGAACAATCAGGAGCAGAGACAAAGTTGCCGAAGCACCAACAAGCTGGCAGTGAGAACAAGGTGGAAAGTCAGGACGCCTATATACAGTTGGCAAAACTTAGAGACATAGTGTTAAGACGGACGGACACGGTATCAATTGTACCAATGCGAGGACGAGGACGAAAATCAGAGCGGCGCCTAAATACAGTTGGCAGAACTTAGAGACATAGTGTTAAGACGGACGGACACGGTATCAATTGTATCAATGCGAGGACTATCAACTGTATCAATGCAAGGACGAGGACGAAAATCAGAGCGGCGCCTAAATCTAGTTGGCAGAACTTAGAGACATAGTGTTAAGACGGGCGGACACGGTATCAATTGTATCAATGCGAGGACGAGGACGAAAATCAGAGCGGCGCCTAAATCCAGTTGGCAGAACTTAGAGACATAGTGTTAAGACAAGCGGACACGATATCAATTGAATCAATGCGAGGACGAGGACGAAAATCAGAGCGGCGCCTACATACAGTAGGCACACAGTGTTAAGATTGACGGACACGGCGGTAACAACAAGGAACATACCCAAGGACTCGAAAGTGGGCGCGGCGATTCTTCGCGATAAATGCGAGCGGCTATTTGCAAAAATACCGAAACCCCTCTAGAAGTCCCCAAAAGCGCAAAAGCGAAAGACCTCAAGCGCCAGCTGGAAGCCCTGAAGGCGGAAAATGCACAATGGGGCAGGGAGATGGTTACATAAGAGCACAGGTTGGGGACATGTAGGCACGGTTGGACCAGCTGACGAGACAAGCATGCCAAATGACACCAAATCCTATGCCAGAGGAAGGAAAGACAATGGAGGAAGCCACAACCAGAATACAGAGCAATTTCGATAAGACAAAGACCTACAAGGAAGCAGTCGAAACACTGACCGAGCACTGGCCCCATGGTACCTTCCAGAAGCCGAAATAACCAAAATGGCTCCCCAGCGTCGAGGTAGTAGAACAATAAACTAGGAATACAGAGAAGTGACAAGCGGCTGGAAGAGGAAAACCGAACCGCTGATCGAGGAACTCTCGAATCTGTATCTGAAGGTGAGTGAAGTGGCTACAATAGCCCGCACCACGGAGGTGCACCTTCCCCTCGGACCGAACCGGGAAAACCGAGCGGTTCATTCACTATATCGTGTGTGAGATCACCAGAGGAGATGACGATGGAGAGCAACTACCATGGTATCGAAAGCATAAAGATAATCGCAGAAGCGAAAGAGACAGAAGCGATTGCATTTGAGGCGTCAAGGCTGCCCATACAGGTCATAAGGAAAATAACCTCTTCGCAGATTCAAGGATACAAGCAAACCATCAGGAATCTGGAGGAACATCACGTAACTGAAAATCCCCATGGCAACAAAATCCAAGACAAAGAAGGAGGAGTCAATACTAATTTAATCGACTGAGGGGAAAACGTAATCGGACTTAGCATGGAGGATCCGGGAGATTGACTGCGGGGACAGAAACGTCGCCCGGTTCTAGAAGACAGATTAGAGTTAGGGGCAGTGGCAGTGGCGCTAACGTCGAATCACTATATGATGCGCGAAGGAACCGGGAACCGAGCCCAGAGTCAGGAGGCCCGAAGTAACCATGCACATAGGGGGGCCTAGTTCTACTGAAGACGAGAAGCGAGATTGAGACGGCCCATAAGGCGACAACCAAGAGTGGGGAACACTACAATGTGGCACATGTGAGCCGAGACCGGCCCGAAAAGTGACGTAAAACATCACGGTGTCAGCAACCGAGAAAGGGGTGCATGACCTTGCAGCAACAAGCCTGAGAGTAGGTATGACAGAGCTGCCACAAGGCTGCAGCCGTTGTTGGTTGGTTGGCTACGAGGCCTATGAGTGTAGTGGGGAGAAGAGCAGAAATCTATGCCAGAGATGTGGCGCGGAATGCTCCCCGAGCCAGATGGTATAGGAGGCAAACTGCCTACTGCGCACTATTCAGGACAGAAGGTCATGCCGCAGGGAGTTCCGATGTCCAATAAAGAGGAGGACTAGGGAAGAGGCAACTATCAAGTCCAGAGGTACAGGGGAGGGCAGCCCAATGCAACGTAGATTTCAGACTATAAAGATAAGATCAGAGAATTAGGATGGGACAAACAACCCTGAAGACCCGGGATCCCAATCCTAGGAGAAGGCAGCGTGTGGAGAGCTTAATGTGCCTTGAAGGCCACCAAGACTCCCGCGTGGGATGTGTGCAGGTTTATTCGGTAATCAGGGCTTTGATTCCTTCTCACAGAAATAAGAAAGAAGTAGCTGGATAACGTATGACCTCAACCCTGATGTAGAAATAAGAACTAGAATAGATATAGCCAGAAAGACCTTCCTCAACATAAGGAGCTAATTTGGAATACTACTCTCAAATTAGAACAGAGATACAGATTTGTGTTACAAAGTGTTACATACATTCAGGACATTCTGGATATAGTGTAGAGGTGTGGACACTAAAAGTCAATACGATGAATAATCTGACAATCGAAATGTGAACTGTGGACTCCACAGGATGCACAGAATCTTGTGGACCGAACATATTGCCAGAAGAAATATTTTAACGAATGGGAAGAGACCAAGAACGAATTAGTCATGATTAAACGACAAAATATTATTATTACTAGTAATTAAGTAATTATTAATACATATATGTGTGTATCCACCTCTTAGCAATCTAAATATCTAGATTTCGGTCTTATTAGATCTCGTCAGTGTAGGTCAGCTAGTGAGGATGAATTCACTCCCATATGGTAATAACCATCAACATGCTCGTGCCATCAGAATCACCGGGTAGTGCCCTCTATGGAATAATATTTCAACAGAGTGCTTGAGATATCAGCACAAGGCCAATCTTATAAAACATATATAAGCAATCTACGGTTATTACCATATGGGTGTGCATTGCTAATTGATGTGGTGCCGCCAGATGGCGTTTAACTTTCCTCCTATGGGGTTAGTTGTAACATTTTTAATTATTAATATTTAAATATCTTTTAATTAACCTCAGGAGATTAATATAGTGAAATGCCAGCATTGAGTTTTGATCCGGTATTGCAATCTCTAATAATGACATTATTTTAATGCAAACTTTAAGGTAGGGGTACCTATCTATTTGAGTAGTAAGGAAATATATTTTCTTCTTGTAATTTTCTAATGTGACATATGGGGGGCGGGGGAGCGGCTATTACCACATTATTATTCTTTTCGGACTCGTTCAAGTACAATTTTCAACATTCACTAATATTCATATTGTTGAATAATTCATTACAAAAATTGGTTACCCTCCTCAGATGAGAACACATAAGTATGTGGGCGTAGTATAGTCATGATAAATGACTCCGCAAGTTGGCAGACATTAGCGTGGGTCAATCTGCATTTACTACGTTATAAAATCCTTTGACATCGAAAAATGCTGGCATATAAAATTTATACACGTATTTATAAACTGTGCTGCACGTAAAACATTTCAAAAATATAACAATAATTACTATCTGGAGTTTTAGAGGATAATAAATTACGTGTGCTGTACATGGCCAGATGTGATTGATTAATTCCAGATTTTAGTAGTTAGTAATAACGCATGATTATGGTGAACATATGGTACTTTTTTAATTGACTCGATTATTAAAAGAATGATAAAATGATATTTTGTTCAACCTATTTATGATATTAAATAAATAATAATATATAGCAATATTCATTCAAGTGCATTGTTTAAAATTTTCAGAAGGGCTTTATATATTTTTATACATGTTACTCCTGCTATGGCTACACTGAAGCCAGTTCAGTTTCAACGAATAATAGTTCGAATACTTTTAGTTTAATAAGTCAATAGTATTCTTTAGAGCAGACATTGCTATTACTAGATATTTTGTTAATATATTGCAAGATATAATGATACTACATAAAATGTTTGGCAAAGAATTTTATTTTAAGCCGATAAAACCTCCAGTGTATTCATCTTAAAACCTGTTACAACCTATTCTCAATACAGCATTCAATATTTCGAATCCCCTATAAAGGGTTGGCTATTTATTCTACAAAGATAAAATTCTTCATTGTCATGCATGTCCTATTTTGCATATTAATATATTAAAATCAGCCAAAAACCAGCAAGTTTCCCATAAAAGTAGTCTAGAAAACTGAAAAGAATAGTTCTTGACCAACTGGTCCTGAGACGGCGAGAAGTCTGCCCTTAAAATGGTAATTTTCTACGCGAAAGGGGTGAAGCGCATATATTAAGACTCAGCTGCCCCCCCCCCCCTAGCATCTCGCATTCAGGCTGTAATTAGTATTAGACGGCAAATCGTCGCTTATTGGAGGCAAGTCCTTGGCTCGCTTACGAGCACAAACTGCCCATTGAGACCGAAACAAAAGTGAAATGCTAAACGCGCTCGCGGGAAACAAGGCCAATGATCTTGATTGGGTTCGATCGTGATGACTTGAATTTATAACAAAATCCCGTTTCTTTGTGCTGCTACATGTGCGGGATGAAAAAAAGCTGATTAAATTTGCTTTTTTGTATGTCAAACACACAAAAAAAAAGGATTGTTTATTAATTAATTCACCGGAATTATATTTAAAGAAGGACCTAATACGAAAAGTTCTAAAATTCAAACGAATACGTTGTAAAGAAAGAGTAGAATATATTTAAGAATCAAGCTATTATTAATTTATGACTATGAATATTTGATTGTTTCGGTGCCTACTTTGTGATAATTCATTGTAAATTATAAATAAACTGTTTATATGCAACTAGAAACAGATTTGACGCGGGCATAAATACTTTGCTTATTGTGGTATCTATATGTAAATGGTATGTATAAGAATAAATATTATTATTATTTAATGGATAAAACGAGTTTTGCTTTGTTTTTTATCACTGGTTTATTGCTATTTTTACAAATATTTTCGGCTAAGCTCTAACCATTAAAAAAAAATTACAAATTTATAAATGTACTGTGCATAGCTGGGTCAGTATTTTGAGTGTCTTCTGCTAAAAATTGGTTGTGGCAAATACTACTTTTGGAACTCATGCTTGATATATAAAATAGTATAGAAGGTTAGTTAGTACCTTCTATACTATTTTATACACGCGTCCTAGAAGTACAGATCTACATTGGGCATTAGTTGCCCAGTAGCAAAACATGTGGCTAAAAAATATTATGGGCTGCTTTTAAATAGTTAATGATTAACCATCAAAACCTAATAAAATTATGTTTTCATTGAATACACATAGATACGCATATAGTAAGCATTGTTTCACACAATTGACTCCCATTTCCGCTTCCAGGAAGAGTATCACCTTCCCCAAGATAAGAAAATTTGTAACGGAAATTCAAACCGCAGGAAAAATATATGTCTAGCCAAAAAAACGTTAAAACCAATTATTTTTACTATTAATAATAACAAGTATAAAGTAAAAACAAACTAATTAAGAATCTAATTAATTGCTTTGTTTTTACTTTTTGCGTTTCATTATTTTTGGTATAATGGTTAACGTTACCAGACATTTTGTTTAGCCTCTCAATTAATTCAATTAATTTCTACCGTTTGTGTTGACTTTTTGCGATTCATTATGATTGGTCTAATTCCCAGTTTGTACACAGGAGGCTCGGTTTCCTCGTTAATGCCGGCGTTTGTGTGATTGAAAAAGCTTTTATATCACGGAAAATTATATCGCTACTCTGTTATTAAAGCTGCGAGTCCTACAATTATAAGTCGCTGCTGTAATAAAGTGAATACAAATTGCCTTGGGCAAGTGGAGCAGTTTGTAAATTGAGCTGAAGACGGATTGAGCAATCTGCATCAGCGCGATATTCCCTGTATTCGGTACTGTTATATACGCATAATAAAATAATAATAACATCCAGTGTTTTCGAAACAATGAGTTTCTAGTTGAATTATGACTGTAGAATGTTAAAGTAAGTATAAATGCGCATATATTAATTTGGACGCATGCTATGTTGATTTAAGAAATACGGGTTTTTAAATTATTTACCTTGTTAGAAGAGTTTATATTCGTGGGTAATTCGGTTTCTTTCTGAAAAAAAAAACAAAAAGTTAGTATTATAGAATAATCTATTTTACATATAACAGTAAGTTTAATAATATCTAAATATTTATGTATTAAGTCGCATTATAATAATTATTTATAACGTACTATTGGAGGAGAAGCACAAAATAGAATTTTTATTTTATACAATCAAATAAATGTATAATAATATTTTATAAACGAAATGTAAGAATTAGCAAAGACCTCCTTTTTGACAAAAGTGACAAGTCAATATACCAAGGCTCGGTTGTATAAAGCAGATAACTCTCCAGTTAATTTCCAGTCCATGATTCTAATCTCACTTTTGACAACATTGAGACATAATGCAACGTTGTCATATCGACAGTGTAGCGCAAGAAGGGCCAATCTGCTTTTTTAACAAAATATCCAAACTGATCTAAAGGATTTAATAAACAAAACTAAAAGGACCAGTCTGTGGCTCCCTCTCAAATCTCATTTCACTATAATTAAAAGTTAACTATTAGTATTAAGTCCTTTAAATCAGTTTTGTCCTTTTGTTAACAAATCAGATTGGCCCTTATTGCGCTAAACAGTCGATATATAAACAGAAGTACATGAGGCTCTGTCTCCATGAGGCTATGAAATGGAAAGTTGAAAACAATGTATGCAACATTTAACAATATAATCACGGGTTGTAGTTACCTTGCCTTTATACAACGGACCCTAAGATTTTTTTAGAAATAACGATTAGTGGTACTGCTGCAATATACTGTAAAAACGATATCATGTGGCCCCCTGTAAAAGGTATAGGCAAAATCTATATGCTTGGTAAAAAAGTTTATTGCGTTTATTAATATTCTATAATATGTAATTGTTCATATTAATAAAATCGATAAAATATTAAGTTTTTATTAATTATGATCATTTTGTATCGTAAATTTTACGACGGTTATCCCTTAATTCTCATTCTACCCTAGAAACCCTTGAACAGGTCAACGAACTTACTATAAAATAACTATGCAATTGTATCTAAAGCTACTTTCGTCTTTTATCGTTCGAGAGCTGCTCTGGGCTGGACGTGGCTGGCTTATAACAGCCCGGAACAGCTCGCGAACGATAACGAATTTACTATAAAATAACTATACAATTGTATCCAAAGCTACTTTCGTTTATCGTTCGAGAGCTGTTCTGGACTCGACGTAGCTGGCTTATAACAGCCTGGAACAGCTCGCGAAGGTTAAACGAAAGCGGCTTAAAGTGTAGTAATTCGGAAAAAAAAGTTCATACTACCAGTATAATGTTTATAAATCGTCTTGTGAATAATCAGGAATTTTAAAATTCTGCTGCGTCTACTGATCAGCAGTAGTAAAATCATGTTATGTAAATTACTCGTTACCTACAATAAAACATTAACAGATGTTTCACACTTCGGAATGCGTAATAACATTATTAATTACTTAATTATTAAACACATAGTCATTAAAACATTTTACATATAAATAACAGATTCCCAATCACCCCATGCTGCTACAGTTGTCCGAATCACTTTAAGGCGTCGATAAAGACATCATTTATAACGATTATAAGCCCGCATCTTATGAACGACAACGTTATCGCCCACTATTTACATAACGTCAGTCGCAGTGAATAAATACTTTTAATTGCGTGTAAAAACCTAACCTTCCTCTATGCGTAACTGCTTATCAATTGGTCTTGTTTTGTGAATATCGCGTCCGCCATCGAGCAAATAATAAATTTAATTGGAATAAAAAGTGTATCTTATCTATTATGCTGTTTTTATTTAATTATGCTCTTAAGTGTAATTAGGCCGAATGCGCTTATCGTCCTGCGTCCTCCCAACTCCCCTTCTGCCGAGACTGCTAACGAGATGAACTAACGTGAGGGTCAAACGTGCAACTTTGCGATTAGAATATCTACCGTGCTGGAGGAGGAAAGTGGCTCGATGATTACATGGAATCAATAGTTTAAAATGTTAATTATTGCTGGATATATCTGAAACATATTGTTGTTTAGTATTACAGACAAAATAGATTTGAATCTGTAATTCACTTTTTACACAGTCCATATTTAGCAGATTTAAAAAAATCGATTCATCTTGTATTTCGAAAGATTATTTGTACTTTTTATAGAAAATAGAAATTCGGTGGACAATGCAGAACAAGATCTACAAAAAGCTAGGGGTCAAAAACTTTTAAACTGTAAAGAAAAAGTAGAGAACAGGAATGGAATGAAGATAGTAGAGAAAGCAAAGATACATAATGAAGGAATACAGGATTTATACAATAATGAAGGCTGAAAGATCACGGTCGATGGCCTCTTGTACATGTATGTAATCTTGTATGTATGTATGTATTTATGTTACAATAAATATATCTTCTTCTACAATAATTAATGTTATATAAATATTATATAAATATTAATATTAATATTATATAAATATTAATATTATACAAATATTAATATTTTAGAAGGATTAAGGGAGGTCGGGAAACGCACGGTCGAAGCCATGTTAGGGAGCTAACAGAAGAAGAACCAGATGAATTTGAAGATATCTAACTTCCTGTAAGAAAAAGCTAGTGATTCATCCGTAGAATATATTTCTACAGAAAAGTGACTTTTTTCCACTAAGTAATTTGTATTTATGCTTTATATTGAAAAATAATAAAGGATAAATAAAACGATTTTTGCACTTCTGAAGTTTGATAAAAAACACAAAGTAAAAAATCGTTTTATTTATCCTTTAAAATGAATTGTCACAAAGTAGACGCCTTAACAATCCAATATTTGAAAAATAATAGTTTGACAGTGAATACATAATAATACAACCCTTCATGTTACAGGAAATTGTATAGGTGACAAGGATGTCATCATACATTTAGTTTGTTATGATTATTAACGTGATAATATAAATGTTGTATTTAAAATACTACTCCCAAACACCTTGCGACATATGATTTTTAAATGCCAACTCGAGAAAATTGATTAAATATTACGATATTGGAATTAAAATGTCGAATTTATAATAAAAAACACTGGCATGCATTAAATTCATTATACAAGCTGGACGGTAATTAATGACAAACATCAAACTCTCCTAATAAAACATAATGTCAATATAATCGAGGAACAATAAACACTATCAATTCATTACAAAACAACAGGCATTAATTTAATTTTCAATCAAAACTTTCTAATAGTCAATTGTTCGGCGTCTATTCTTGTAACACATTTGTATCAATTATCAGCAAATACTGTACGTCATGTCGTGATATGCTAAACATGTGATTAGTTTGTGTTTTAATTAGTTTGATTGGTACTACTACTACTTAAAAGTATATTCATTGATTACAATTGTTTAAGCGGGGAATTAAATTAATTACAGTTACTTATTTATATATATATAGGTCGATAACCCAACTTTTGTGTATTTTTGGGGAGTAAGTTTTGAAGAAAATGTATAGTGTGGTGTAAAGCGCAGAAAATTTATTATAAGAGCTTAAATAACTATTTTATTAGAAGCACTGAGAACTACAATAAGGATTCCGATAAAAGCTACTAGAAACAGGCAAGGATACCAACAAGAAGACAACATGGATAACTGCAGAAATACTACAATTAATGAAAAACAGAAGATCGTATAAAAAACAGAGATAGCAGGGCATATAAAACTATACGGATCGAAATAAGAAGGAAAATACGAAATGTCAAAGAAAAATGGTATGGAGAAAAATGTGTAGACATAAAAAAAATAACAAGCAATACATGATGACTTCAATTTACATGAAATGATTAAGAAACTAGCATGTATTAAAATAACAAACAATACATGATGACTTCAATCTACATGAAATGATTAAGAAACTAGCATGTATTAAAATATTAAACAAAAGTAACATTCTACTGGACAAGATAATCCCGGACAACAAGAGGAAACTAGAAAGATGGATTGAGTACATCCAGGAATTGTTTGTTAGCTCTGTCAGCATCGATTATCGACCCATACATGTGTCATTTCGCCTCATATACAAATAATTACATACGTTTTAAAAAAGTATACATCAAGTTATTAATTTAATTAATGAAATGTACTAAACAAAGAAATAAAATCACTGGCATACATTCCTTTCAAATTTAAAATTAAAAACTTACTTCTAAACAACAAAATAAAATAGGAATAGACGAAGGACAAAATAGTTGTAACAAATAGCTTGGAGATGGACAAGACAAATATAAACCACAAATCAGCATAAAACCCTCTATATCCAGCTTGAGGAGGAATCAAAGCCACAAACCTAACGAGGATGGAGGGAAGTACTTTCTTCTAGGTGAAAAAAATAGCATGTACGGTATGTAATATCTTGTTAGTATACAAAAAATGTTACA
The DNA here is from genome assembly GCA_963942505.1 of Lordithon lunulatus. Classification (NCBI taxonomy): domain Eukaryota; kingdom Metazoa; phylum Arthropoda; class Insecta; order Coleoptera; family Staphylinidae; genus Lordithon; species Lordithon lunulatus. The sequence continues at coordinate 54,033,229 of OZ012667.1, read as the reverse complement.
TCAGTTATAAATCACCCTGTATATCTGCGTAGATTGTAGATTATCCATATACACGCAAATTGTGTACAGCAAAAATATCAGCCTGTAAATATGTCTATGTAGATACAAGATATTTTTTTTATCTAAAAATAGTTTGCATGCGAGAGAGATAAGCCTCGCTTGATACCAAAGAGGATATTGATAAGATAAAAATTTAAACACTGATGAGCGTTCATATAACATATCTGCTGATTCGAAAAAACTTGGTGCCGTAATAAAATGCATTAGAATCTAATTTAAAAAATCAATATCAGCCAACTTGCCCGTACTCGACGCAAGCGCGACAATAGAGTTAGCCCGCACTGATATTTGTATTCAATTATTTGCGAGGAGGTTGTTGCTAGATTAAGGTTTTATGATGAGGATTAAATAGTGGGTACGGGCTGAATATAACTTGTTGCGTCTGTGCACCACGTAAAAAGAGCTAAACAATAATTCAGCGCCGTGAATACTTCCCGCCTCCCTCGTTCCGAAGTTATTTTTTTGTGTGTCGTCGCACAAAACGCGAAAACAATAGGCGAACGAAACAGTTGACGATCCACGTATGTGCCGGCAGAGAGAGACGCGAAATTCCCCGCATTCGGATTCTTTGTTTGCCTTTCACTCCTAGTTTTATTGGCTTTGTGCCCAATGTTAATAAGATATAAGGCGGCTATTCGGACCGCGCTGACCAGCTGGTCCAACTTCCAGCAGCATCCCCCTTCGCGCGCGCTCTCTAACTTGATTTTGCTGACCCTCGGTACATAACTTGTTGTGTCCATGGAAAGAAATTATAATTGATTTTCAGTTTTCTACTTGGGGTCTCGGGATATACGTGATTGTTCCCGGTTCGGACTAAACACATTTCTTTAAGAAAACGTGTTTTTTTTCACGAATAAGATTCACAAACTTAACCCTTCTAGAGGAAAACTAGTTGAAATTTATTTTTAAACGTTTTGCATGACAATTATTTTCAATTTACTATGCGCATAATTAATGCACTATTATGGTCTATACAAGGATCAAACTAATACAAATAATAGGCCATACTTGTTTAATTTGTTAAATCCCAAGCAGCGAAGTCTTGGGATCTTGTCCGAAAGTCGAATCTCATATTCTGTTTCTAGTAAACAAGTTTAAATAACCAAGGATAATAACATATTTCAGCTTATTCCATTATATTGTAGACGGAAAGACCAATGTATGGGTAGATGGCCAAATAAGATTAAATATATATATATATATATATATATATATATATATCGTTAATGATTATTAAATAAGTAATAAGAATTAACAGTGGGTATATGCTGTCATAAAATTATGGCTTTTCCACGGGTGGTATTATTTAACTTGTTCTGTATTTGAAAATATTTAATCTTTAATACTCTTTTAATATTCTTCATTTGCATTGTGTTTTTGTACTTTAATTTTAATCTATTGTACATGTAATTTAGGTATCTGTTCTATTGTTGGCTGAGAGAGATATTTTTTTGATATTATTATCATATTCTGTTTCAATATACTCATATATCATAGTATGACGATTGTGAGTAGTTTCCATACCATAAAATCTTCTTTCTTGGCCTTTCTCCTCTTGTACCTTAGGTTCTGGTAACTTCTATTGCTTGTAGAATTGAATCTATTCTTTCCAGTCTTCCACATCTTGTTTTACTTGTCTCCAAGTTTTGCCTGTTAGATTCAACTCACTTCATTTACAAATAGTGTTGGTCTCTCGTGGTCTTACCTTTTGATATCTATTCTATGGCTCTTGCTTTCCATGCATGCCAAACTGGTCTACCATTGCTTATTCTGTGCATATGTCGAAACCACTTTAGTAGCCCTTATTCTATCTTCTTCTGTGTTGTTGTTAATCCTAGCCTTTCCCTTATGTCTGTATTTCTGACTTTGTCTCTATGATTCCTTCCACTCTTCTAAAATACTTCATGCTTATATTCTCGATTTTTGTCGCTCGTTTATCATACCATGAAATATATATTATAATTAATATCATTATGGCCCGAATAATATTCTTATTTTGTCATAATAAACCGACTTCAGCAAAATATTAAATTCATTATAGATAACTAATTTAATAAAGAATTAATATCAGCGCTGCGTTCTAATTATTTCTAAACAAATATTAATAGAGCTGTTTAGTTTATTGTGATTCGAAATAGCTGCGGGCTGCCATTGGCGCCATTATCATAACTATCTGTGCTAATTACGTGTTATTAGCGACAGCCCACTCGGTACACGTATTGTAAAGGTTCATTACATAAAATAACGTTTTATAACACCACCGCTTAAAATAATGCGTTGTCTGTTTACAGCAGAATCGGATTTCATCAAATCCTTTTATTGGCACTATATAAATTTTCCATTTGCACTGTTAAAATGTTATCTTGTAAACGCGATTAGTCAGATATATTGTGAACATATGAATAATTAATAACAATTCTATGACTTCATGCGTGTATTCGTCATGGCGCATGGTGAGCAATGGAGTTACTTATGATCCAAAGAAAAACATTGATTCTATTATTAAAACGATGATGTTATAATGACCTATACTACTATTTGTTGCCCTATTGAGTTATATTAATACTAAAATATGCAGTTGTGAAATCAAGCGGGCGTTTCTACTAGAAAACAAATTAAAAAAATAAATTTCGTTTTACTTGTGTAATCTTTTAAAACATTAAATGTTCATTAAGTGTGTGTGTGTGTAAGGATTAGTGTGGGTGTGTAGGCTTGAGAGGAGTTGGCCGTGGTTAGCCGCATACTATTACTGCCGAAAAAAATATAAAATCAGTCGTATTGCAATGCGCCTGGATCTATTTTAAATAAAATATTTTCTTCAATGTGTCTTGAATTGTCCTGTATTGAGTCGTTATTAATAGAACAAATTATCCAAAAAAAAAGCTTTATTTTGAAGCTAAATAGAAGCGAAACTAATTACATAATCATTTAGTTTTAGCCTAAATAATTTAATTGAATACAATTTTTTAGCTAAACGTGTATTATTGTTAGCGAAAGCTCCTCAATCCGCCCCTTGACTAAAATAAAACATGACCACCACATAACCCTTGTCTGTGTAACTCCCATTGCAGAAAGGATGCAATATTTGCTACACAAATTTGCGAAAAATTCCGAAAATTTAGACTAGACTAGATCTTAATAAATACTGCATCCCATATAATCCTTATATCATCCCTGCTAAATACAAATACCCAGACAATACACTACACTACTAATAATTCCTTAACTTAAGGACAGACAGAGGGGCAAAATAGATTAATATAACTATTGTAGAATGCAGATATTTTTAATCACGGGAACAAAGACCGACGGTCTATAGTCCGATTAAATGATGTTAATTAATATTATGTAATCAAATATATTGTTATAAAATATACATGTAATGTTGATAATAAAGATTTTTGTATATACAAGTAGCCAATATAGTCTTAAAAACTAGATCTCACACACCTAATCTGACTATTTGGAATTATCCTAGAAACAGTTAAATTGACCAAAATGTCTTACAAATTAAATTTAAAAAAATCTTCATATGATAATAGCCTTATATTTAGCCTAGTCAAAGTGTATATGTTATAGTTTTGTAAACATGTGCCAACTGCGGCTTTTTAGTTTATACTAATAAATAATTTTACTACTAGTAAAATGTGTTAATAAGTGAGTGCTCATCTTTATTAACCATCATTCTGTTTCGGTTCTGACGAGTTCACCAATAACAATAATTATTATTTTTGAACTTTACACCACACTGGTAGAAAAGGCCAGCGGATATATATATATATATATATATATATATATATATATTATTTTTGAAAATAAAAATCATTTTTCAAGAACAAATCATGTGAAAACGCCTGAATATATTATAATATAACGTATAAAACTAGTAAAATTGAATAATTCATGTCCGGACATTAAGCAATAACGTCGCGTAATGCTTAAATAGGACGCCATTACTTATTCCTGTTTACATTACTGCAGTGCGAGTTTAGGACAGGATACAATTTCGCTATACGGCGACTGTATATATGTACTTAAAGACATCTTTTATTTCCCCCTTAAAAATGCATTTTACACGCTGCAAATTTCTCAGTAGGTACACGCCTCAAAATTTTTACGACGGCTTTATGGTATACCCCATACACAAAGGAGCTTCTGCGAAATCAAATTAATTCCGCTGTACATCTATACGTATGAGCGCATTATAAAATAATATATATGCAAGAATAGTCTATTAAGATTATGTCATGCGATAATTTATACACTGTATGTGTGTAAGTTTGCCGATGATATAATGGTGTTGATAAAAAAGGTTAAAGTTGAGATAAAAATATAAATAGTTTGCAATGCGATCGTTAAGGATTGGAAAGACGGGCTCGAGTTATATTTGTAATTGAGTTTGTCGATTGTTTTATTTGCTGGCGCTGGGTTTTAAAATCTAGGAGTACTCGTTAGTAGGATATAATTATCTCACTTAGTTGCCGCGCGATGACTGAAATGAATTACCAAATAAAATGGAACAGCGGAAAGTAATTTCTTTCCTCGCTTCAACCATTTTAAAGTGCGAGGAATCAAATTAATCTTGTCGGTGTCAAATATATTTTAACTTCATAATATTACAGGGTTGTGGTAAATTTAACCAGTCTACTGTGATCCCATTGTTAATTTTGTAGTAAGTAAATAACTATACAGGTGCATTATTATTTTGGAAATATCAAAGGATATTTTTAGAGAGGTTTTATTAATTTGGTTCTTATTTCTTATTTTATATACCTACACAAAATTTGATTGATATAAATTTATATACTTCACCTAGGAAGAAGCATTTGTTAAGAACAAATGCTTCTTCCTAGGTGAAGTATATAAATTTATATCAATCAAATTTTGTGAAAGGTATATAAAATAAGAAATAAGAACCAAATTAATAAAACGATTTCAAAGTTTTCAAAGATGTAACATTCTTAGTCTATGATGTTATCGACAATTATAAAAATTAAAACCTACAGTTTTAGTGCATATGCCGTAACTAACAAGGACACCTACATTTTATGGTGGGATGTTTCGGTGATCTAGTTTTCTCTCATTTCATCGAAGTTCATGCATGCCTTGCGGCTTATCTGCACTTGCATGACAATCGTACAGGACGAGAATATCACATCAGGATCACCGGGTAGTGTCCTCTATGGAATAATATTCCAACAGAGTGCTTGAGCACAAGGCCAATCTTATAAAACATATATAAGTGTGAATCCACCCATTAGCAATCTACATATTTAGATTTCGATCTTATTAGATCTCATCAGTGTAGTTAGCTAGTGAGGGTGAATGAGCATATTGACCGTTATTACCATATGGGTGTGCATTGCTAATTGATGTGGTGCCGCCAGATGGCGTGTAAATGTCCTCCTGGGGGGTTAGTTCTATCATTTTTGTATATAACCACTCGAGATATTGTGTGAATTAACCCTCACTATCTGAACTACACTGATGAGATCTAATAAAATCGAAATCTTGACATGTAGATTGCTAAGGGGTGGATTCACACTTATATATGTTTCATAAGATTGGCCTTGTGCTGATATCTCAAACACTCTGTTGGAATATTATTCCATAAAGGGCACTGCCCGGTGATACTGATGGCATGAGCATTTTGACGGTTATTACCATATGGGTGCGTATTGCTAATTGACGTGGTGCCGTCAGATGGCGTTTAACTTTCCTCCTAGGGGGTCAGTTGTATCATTTCTCACAATATAATTAGCTACAAATGTCACGTGAGAAAATGGTGTAATATTCTACGAAATAACACTGAACGCAAACTACGGCAACAAACTAAGCAGAAGTAAATAAAGGACAAGAAATTGGAAATAAGAATAGGAACATGGAATATGGGAACCATGCTAAGGCTAGGGGAAATGCAGGAAATCGCCGAAATACTGATCGTACAAAACATAGACATAACAGCGCGGCAAGAAATTGGAAGGAAATGACAAGGAGAGCATACTCCCTCTATTTCAGTGGTAGTGAAAGGGACATTTGGAACCGGGTTTATACTGAGAATAAAATTGTAGAAGAGACCAAAATGGACAAAGGGGTGAGCCGAAGAAAGAAGAAGACTATACCATTGTATTAGTGTTTTTAATAGTCTGTAATCATTTAAGGTAGTATGTTTCAAGAAAGATTATATTAAAGTTCATTATAATAATAATAATTATAGATGTATTGCTCTACAGATTTACATCCATTTACAGAACATACAAAATAAGAAGAAAATGTAAGGTAGTACATACATACATTAGTTAGTTGTAGCAGATGTTATCACAAAACAACATTTATTAGATACGATTATTTTATACTATAGCTATAATTATTATAAACACCGTAATTATGACGATTAGTGCTATTCGAACAGAATGGTTAGACTATGTATGGTGATATTCGCACACAATAATTATCTTTTAAAACGGTCGAAATACTTCATCAATTTCCCCAAAAATTATTAGTGTAGTTACTAAAGTGATTGCATGAGGCACGCTATGTTTTCCTGGATGCTTTTTATTTTATGTTTCATTACGGTGGCATTATATTTTATAATGTAATACTACTATAGGCAGCAAGGGCCGATTGCCAAATAAAGATTGTTTCTCAATTTATGCAAAACATAATAAAAGTATTTAATTATGTTTGTAACTAATTCGCATGGAAGTTTTTATATATGAAAATTAATATCAATTGATTCAGAAAATTATGTAGGTCTATACATGTTTCAATATATATATATATATATATATATATATATATATATATATATATATATATATATATATATATATATATATATATATATATATATATATATATATATATATATATATATATATATATATATATATATATATATATATATATATATATATATATATATATATATATATATATATATATATATATATATATATATATATATATATATATATATATATATATATATATATATATATATATATATATATATATATATATATATATCAAATTGTGTCTTGAATTGAATGATTTACGTAAATATGACTAAAAATATTATTCATAATTATAAAGTTCTCTTAGGATTTACACAATTATAAATATAAAAAGAATCTAGGAAACAACAGAATTGGAGAATGGCATACATAAGCTCAATATATTAAGAAGGGGAGGTATTCGCATTGATAGCACATTGGGGAGGTTGTACGGTCAAAACTAAAAAACGCATTGAAAACAGAATTCGAAAAATAGAAGACCAAAGCGGTTATCAAGCAAGTAGATCATACATTGATAATATATTTCTTTTACAAGTAATAGAAAAACTGAAAGCCACTATTTATCGACCTTGAGAAAGCCTTCAATACAATACCCTGAAATACACTTTTCCAAATATTGACGAAGATAGGGCTTAATAGTGTAGAACGAACTTTTCTTAAAAGAACTTATAAGCTATTTTTTCAGTATTCGTAACACAATGACACTTATTAATAGCACGCATGCCATTTGTTACCAACACATGCCAAGAAAGCACCGTCATTAATTTTACAAAAATGTACCTGGGCCTAAAAGACTTCATATTTGTATTCATTAAGTTGATGTATTGTCACTAATTATAAACTACACACCACTTAAAACAACAACCAGTAAGAAAATTATTACACCATATACTCTTATCTTTCATAAGGAGTTGGGAATTGCAAAGATGATTAACAAAAAAGAGATCAGACAAAAATAAATATATACAAAAGCATATATAAACCTATACTGACATATGGGAGCGAGACGTGGAAACTAACGAAGAGGGATAAAAGTAGAATACAAGCAATGGAAATGAAATATATATGAGGAGTAAAACAAGTTACGAGAAGAGACGGAATAAGAAATAATGAAATCAGAGAAGAACTGGGAATTGAAGCTATAGGAAAGTATATAGAAAAGAAACAACTAAACTGGTGGGGACATTTAATTAGGATGGACAAAAAGAATCAAACAAAACAGGTTTGTGAAGCAAGAACTGGAAATAAAAGAAGAGGTAGACCAAGGAAAGAGTGGGACAACAGACTAGAGGAAATAATAATCAAGAAAGGAAAGACAGTTAAACAAGCAAGAGAACTGGCGAAGAACAGAAAAGAGTGGAAAGAATTTACAAATGTATAAACAACAACAATAATTGTAAAGTATAATGTTAAGTAATGTAAATGCAATAGCCTACACTGAAAGGTAAAAGGCAAATAGATAATATATACTCTTGTCTTTCATAAGAAGTTGGTAGTTGCAAAGATACCAAGAGTCACTGGAAGTCCAGACAAATCATGGATTGAAATTAGGAGAAGGATAAACAACGCTAAAGCAAACTGTATCCCGGCCAATCGTACAACCGAAGATATCGGATGAGAGACACAACTTATTGATGAATAGCTAAGTAGCATCAACTTAAGTCAAGATAAGCAAGTGTGACAGAGGAACTGTGATATAAAACGAACTGGTAAAACAGATAAACACAAGCAAATCAATGACATATAACAATAGTCATAGGTTCCGACTTATTTGAAAACAAAAAGGTATTTTTTCCCAGAGTTTAAAACTAAGACCATATTATCTAAGATGGAAACAGATAAACTAAAACTGACAAATCGGGATTTGCAGATGTCTGGAAAACCTATTACTGTAAACTTTTGAGAAATGTTGACTCGGAACCTAGAACTACCATCACAGAGCAACAGTATACAGACCCCAACATTTTAGGAACCTAAGTAGAAACTGCCATTAAGAAACTGAACAATAGCAAAGCTGCTGAAACGGATGGTATAACAGCTGGAATCCTGAAGGCAATGGGCACCATTGGTGTTAATATGATTTATGCATTATGCGAGAGATATCTGGAACTCCTGTAAGTGGCCAGATGAATGGCGTGAATCAATATTTATTCCAACTTTTTTAAAAGGATCCCCTACTAACTGTGGTTATTACCGAATCACTGCTTTGATTACCCATGCTAGCTAGGTTTGAATAAAGATCATGAACGAACGACTGAAGGAAATTCTCCTGCCACAAATAGCATAGGAAGAAACTGGCTTTGTAAGAGGCAAAGGTACTACTGAAAAAAACGCCCGTCAACTCATATAGAAGGCAAGAGAATTCAACTTAAAAATATATCTTTATTTTGTCGATTACTCGAAGACATTTGATTAGGTTAAATTGGGAACCCCTGCCCATCTAATACAATTACTGAAACAGCTATATCAACAAGAGTAAACATTGGAGAAACAGAATTAAATAGTTTCAAGGATAAATAAAACGATTTTTTACTTTGTTTTTTATCACACTTCATTTACACGTTGCAACTAGTTTCGGCTAAGCTCTAGCCATTTTCGAGCTCCACCGATGACGAAAATGGCTTAACAATCCAATATTTTAAATAGTTTCAATGTCAAATCGGGTGTAAGGCAAGAATGTATCCTATCACCGATGCTATTTTAATATGTATAGCGAACATATGATATGTATGGTTTTTGATCTGGGCGGTAGGAGAATGAGAAACCTACGATATGCTGACGATACATTAATTATTGCCGCAAGTATTGAAGAACTTGAGAATATCATGAAAAGTTTAAGTCTCACGAGTCTTAAGTACGGCCTGGAGCTCAATAGGTGGAAAACAAAGGTTATGATAGCAGACACGAGTCGAAGACAATCAGAACCATGTAATAACATTCGCTGATTTTGATGTTATAAGCCACTTCATCTTTTCGTTACCAACAATGGCAGTTGCGAATAAGAAAACAAGCGATTACTTGCAATGAGCAGCGACCGTGAAACTGACAAAAATATGGAAGACTATGGCTATAAACGATCAACAAAATTACGACTTGTGCATACCCAAATATTTCCTATTAACACGTATGCGACCGAGACCTGGACGGTTAAACAATCAGAAAACTATGAATGTGTTCGAAGTGTACCTACCGACGAATCCTACGCGTTCCGTGGACAGCAATGCATCGATCTTGCAGCAACTTTATATTACTATACGTCTGTCCACCAAGATTATTCATACGCTATTTTAGTCACATAGCAAGAAGTCTTTGGAAACATTAATAGTTGAAGGGAAGGTCAAAGGCCGCAGACATCGGGAGAGGACACCTACTCGTTGGATAGACAAGGTTCGAAAACTTAGAAAGGAAGGGACGAAAGAAGAAAGGGACGTTCGGACGCCAGAAGTCAGATCGGTGCATCAATGACGTCGCCTAACCCTGAGGGTGAAGGATCGACGAGAAAGAACAAGAAAGTTGTGCAAGTAAGAAGATAATTCAAACGATCACAATGTACTTAATACGAGGGAGGTCTGAACAATTGCCGACCTCATCATGTATACAGTAACATTTATTAACTCAAACTAGGCAATCTGTTTGTGCATCTTTTTTAATATCACTTCGATTTCGGGCATTTGCTGCTTACCAATCGCTTTAGTGAGTCGATCGAAGACATGGAGAACATCGATTATCGAGCAGTCATTTCTTTCAATATTTGGATTTGAAAGGCAGTACGCCTACGCAAATCAAAAAGTTGCACGCCATCTACGTCTTCATTTACCACCATGAAATTTTGGGCAGCTGAATCTAAACGTGGCCGCGACTGCTTGAAAGTCGATGAACGTTCGGGACGTCCAACAACTACAACAACTGACGATAACATCGCTCAAGTTCACCAAATGGTGCTGGACAACCGCCGAATTAAGTGAGAGACATATCAGAGGCAAAATAACGTGTTTGTCACGTATTTAATGAAGATTTGGGCATGAGAAAGCTCTCCGAGCGTCGGGTGCCGCGTATGCTCACTCTGAACCAAAAACGTGTTCCAGCGCTCTGTTAGCGCAGTTTAGGCGCAATATACCAGAGCTTTAGCGCCGATTAATCACTAAATTAAACATAGATACACAATAAAGGTTACGATCTAGTATTATCACAATCTATTTAAATTTTAATGAAGTTCAACATATTTTCTAGGAAAAATAAGGGTCATTGTAACCACGGTTAAAAATACCCAACCATATTTACCATTGTATCTTTTAAGTATTCTTTGCGCTTATGTACCACTGTGAAAGGGGGTAAGAGTGTATGAAAATACGAACCTCGTCAAATGTCATAGAATAGATAGAATACAATTATTAAGATCGTACATATAATTATACGGTACAAGAATTGTTTGAACTATTTTATTGAAACCACTGGCAATAAATAGTTGGCTACTGTCTTTGTGAATAAATTCCTCCTGGCTCTTCACTGCTTCGCCACAATGTCTTAAAAATATTTTTGAACTTCGGCACTGGAAATCAAAACCTAAAAAGACCTTCACCATATATCACCTAAATTTATTTAGTATCAAAACTACTTTGCAAATAATTGTAAGTGTAATTTTCAAAATTCGCAATAATTCATTAGTTTTGTAGTATTCTTATTAAAACTACTTTATCTTGAGTTGTACATTTAAATAAATCTTGAGACTCATGCCGTATGGCATGACGTTCAACTTCGGAGCATATGTCTGATTTGCTTGTTTCTCAGCATGAATTTCTATACCAATTGGGAATGCATGAATGCCTGTTTCGAAGAAGTAACTATCCTAAAAAGTGGTCACCCGAGTTACATGCCAATATCGATACCTACTACAAAATCATCGAACATAGTACACATGCATGCGCACTAAATTGAGTTCTGGAAAGGATTAAGCATAGCAGTGTTTTTCCTTCTTAATTATGTATAAGGTACACTAGAATATGGAGATGACTTCGAAGCGTTCTGTCTAAGCTACAATAATATGATATTCGACTTATTCTACCACTTTTACTAATCAGGACAACAACTTCAAAATTCCATCAATAATTCTAATTGAACTATTTAAAATAGCAGCCATGAGATCCGAATCTATCTATAAATGAGCTGAAATTATTGATATATTAACATCCTAAGTGGCCCCTGATGGTTAAATAAACACTCATTATGTAGAGGGTGAAATGAAGAACTACAAACGGTAGAGTATGTAATATGAAACTGCCAAACTCTAATAAAAGATTCGCAGGTACTACTGGGAAGAACATTGGCACCTCCTCACTCTACCCTCCAAGGACATACAACTTGTACATAGGATTCATTGATGAGTGAGTGGCCTTAAAAGATAAGTGAGTGAGTGAGATTGTAGCCATGCTACCCTCTAGCCAACTAGTCAGAACTATTAACATGACCCTTGTCAAAATTGTTTTTTGATCTTCCAAACGATAAACCATTGAAGAAAGTCGAAATCATTTTTTGATGATACGACAACTAATTTGCATATAAAATTAACGATGTTAACAGTAAATAATCCTTTATTTACTACTAATACCATATTATAAGTATCATCTGGATTATAATAAATTAATATCAGAAAAACATAACGTCCAGATTAAGAAAAAAAAAATTAAGATCAGCTGAATGTATTAATAAGAATGCAAAATTTAAAATAAAAACAGACAATTCTATTTCAGCCCATTACCAACACCACCTTCTATTTTCAATGTGTTCCACCGAACATTAAGAAAAACACCGTCACATTCCAGCTGCTAAAATTAAAATCAGATACATGTAGAACGTACAAACCGTTCATTCTGCTGACGGTGGCCCGTATCTTAAAAACAAAAACGCGCCGTAATCACGCCTGACAGGTAATATACACCGAAATTTTAGCGCGCGTGTTAAGGCGCTTTACAATCGCATAAATTGTTGATTTAGCACGCTTTCTCCATCGCCCCGTCACATCTATACGTCATTTTTTATAAATGCAATGCTTCAAAGATGTATGAGATAAATATATACGGACAAACTGGTAAATGCCAGAGTGCCGGGGTTATTAAAACGTAAATGTTATTCTCCAATAGAAATATTTATATAACCTACTTGTATGGCGCGAGGAAACCGATAGAAAACATTTGTGTAATTCCCAAGTCATAACAAAACCGAATTATATTTGCCCGATTCCATATGGATATAGCAACGATTCGATTCGATAATTATCATGAATATTAAATAATTAAGCCGTAATTATTCATTTAGTTATGTGGCGAATTGATTCATTGTTTTGATTACACATTTATAGCGGCCTTTATAAAATGTCGCCATCGAGATGTTCAGCATCACTTTCTTATGGCGTAAAAAATATGTTTTTAATGAGTTGTATATTTTTACTTAAAGACATGATACTGGCCATAAGAAAAGAATTGATGTGACCCCCCGAAGAAAACAAGACGAATTATAATTTGTTCAACATTCTACAAATTACTCTGAAATATATAAGCAGAAAATTTGAACCAAAATTCTGTTTTTTTACACTGCAGAGATTTTTTAATTATATTCCATACATTGTATGCCATTCTAAGCCATGTTATTGCTAAAAACTCAAAAACACAACAATTCGTGCCATAAGAAAAGTAAAGATGTAGTAAATAATATACGTAATAACAAATAAACAACCATTCAAGTGGACCTCTCAAATATCAAACCATATGTTGATTAGCTAGAGTGGAAAGAGTATGATTTCAAAATAAATGCAACTGCAATTTAAAATACTTTCCAATAAAAAAATTATACGGAGCACGGAAATAAATCGGTCGTCTTTTAGTCCAAGTATATTATTAAGCTCCAATTAAAATTTATTGATTTTGGTCATTTTAGAGCAGTTTTTAAATTATACGCTTTTAATTAATAAACATAACCTCCAGTAATTAACTTACGTTTAAACGAAGCGTAAATTTCTCAAAGCGATTAACGATCTCTCCTCACCTGTAACAAAGAATACAGAATATAAGTGAATCAGCTATAAATCATATGGTATTAAATATAGGCGCCAAATATGAAACGAAGTACTGAATTATTAATCTATTGCGAGCAATAAATTGCGATAGGAAATATAAAACTTAATTTCGCGCAAAGTTGAAATGATGTGGGATGTTTCTATTTGGATTTGTATGAAGCTAAAATGGTAGCGAAGGTTGGATCGTAATGGCAGGTTGTATGTTAGTCTGGTGAACATTGTTTATGTGGCGCTGGGGTGTCCGGCTGCCCGCTTACATTGTTAGGGCGTTCCAGGCACTAAGGTGAGAAATTAAACGTCTATAACACAGCACCTAAATCCTGTAAACTAGAACCGAAAACAATCTGTCTGTTTATTTCATATATTTATGTAATTAATAGTTGCAGTGTATTTATTCAATACGCATCACATACCGACCCTTTAAACCAAACTCATTCTACACAAGATGCAATTGAATGGCGGAAGCTAGCCTGAAGCTCACGCAATTCACATTTAATGGAATATATTTAAAACGGGTTAGGGATTCCGACTGCTTTCAATATAAAAGCAATTGATTAACGTAATGCAATGGTCTCCCGCAACTGTGAGACGCAAAAAAAGTTCACAGCAAGCAATAAATTAAATCTTTTATGATAAAATCACAAAGGTTGAATTGATTGTAAGTTATTAATATCGCGATACCAACTACGTGGGAGCTGGAGTTGAGATCGACCCCAAACAGATTATCTTAGTGAGCTGAATTGTGTTACATTAATGGTGGGCGAATAATAGTCACAACTACAATTGAATAATAACAAAATTATGCAAGACCGGAATAATTTTGAATATTAATTGCGCGTACATTATCGTATCTATTTATGAGGCCTGTACAACTTCATTCAACGCTGAATATAAATAGAAATTATTTCAATATTTTAAGAGCGAGAGAGGAACTTTTGTTGGGAAAGCTTCCAAAAATTCTTTGTTGAATTGAACCGGGTCGGTGGAGTATGCAGCAGTTTAATTTAATACACTGGATTTTATGTTGTGGTGGATACATTAAATAATTGAAAAACTATATGCGCATTTTTCTGGCCGCCTCGCTGTTCCAATCGATTCGGCTGCATCGATCTCATACGCCTTTGCCTGTGTTTTTCTGGCATACAACCAGAACGGAGTGTACTCTGCAATAATTGAGGGGCAACGCTGCAATTCAAACCTTGATCGAAATTACAAACGTCGATGTATATCAGGGCAAACATTCCCGACTAATTTTAATTTATACTACGCCCCTATCCCTTTACGGTTTCTATTTAAAAAAAGGTTTCAGGGTTGTAATCACAAAATGTAGCACCGCAATGACCTACAAATATTTGCATGTAACCCTATGTCGCGCATTGTGTGGATATTCCAAAAGAGGTCAGGAATATAAAGGGACAGTATCTGCTTTTCTAAACTTTGTAATGGAATCAAACAAAAAACTTTCTGCATTGGATTTGCACATGCAGAACACAAAAGTTGGCCAACTTATAACAAATACAGTCTATTGCGTTTGTTAATCGATTATAAATTTATTATTGCAGGATACAAGAAATTTCATGTGTGCGGCGCAATAAATTACGAAAAACAAGATTGGGTGGAGTTACAATTACGCGTTCAATTGTTAAATGGCGCGCGAAGGAAATTTTATTTTTATTATGGGTACAAATAAAGATTATGGCTCAGCGTGCTACTCATAAAAATCTATTAATAACGCCTACTCCACTATCCTTTCCGTTTTATGGAAAAGAACGCCCGCAGCAAGAACCAGAATTGTGTTTCCACACGCGAGCCTTGTTTTTATAACAAAACACGTCCCCGTTGGTGAAATTGGCGCCCACCATAAAAATTATTGTTGGCCATAAAACGTTTAATGCGTCGAAAAAACAACAGTCGTATTGTTAATTATATTTCCTTACATTTATATCTAATGAATAAGATTTTAAATTACGGCAAGCAAGACAGTTTAGCTTTCTTATTGGTACCATTTTACAAAGTACTGCATAAAATATATACGGGATATTAAGCAGATATGTAACTATATTGTGACCATTATCAATATAATTTATATTGAAAGAATTTTTGCCGTATACGATTATCTAACTGAAGAATCACCCTATCTGACTGAAGAATCACCAGATATATCAATGTTAGCTTCATTATTGAAATAAAAAATGCACTCTGCGGTGGGACTCGAACCCACGTCTCCGGCTAACGAACATCTTGCGTGCTATAGACTACAATCCTCCGTGGTGCAGTTGGTAGCGCGACGGCCGGGAGACATGGATTCGAGTCTTACCGGAGAGTGAACTTTTGAGCAATAATGAATTATCAACATATTCAATCTCAATATATAAAAGTTAATGTTGTGTAGTCGACCGACCTGTCATTTATGTTTTTTGTGCTGCGTAATACAAAGTACAGAATTTCGAAAATTCAGTCAAGACACCTAAATGTTGATAGAAGAGCGAAATAATACGCCGACAGTCGCTAATTTATAAAGACATAAACTAAAATGTGGAAAAGGCCATCAAAAAAAACTGCTGAAAGTACAACAATATGAAAATCTTACGCTCCAATCTGTAAAAAATGTATGAACACATAAAATACAAAATGACCAAGCGGAAGTTACCATGGATAAGGACAACGGGAACCATCGAATAGTTTTATCTCAATCTATATTATCACATGAACCCCCAGAGCAGTAGGGAGGATCGAGGCAAGCAGTACAGAATATAGGATCGAAGACCTACAACATGTCGACAGAGTAGAGCTGAACCGCATTAAGAACTAAACTATAACAACTCTACTATTGAAGTAAAACTACACGACAGGATAAACTCCTTTTAATACGGCCGAGTAGTATGACACTATGTCTTCAAATCTATTTATAACTGTCTTGGAATATGCACTCAAGAAAGTTAATTGAGACACAATAGACATTACCATAGATGATCAAAAGCTCAATCATCTGCGATTTTCGGATGACATAGTCCTCATAGCCGACAACATAGGAAAATTATAGCAGTCTGTGACTTATTGGAGGAAGTTGGTTTGGAGATCAACTTCTCTAAAACAAAGATAGTGACAAATTTAGTACCGATACAAACGTATGGCAGTCTGCGACTTATGCGAGGAAATTGATTTGGAGATCAACTTCTCTAAAACAAAGATAATTACAAATTTAGTACATAGTCATCAAAGCCGATAACATAGGAGAATTAATGTACTCCGCGACATATACGTGGAAGTTGGTTTGGAGATCAATTTCTCCAAAACAAAGATAGTGACAAATTTAGTACCGATACAAACGTATATTTAGTAGCATATACCTCGGTTATGAATTTAGAATATTCAGAGATAACCAGACATGTTAACTACACAGAAGAAATAACCTCATATGGGCAGCGTATCGAAAGCTTAATTATATCATTAAAAAAAAATTCCCGATGTGTTTGAATAGGAAAGTGTATTATCAATACATTTTACTTGTCCTCGCGCACGGAGAGGAAACCGTAACTTTAACCGTGAAACTAGCCGAATAGAAAATGGAAAGATCAATGCAAGGTTATCCCCACAAAACTTCCACCTGCGGAGGAAAACAAAAGTCACACACGTAGTAACGGAACATGTAAACTGAAATGGAAGTGGGCTGCCCACGTAGCTCGAACGAGCGACGTAAGATGGACCAAAAAATAATTCGAGTGGAGACCACAAGGCGACAAGCGCAGTATAGGAAGGCCACCAATGCACTAGACCGACGAATCAAAGAAAATTGCGTACAACTAAATTCGGAAAAGTAAAGCCAGGAGACGATGGACTACCATGAAGGAGGCCTATGTCCAACAGTGGACAGAACGTGATGATGATGATGCAGAAATGAAAAACTGCAAACTGCACGACGAATATCAGATTACAACCAAAATGCTAAAACTAGCGGGAGAAACTCTCTCTCGAGCGAGTACTACTAGTTATCCTGAATGTGAGTGACTCGATGAAAGTAAAATTACTGATTCTTGGCAGGTGGCAGAGGTTATCCTGCTCTTCAAAAGTTCGCGTGTGCGAACATAATCCCACCGAATATGGGGCGCAAAGTGGATGAGGGATTGCAGAAAGGTGAGTGAGATTATGAGAGAATGCGAAAGGCGTGTAAATCTGCAGAATGCTGGCGTGGGGGCGTGGGGAGATATGGATTTTAGTATTCGAGATTATGTGGAGTTATGATAAATGAAGGTTATGGTCATTCTAAAGAGGGATTATAGTAATATGTTAAGTGAGGAGGGAATATATTGTTAATTTTTGTATATTATCATTGATGTGATGTTTCTTGTGATGGGTATGCCTAAGGTTGCCATCCGTCTGGATTTCCCCGAATGTGTCCTAGTTTTAGAAGCGTTAGGGGACGTTTGGGCATTTTTTTTATGTTGTCCGGGATTTTAAACATTAGGCCCAATATTGTAAACGTTTGCAAATATTTATATGTTATGTGCATAAATAATTTTAACAGTTTTAACTTTCATACATTTGCCAGGTCCCTAAATATTATGGTATAATTTTATATTTTTGAGTTTATGATTATTTTGAGATTATTAATTTTGATTTCCACAGAAGAATGTTTATCTCAACCTAACAGATTGACATTCCAAAGGAAAATGTGCCTAATTTTAATTTTCATAGGTCATTAATATTTATTTTCAACATATAGTAGGTTATTGTTGTAATATTGTTTACTATAATTTATGTTTTTCTGCATTTATTACGTTTGTACTATACACAATAGAGGAGATTAAAATTAAAAATAATATTTCTTTTATTTGATAGCAAGATATATGCCATCATTTTCGACCGCTTTCACGCCACTCGAGGCGTATGTGTCTAGGCAGAGACTATAGTGCTGGCAACTACAGGTGGACCTACAATTTAGATGTACGTTTAGATGATAATATCATCTACTCCGGACCAGAGAAAGGTGTTAACCATGAAATCCCACGCTGGCCAAGCGGGTTGGGGAGTGGGGCGCATGTGGAATCTGAAAAGTATTTCGCTTTGTGAGATTTGAACTCACGATCTTCAGCGCAGCAGTTCGATACCTTACCACTGCGCTACGTTGCCATAACGTTGTTGAAGACGTCCGGGGTTTGGGGGGCTTTGATTGGTGATTTTACAGATGACAACCCTAGGTATAATAAAGGTTTATTCTTTTGGTATAACTAGGACACAACATCAAAATGGACAAGGACAACCAAACGGTAGAGATCACCAGATGAATCGGTTTTCCTTGGATGGAATTCGGCAAGCTCACCGATATCCAGAAAGGGGAATGTCCATAATCCTTGCATATTACCCGTTGCTATGCATAGGCTTGAAACTGCCCCATTATTAAAAACGTTAACTGCATCCAAATTTGCCAAGAAGCGATGGGTGCTAGTAGTCAGTTTGAGGGAATAATTCGAAGGGAGGAGATCACGACAAGAACAGGAGTTAAGGATGTAGTATAACGGGTGGGACGCATAAAATGGAAATGAGCGATTCACGTAGCAAGTAACAATAAAAAATGGTCTAACAAACTGAAAAGCAGTGAAAACGAAAGATGCATTGCCGACCCCAAGTGGCGCGACGAAATACAGCTCCACGCGGGAAAAGCTGGATCTAGACTCCCCAACAAATAACGGCGTGGAGATTTATGGAGGAGGCCCATGTTCCCGAGTGCACGTCAACGCAAACTAGAACTCTACTGGATCAAAGGACATAGTGGCATCAAGGGGAACGAAATAGCAGATGAGCTTGCCAGGAAGTGATCCTTACATCCTCTAACAACCCAAGAGGATGAAATACTTTCTGCAGGTACAGGAAAAAAATAATAGAGCATAGACACATGCTCTTCACAAGGTAAGATGGCGAGAAACGCCGGGCTGCAAGCAATCAAAGGTAACCTTTAGGCAGCCTTGTAAAATTGCAGCCACGGCCCGCCTTAACTTATCTAGAACTAATCTGAAAATATTGTCAAACATCCTAACTGGCCACTGCCTGCTAAACAAACACCTACACACGATGGGTCTGGTGGACAGCCCGTTATGTAGAGGGTGCAATGAAGAACTAGAAACAGCAGAACATATAATATTCCTCTGCCCAGCTCTAGTAAACACTATGCATCTAATACTAGGGGAGTGCTGGTCTAGTATGGTCAGCATTGGCAATTCCTCACCCGCCAGTTTTGCAGCTTGCACGCAAAATTGACTGGTGGGACGAGTAAGCAGCCTTAAAGGGAGGTTTCACAATGAACCCATTTTGAAGTGTCTGTAGCTATGCTACCCTCTATTCAGAACTATCCAGAACTATCTATCCATAGCTCGCGAGAATGCACCTCTTACAAAAATACGGTGTATACACATAGTATGTATATCACATCTCTCTCTCTCTCTCCCCACTTAGACTACGCCTTTGACAACACGTCGATCGCGACACAGTTTTAAGATAAAAAATACACAAAAGTTGGCTCTATTCTGTAAGTTCAGACTGGTCTGGTAAAATATCAGACCGATCTGTTACCAATGGCAACCAAATAAACAACTGTTTCGCCGTGAACGCTAGTATAATATTGCCTTATGTGAAATGTCACAAGTTAGTGAAATATATAACATTATAACCTATTTCTATCATCACTTTTGACAAACGTCACTCTTGACAAACTTGTGACATTTGACGTAAGGCAGTATTAAATTAGCGTTCACGGAGAAGAAGTTGTTTATTTGGTTGCCATGGACAAGCAGATTAAATTTTTGTAATGGCTTATTATTTTTTATAAAAAAACATTCATACTTGCTAAAATAAGCGATTTGTGCTATAATATAATGTATAAATTTCAATACAACTCCAGCTGCAGCTGATACACGTCTAAATTCCATAATTACGTTTATAAAAAAGTTGTACTCACTTTTATAAAAGTTGTATATAATTTTAAATTATAACATCAACGGCAGTATGTATGTATTCGAAGAGTTTAAACATATGTGTGTATTATTTTGTTGTTTCGTATGCAAATAGCATCGCAATGTTCATATGCATATCAAAAGATACATCCGCTGAGTGGGATTCAACAATTAATTTTTATCATTGTATTGCAATTTATTTCCTAATTAGCATACAACAAAGTATGCGCCTCACATACAAAATTGATTTTATAGCTAAATACAATACCACTTAAGATAAAACCTGCAAGTCGTGACTACACAAAGATTGTAGCGCTGGAAATGATATAACTTTCTAGTTTTCCTTAGAAGTTATAATTATGAAATAGACTGTGTAATTGCAGGAATAATATTGTTTGAGGCGATTGCGGACGCATGCGCTCGCGGTAATTTGGTCTGCATTAAAAAGTTTTCTTTAATTATGGAGCTGTGTAATATTCATGACACTGGCGTGCGAAGTTTATTTAAGCAAACCCCCCGCGGAAGTTGGCAAATATTTTCAAGTCTTTAGATAAAGCATGCAAAGCATCCACGAATAAAGCGGACTTTCGTAATTTTATCTGTAACGTTTGTATTTTTCCCGACACGATACCGCGGCTTAATAAAATATTTGACGTGCCCGCGTTATTTTTATGCCGTCATCTAGGTGTGCGTATGTGTGCTTTAAATGTAATGTGTGTTTTATGATAAGGTTAACTCAGTTGTAAAAGTAAATGAATTAGTTTTAGTCGGCACGGGCAGGTACCGTTGCCATAAATTGGGGAAAAGCGGAACCTCTGCATGTTCGTGCGCGCACACACACACAAAAAACGTATTAAAATGTCCGGCTTACTACACTTTCCTGAACTTTCCACGCCACGGATATTCTTTCGATACAGTTTCAGTCGCCCGCTCTACACTTTTTGATTTATTTGCTTAAACGCTTACAGTTTTTTTTAACCAGTTGCGGGAGTGGAAAATCAATATTGTTGGAGCTAATGTGCTGTGCTCAATATTTACATCGTGCGTTGAAGCATTATCACGAAAATATTGATCTATAAAACTGATAATATTTATTAGTAAAACGGTTAACGGGTATTCACAAATGACAACATACACAATTAGTTTACATTAAATAAATTGGTAGCAATATGTATGAGAAACAAGCAACAATATAACAATATTAACACAAATATTATTTAAAATAAACCAATTTGGTACATATATCATTGTGAGTGTTTGTATTTCTATACTGTTGCTTGTTTATTTATATAATAGACTTTTTAATAAATGATTATTATTATTATTATAATTATCCTTTATACCAAAGGTGGCCAAACTTGGGCGATGCATTATTTTCTTAAGTATAGGCGGCAGCCTACCAACATCGTATGTGATCATAAGAAAAGTAGTAATTTAAAGCTAAACGGAAATTTAACTTCTCACAAACTAATTAATTTATTGATTAAACTCAATTAGTTTACATATCAAACAGGCGGGCGACTTGGAATAGCTACGCGTTTGACTGGTCGACCGCGGTCAACACTTTGGTCAACCCTGCTTCATACATAAAATACATTTTACACACATATATATATTTATATATAAATATATATATATATATATGTGTGTAAAATGTATATATATATATATATATATATATATATATATATATATATTTATATATAAATAGAAAAAAATATTTGTCATTTGATTTGGTTTGTTCGCGAAAAGAAATGTACCATGGATAGCGCATAATAAAAGAAAATTCCGTGAATACTACCAGTCATAATGTGTATGTGCTTGATAACTATAACCTAGGTATGTATGAGAAAACAATAAATTGCAAAAAACATTTATAATTTTTAAATTTGTACAAAAAAAAAGATTAATGCATAACTTATACAATAAATATTGATATTATGGCGATTATTATTTCTATACCATACATACAAATAATAATCGCCATAATGTACATATGTATGATAAGGTATGCTTGTGTGTATAAATAAATAGTTTCAAAAAAGTATAAACTTATCATGATTTCAGAGATTGCTATATCCACTACGTTCATAAATACCTTATTGATTATAAGTTTGAAATATGATGCAATGCAATATTCAAACCGGCAAACATACACATTACAATGTGGATGTGCATCTAATCCTCAACGAATGGTGTGAATATGGTTTTCATATGTAGTTGATCCAAAAGTGAAGGGTGCAATTTGCCTTTACAATATTCACTGCAGATGATTCACCCGCGATACAATCCCAAAGTGCAAAGTGTAATTTTATGTTTAGTAGTAATGTACATATAAACATAACATTACTTAAATGAAATATAATGAACTAATCAAATTAATGAAATGTACTATAATCACATATAATTTGAAATAACGAATTTAAACCAGAACCAGTTCATTACATTTATTCAGCCTTTTTAATCCGGGCAATATTAATTACATAAATGTTATGTATGGCGTAATTAGTTTTTACCAAGTGTTACCGTGTGCACTTAACACTAATGAGTTGAGCAGAAATCAATTTGTTTTAATAACTCGGCATGACGGCTATAAGCAATATTAAAAAGCCCGTTTGCACTACAGTATATTTAATCTACTGTTTCATTGTACTATAAAATATTAACGTTATTTTTCTTTTAATAAATAATAAACATGACCGGTTTATTCTTAAATTTTAAGTGTTAACTTATTATATATTGTAATATATTCTACTTCCTGTGAATGTTTAAATTACCATAAGTAGGTATAATTTTGTTTATATTACAGAAAGTAAATAGTTAAAAAATGTTAATTCGGTTGATAAATTACAATGGTAACCTAAGTTGTTTTACTTCTTTCCCTCCATTCAATTATTCGGTTATATCTAATAATAATATTTTGGAATATTTAAAGCTTCTATCGAGCGAGGAAATTTGACAAGGTGACCTTCTGAATAGTTCTGGATAGTTGGCTGGAGGGTAGCATGGCTACAGACACTTAGGCCTCAAAATGGGCCTATTGTGAAACCTTCCTTTAAGGCTGCTCACTCATCCCACCAGTCAATTTTGTGTGCGAGCTGCAAAACTGGGCGGGTGAGGAGTTGCCAATGCTGACCATACTAGGCCAGCACAAGGTGACCTCCATGCTTTACCGTAAAATCATTTTAAATGCTAGAAAGATGATACATATGATATCTATCACCTTTCTAGCATTTAAAATGATTGTACGATAAAGCATGAAAAGCAAATAACTTAGAATTAAGACTTGTCTATGGTATGTTCTACATCTAACCATACTGTATTGTTTTATTTGTAATAATAATAGTTAGTTATAATATAAAATGGTAATAGTAACCCTCTTTTATGGAAATCTTTTTAAATTTATCACCACGTGTGATGAAACCGGTCTTACTATATGTAAAATGTGATGCTTGTCGCATTTGGCATTTAAGGTGCTAACGAGATTTTCAATTGGGCAGACGGAACGACATACATAAAACACGTATGTAATTGATTCCTTTTATAGGCTACGTTTGCAGTAATATTTTACGTGTTAGTGCTATTTAAATTTATGGATGGTACATCGGAATAAAGCGCGCGCTACCGCGATTATACTTTTAAGTGTGAGATTACAATATGTTGTATTTAATATTGTGATTTATTCCAACGTCTTGCTGGGTGCAGTCGTAATTGGTCAGAACATTTGTACGATTTTAATTCGCCGTAACAGATTTCGCTGTGTACATTTAAAATGCACGTAAACGGGTCGTCGGTATTAGAGCTAACTAGACGAGATTGCATTTTTCCATTCCCATTTCCTTGCATACTTTTAAAATACGGTAGAGCGTAATGCTCTAACTAGGACACATTTTACTTTTACTTGGAATTATGAAATATCACGGATATTATGAGGCTGTAACGCGAATTTAGAAGCGCTTGTATTGAGTTGACACATATTAGATTGGAAACAAAATACTAGCTGTTTTCGCAATATCTTCAACGCACTTTATTGTTCAATTCACTTATAATAATATTATGTCACATCACATTTATTCGATATAAAATATACACACATCATTGGGATACTTAAATTAAGGTGCATAATACAAATGAACCGATATGTGCAAAATATTTATTTCAAATACAATCGGTATCCTCAAAATTGTGTAGAGGCGTTGAGGTAGAGGGGAAACCCTTTGAAAATAAATTTAATGGTTAGATGGAAATAGAGAACTTTATTTTCATATTATAATATTATTTTATTTATTTACCCAGCTCAGTGGCCGAGTGGTTAGAGGCATCGCTCGTCTCGTACTGAGCATTGGGGAGCCTGAGTTCGAACCCCAACGGGGCGAAATTTCGCCAATCACCTTTCACGGTTTTCAGAAGGTAAATACTAAACTCCTCTGAGCTTCTTGCTTAACCGGCGGAAAAGCCTCACGGCTGATAGCCCTATACAGATTGGAAGTTTTTTTTTTATAAAAATAAGTAAATACAAAGATTTATTTTTGATAAAAAAATGTCAAAATCAAAAATTTGATATTAGCAAAGTTTTGTTAATTTTGTAATATCCAAATTATAATACCACGATACTAGAAATTAATATTATAAACAAGAATCTATAATGAAGTCTTCTGTCAGAAAACGGTAATTGGAGTTTATCTCTGTTGGACTAATAAAGCATATTATTATTAAAACTCTTCGGCAGAAAGAAAAAAATTCAATTTTCGAAAAACTGCAAAATTTCAGGCAGACATTTGTTTATAGTGCGTTGCCACGATTTCGTAAATAACTATTAATATTCGGCCGTAGAAGAAATGTATCCCCACATATGTAAATATGTTTGTAGCACATTTTATTGTCGTTCAAACGTATATTTGTGACAGGACATAATTTGTATATAATTTAAGGATCATACCGTGTTTAGAGTCCAACCAATACACTTGAAGAAGTTACACACCTGCAACAAAAGTATAAAATTAATATTCATTTATTATATATCATTTTAATCTGTTTACGGCCACTCTTTGAAACAATAATATCATCTCATATGATAAATATTATTACTGCTACTGGTTTAGAAAAACAAAGACATTCGATTTATTAATCACTTGAACCACACGTAGCAACAGCAAGTAACATACCAAATAATTCTACGCCATATGGTTATATGTTTATGGGAAGGATATTTAAATGATAGTCGTCCAGATGTCACGAATTACGACGACCATTAATTATGGGAATCGCAAAATTCAAATTGAATGGCTACATGCAATTATAATTTATTAAGACAATCAATAATGCTTTAATAAAGTAAGTGGCTGCGATACATAATGATAAAAACGATAAGGCTATTTTAATACTGTTGTTATTTATATAACCACGAATAAATATTATTATTATTAATTAAGTTATGTCATAATGATGAATTACAGAGGATTATTGATATAGATCATATATATTCATACTAATTTTTAAATATAAACTCGCGCGCTAATTTCTATATTATCGAGCATAACAGAAATGCAAGACACTGGATACAACATTCGAGATTATCTAGTATATAAATAATTAAGGACAATACAAGCATAATTTATGGATTAATATATATATATATATATATATATATATATATATATATATATATATGTAATATGGATTAAATATATAATAATATTGATAACAATTGCTTTCTGAAAAATCTCATAATCCCGAATGTTGCTGTGTCTAGTTTCTTACACTTTTACGATAACAATTTTGAAGAATGTGTAGTTTACCTTAACTAAATAATAATAAATAATAATGATTTATTGCCCAATAGAACTAATACTAACTGTGGTATGGTGACCGACATGAGACCGGTTTATGCGTCAAATATACGTCCAGTATCATTGACACTTGTTCGAAAAGAGGGAAACCTGTATCAAAAGCATCTTCAAAGAAAGCTTCAATTGAAGTAATTGCATCGGTGTCTTCTGATCGTCCTAAAGTGGAACAGACTAATATTGATTATGCAGCAGTAGAGATCACAACTATTTTTGTAAATAATACTACAAACACACGAATTGTGGAAAAAAACTGCTACGGCTCAAAAGTTAAAGATCTTCTTGATAGTGGAGCCAAA
Source organism: Lordithon lunulatus (assembly GCA_963942505.1). Taxonomy (NCBI): domain Eukaryota; kingdom Metazoa; phylum Arthropoda; class Insecta; order Coleoptera; family Staphylinidae; genus Lordithon; species Lordithon lunulatus. The sequence goes on along the minus strand of OZ012667.1, from coordinate 54,006,211 downwards.
CAAAAGACAACCATTATAACGGATGTCAAAAATGAAGAAATACCTACATATATTTGTTGTCAAAACAGAAGAAACAGTTTCATACAAGGGTTTCATTAGACGAAACTAGTACTCTCTTTATAAGCATTTTAGATGAACCCATATTCTTCTCTGATTATAAAATCTACACCTATGCCGCAGCTGTTCAAGACATACGTACAGCAACTCTGTAGGATGGTACAAAAAAAAGTCGAAAGGCAGAAAAATGATAGACCGCAGTATTACAATGCGGAAGGCCAGAAGAAACGGCTGCATTTAAAACCCAGATAAGGTTCAGAACCTCTGGGAAGTCCCAGACAAGTGGTAGAAGGGGAATAGTTCTCGTGGAATGAGATACAATTGGGAACGGCGCCGGCAGGTGATGGGATGAAGGCAGTAGCGTTCAAAAGGTTGCCAATAGAGGGAAGGGAGAAACTGCTGCAATAATTCAATAGGGTGTGGAGTGGAGCGGTCGAGGTTCCAGAAGGGTAGCGTGTGGGTGTGATGATTTAAGTACAGGAGGAGTAGCCTCGGAACTGAAAATGAATATATATATATTGGAATCACGTTAATGAGTGCGGGGTATAAGCTAACGATGACAATGGCGAAATACAGACTGGAAAGCAAAATGGACAGAAGATGGTTGCTGGCGAAAGTCAGGGTGGGTCTAGTTAAGAAAAGCGGGACGTGGAACCAGGCTTTCACGATGGCGAGAATTTTGAAGGAAGTGCTGGAATGCAAAGGGAGGATGTATGCGGTTTTTGTGGATCTGCAAACAGCATATGACCAATTCCTAGAGATAAGCTAGCGGAATGTATGCAAAGGTTAGGGATGGACGATGAAGCGGTGGAATAGGTGAGGAAATACAAAAAATCACGAACAAAAGCGAGAGTGAATGAAGTTTCTGGGAAATTTAGAATGAATGTGGGTGTAAGCGAGCGATGCCGTCTAAGCCCTCTGCTGTTTAATATGTACACAAGTTAGTTGGATGAGGACAAAGCAAGCGACATGGGTTGCGGTACGAAGAACCAATTATGAATGTTAGCATACGCGGATGATGTAGTGGCTGCGTCCAACAAAATAAAAGAATGGAAGAGATGAAGGGAAGTTGGAAAGAATGGGAAGGTACCTTGATTAAATTTGGTTAGTAGTGAATTTGGAAAAAAAATGGATGATTTAGAAATAAGGAATGGATTTATCGACAGAGTGAATTGCAATTGAATTGAATTGTATTTAGACGTTTTGTTCAACTGTAGAGGTGGGTTTAGGAAGCATTTTGAGTGGGTACAAATAAATGCGAGAATGACTTGGGGCGTGGCGATGATAAAATTGGAGAAATGGTGGGATGGTAGACTTGTAATAGCGCGTTAGAATTGGAACGCGTGTGTGAATATTGTTGTATGGAGTGGACGTGTCGGGGTTCTGAGAGTGGGATGTAATAGAAAGGGATCAGCGTAGTTTCTGAAGAAACTGCTAGGACTCACAACATCGACGCCTACGTCGGTGCTCCTCCAGGAAACTAATCGGATGAGCATGCGGTGGGAGTAGTGTGATTTGAGGAAACAAATGCAGTGGTTGGGGGAAGAGAGACTGGCGCGGAATGTGCAGATGATCTGGAAGAGTATGGCAGAGAGTGGATGGAGCAAATGCAGAGGAATATGTATGAACAAATGAGTATGCCTGACGTGTGGGTGGAGGACCATCTGAGAGGAATGTGGCCAACAAAGGCAGGTGAGAAGGACTGAGAGCTCGTACAAACCCAGAGCTACATAATAGAGAGGGCGAGCAGGGGGAAGTATGTATGGCAAGAGCGAGGTGTGGATCAGAAGAGAACGAATGGGGCAAGGATACACCACGTGTGATCTGTATTGTTAAGGGTATTGGTGGTATCTAAGCAACGAATGTGACGTTGTGAAAGAAAAGTGGGTGGGGGATTTCAGAAAGGTGAGTGAATGGTTAAGGACCAATTCACAAATAAGCAGCGTCGGGCGGAGGCGCGGAGTAGGCGAGATGCAGGCGAGGTGCAGGCGAGGTGCAGGCGAGGTGCAGGCGAGGTGCAGGCGCGACATCACACAGGCGATTGTGATATCCATATGCAGTGAAGGGGTGGACATTGCACCATATGTTTACATAGAGGCGGCGTGGAAGAGCTGTGCCTCTCGCCTCGCAGGCACCGTGTCTCAGGCGAAGAGGCTAAGACGCGGTGCCGGCACTACATTGTCTATGGCGAGAGGCACGAGGCAAATGCCCGCGCCTAGTAACCTAAGTGGGCATTGCACCATATATTTATATAGAAGGAGCGTGAACGCGTCGTGTCTCTCGCCGCGCCGGCACCGCGTCTTCGCCTCCTATGTGTGAATTGGGCCTAATAGAGGATATCAAAGGCGTGCAAATGACTGGCGTGGGAGAGAATTTGGGTAAGGAAGACGAATAATGGGAGGAGGGATTTTTTTCAAGTTTGACGGTTATATTGTACTTTTTGATACTATTTTGAATTGAATGTCCCAAAATTAACGCAAAATTTGAATTATATAAAAAACACAGTTTTTACTCTTTAGATTGTAATTTTTGTATCGAATCATAAAGTACATAGGATAGGGTTATTTATGGAATAACACATCGGGCAAATGGCTTCGACGGCTTTGCTGGCACATAAGCACTCTTTTGTCGAAAATTTCCATGACCATTCTGCATACATGTGGCTGAATTTCGTCAAAGCAGCGTTTAATTTCCTCCTGTAATTCACGGGTGGTTGTGGGCTTGATGACATAGACCTTTGACTTCAAATAACTCCAGGAAAAGAAATCTAATGGTGTTAAATCACACAGTCTAGAGGGGCAATTCTATTCGCCGAAACGGAATCGGTGAGGTAGAGCTACATCTTTGTCACAATGTCATCGAAAATTTCATAAAAAGAGCAAGGTTCTGTTCAGATCTACGGGTCCATTTTCCGGATATTTTATTCCATACATAATCGGAACCTGTGTACCCCCTTTCTAAGCCCAGCGCTGAACTAGAACATTGTTAATACTAAACAGTCCATATGTCCCCCATATGATAGTTCAACATCAATAGATTCTGGATATAATGCATGACATTAGACTAGATGGCAGAGACATAACAATAATAGCCAACTTGCACGGGGAACAAAAAGCTGCTGTAGAAATTAACCAACAAATATCTGAAGTGGTCAATGTTCGGCATTATGTGAGATAAGGCTGCGTCTTGTATCCCTATGTCTTTAACTTGTACTCGGAGAAAATTGTAACGGAATTACTTGTGCAAATTAACAAAGGATTAGTGATAAATGGAGACATTATCAACAACTTCCGATACGCCATTGGCAACGTTGTGTTAGCCGAAAATACAGTTAATGCTACAAAATATCAACAATTCCTGTAACAATAAACTTCCACGATTAAATACGAAGATCAAATTTATAATAATTTCCAAGCAACAAACCTGAGTAGAGAATATATAAAGGTCGTTTTAGACAAGACAATTTCTTGACTCAAAAGTTAGTCAAGATACGAGACAATCTAAACGACCTTAAGGGAATCAGGTTAATGGGTGCGGTGTATAAGCTAATGATGACAATGGAGAAAGCAGACTGGAAGACAAAATTAACAGAAGAGGATTGCTGGCGGAAAGTCAGGATAGGTTTAGAAATGAATTCCTACAACAAGAAACTTCTAAGATTAAATACAAAGACGATCAAATTTATAATAATGTCCAAGTAACAACCAGCTCAGTGGCCGAGTGTCCGTCTCGTACTGAGCATTGGGGAATCTGAGTTCGATCCCCAGCGGGGCGAATGTTCGCGAATCACCTTTCACAGTTTTTTAGAGGTTTTCTGCGAAGTTTAGGTTAAATACCGGGTGATTAAACTCCCCTGAGCTTCTCCCTTAACCGGCGGAAAAGCCTCACGGCTGATAGCCCTATAAAAGATAGAAGTTTTTTTTTTGTCCAAGCAACAAATCCTAGTTGGGTCGTTGATGCATGAAAATGTTGGTATTGAACGCGTCCAACACTACAAATACCACAAACGTACGATAAGACTGTGCCCAGGAGTGTAAGACCCTCCTGGTAATGGCAAGGAATATCTTCAAGAAAATTAGAAAGCTACTGATAACCCGAAATGTGTTTCCCACACTTCTCTATGGAATGGTGGGATGGACTCTGTCTAAAGTAATGTGCAAAAAAGTCGGGGCATTCGAGATATGGGTATACAAGCGCATGCTCCGGAGTAGAAAAGGTGATAAACATAATTGAACATTGAAAGAATGGTCAGTCACCCAGTTACTGCCTCTGCTATAATCCAGTAAATACTCTCGGCCGGAGAACGCGCCAACAAATATACCATTTTACAACTATTTACTCATGGAAATACAGAGGGAAATCGTAGCCGCTAACGCAGGAGAACCTTATGGTTCAAAAACCGGCGGGCCTTGTACGGGATAAGTAACGACTACTAATATTCTTCTATATTCGACAAATGGTGTATATTTGATGATATTTATTTATTATTTAGTGCATTATCTATAAAGAGTTTAATCACACGAGGAAAATATTTAAAATTGCCACCTTGTACCTAATGTTTCTGACTGAGTGAACGAAATGTCAGCTAATGCTTTCGATCCCTTTCACACCGTGTCAGTTTCCCTTTAAAGGGCGACGCAATGTTCGTTCACTCGGTGCAAACGCATATATCACAGATTGATCTAAAATTTCTCCCGGAAAAAGTTCCTGTACGTCAAGTGATAGCAGGCTAATCCTATTAATACCTAAAATTGACCGACCACATTTATCAAATTACAGTTGCCTAAGTTATATTAAAAATACAGGTTTCATAACGTGATCACGAATAGACAAAAAATCTGATTAAAACAAAATAAAGTACCTACTTCTAATAAACACACTCCACCTCAGCACAAGTACCAAACCCACGCTACCATTAAAGCAAATATTAGTTTTCGCAGTATCTAATCTGAAACTTTTTTAATTATAGAATACATAATACACCATATTATTATGGTGGCCGCAATACCTGTTTATTTTTTTCGAGCCCGCGATTATTAAAACCATTTAAAAATAATACGATGCCATTTGACTTTGGCGATAAAAATTATCTTGTTACATTATGTGGGCATGACTGTCTTTTATCTGCATTCCCATTTAGAAGCCAGCGGAGCAGCGAACGCGCAGACATAACACAACCAAGTTAAAGGTTAGAGATCCAATGCCAATGTTAAATATATACAACAAATTAAGGTTTTCGTTTTTATTTTGCACCCAAGCGACCGAATAAAGAACATAAAGGCACAAACAAAACCCGTTTTATCTTAATGAATTGGAACGAGTGTTTATACAGTTTGAAGATAGGTAGGGATTGATTAGATTAGCATGTATATTTATTTTTATGTTAGCAAAGGTAATTTAATACAGCTTTTTTTTAGTATAGTACAGTACTACATTCATTATCACAAAATCAAAATCACCTCTTTAATAACATGTAATTAATAATAATAATATATTATTAAGTACAGGTTATGGGGAATAAACATATATGTTTCCCCACAACAAATTTTGTAGAATATAAATATAAATGAATTAGAAATTAAAAAATCGATGATGGCAAGCTAATTATGGCTGGTTATATGTGTTTTGCAAGAAATTAATATTGAGGTGAGTTTAACTGGAAATAAAATAAGAAATAAGGAATAATGAAATTATTTGAGAAAAATATTTTCCTTAAGTTATATATTATGAGAAAATTAGCAATAAGAACGAAATAGAAAGTGCTGTATTCTTACTTTGTAAGCATAAACGGTCCAAATCTTTAATCGTTATTTATATAAATTTATCCGGTTTTATTTATTATTTCTTATTTTATGATAGAATAAACCAACCAAATAAATCATGAATAAAATAATTGTTACTTGGTTTTTTTTTATCACACTTTAATTGCACTTTAGAACTAGTTTCGGCTAAACGTTAGCCATTTTCAAGCTATTCCGAAATCATCAGAGGTAATCTGAAACTAGTTTCAAATGTAACTAGAGTGTGGTAAATAAAAATCGTTTTATTTATCCTTTAAAATTAATTATCACGCAGTAAAAGTCTTAACAATCAAATACATAATATTGAATTTTGTTATAATTAGAAGTATTTAAAGAAGTTAGCCCGATGAGATAATGAAGGTAATGCTGTACTAACAAAAGCTCTATTAAATCATCAAAACGTTTTGCTATGCACCACAAAGCGCATCCTTCCTGCTTTTCCGTCGGTCTGTCACGAGAATGCCACAGGGTTTCGCACATTCTGGCTTACGTCATCCAAGCCATAAATATGACCCGAGGCCATATGTTGTATGCTCTTTCTCTGTTGTACACGCGCGCACACGCATTTTGCACGACAGTTCCGACCAATTTAGTGAAGCGAAAAAAATAATTTAATACGAAATCCATGAAAAATACCCGCCCGCACATGTAAATGCATTAAATTTGCATTATGACAAAACATGAATGATAGCGTTTTATTTCGCCGAGTGGTGTATCATTAACTTGTGTGCGCGGCAAAATATTGTTTATTGGCACCGGGCACCAGTGGACCATGTAGCGGAATTGAAAAATATGTTATGAAAAATAGCCGGTCAGTTATAAATTTCATGTGTGAAAAATAACGGTGAAAAGGGACAGCGGTGTCATCACCATAAACACACAACTGTAATTACGAGTGTCTACGGACGTCCTTAATATAATGACTTAATTTATCCAACAAGAAAACTCTAATTATAACCAACACAAGTATTAATTAAGTTCAAAATGGAAATGTGTTTTAAAGTATGAATTAAAATTCCGTCGCTCATACAGCACGACTAATTCGCGCGCTTATTACACAGTTTGTCTGCCATGCGTAGTCAAGGCGAACTCTAAAACTGTCAAGGTTATTTCGTATAATACACTTTGTGGTTTATTGTTTATTCGTGCCCTGAATATTTAAAAAGGCATTATAGCTACAGCGTGTACGTATATTGTTTGGTTCGTAAAAAAAATGCTAACAATCGCTAGAGAGAAAAACAATTTAGGATTTTATTTAAAATTTCTGTAGAATTTATAAGGTCCCCACGTATATTTTACATTTATAAATTTTATGTTGCTTTTACACCACCCCTCCAACTATAAATTTCGGCAGGACAGCCACCCTAAATCTGAATGGTATCTAAGGGAAACGTGCCCCTTTCAAGGGCTGATGATATTTCTTAGATGATACACAAAACTAATACCACTAAAGCAAGTGAGTGAGTGCTGGAATAATAAAACTTTTTTAATGCAATGCAAGGCAATTTGAAAATTCGTTCTTAACCAGCGACGACTCGTATTTCGCGTTCATGTTGCAGACACGAAACCGCAAAACAAGGAATCAAAATGGGACCATGTTTCACTTGGCAATTGATATTTATGTTGAGTTTTTATTTGTGCATGTCTGCACATTTCGTGCATGGCAGGGACATTAAGATAAATCCCATTAAATGTATTTATGTTAAGTGATTTTTGTGGAATTGGCTGTTGTGGAAATGGAATCTAGACAAAGTGCATTACGATGATGATGTATAGAGGCAAACATACCGACGTATAAAGTCCTACATGCGGCGGACAAAATCATATTCATCGCTCTGCACGCCGCGCCGTCATATTTACTACCGGCGGTTATGAATAATATATGTCAGTTCATTTAACTAGAGAACAATCCGTCGACATCCGCATTAATCCAAATACCTAGGATTATGAGCGGCTACAAAAACAGAAATGACGGATTCAAAGCCAGGGAATTCAAACAATACACATATAATTGCTGCTGCAAACCTTTTTCTTCTGCGCGTTTTCTTTCAACGTTAATCTCATTGTGCAATTTTAGAGTTGATTGCCCATTGTAATTACTATTGCGTTGCAATGTTTTTACGGAGAATGTTATTTCTGCATTGCCGTAAATATTGAATTACAAGTCGTAAGAGTCATGTTGTCGCTATAGCTTCATTAAGGTCACATGTCGTTAAATCTAATTAAGACATGCATTTTATTTGTGGCGCGTTAAAATTTACGAAGGTATGTAGTTATTACCACCAATTATATTTAATTATCCGTATCATAACGCATCAGTAGAAATATTACTTTTCTTCAAAAAAAAAAACAAAAAACACTTTACTGGATATAAATAATAAATGGCCAAATATTGTATCGCCCTATAAATATCTTGGAAGTTTCCCCATCTGCTATATTTCGCACGGGTGCAAATAAGTTAGATAACGTATCGCCTATTTGCAGATGAACGTGTCATTGTCCGCGCACACACAGACTATGTAAACTATTCCTACAGTAATTTGTGATGTAGGTTACTTGTCCTTCGCACCCAGTAGATGAGATAGTGACATGGGTTCTATTCCCTATAGGACACGAGTGAGTACAGGATAACACGTTGCCTTGTATGGATTAATCTTGTAGTAAATTTTGGGATAAAACTTCGTGCTATATTCAAGCTCACGTTGCTAGCGCTATTTATTATGTACTACAGTGTTAATAAACTATTGTCTTGCTGAACTAACACGAACAGAAACACGAGAGCTACACTAACCAAATATTTGTTTAAAGAGTTTAAAACAATTCAGAAATCTCCATTTCGTAAATCATTACAAATAACTAATGCACTATAACGATGTATTAAATATTTTATTTAAAGAGTTGAAACTATTAAGATTTTTTTCTAAATCGTAATCATTGCAAATAATAAATTAATTGATAGCACACCAACATCTACATGACTATGAACCAAATATTTGTTTAAAAAGTGAAAACTTCAATATATTCTTCTATTGCGTAAATCATTGCAAATAGCTAAGAACTTAAAGGATAACCCACGTTTCATGCAATCTCTCTAACATTCGTGATGGCAGTAGATACCGCGAGTTATTGCAATAAAACAATATCAGATTAATTCGGGCGTCGATAACATCGTCTACATTGCCGCGGAGGCATTTATACACCTGAAGTTCGTAACTATTTTATAATGAAATTCATCATAATAGCTATATGGCAACTATGGTCAGAGATTAATGTAATAGTGCCACTCTCGATGGGGAACTTTGGGTGTATTAATTGTATTAGTAAATATAGCTAGTTTCAATGCAGCAAGTAAACATTGTGGTTGTAACGTAGATGCAATCTCACATTTGCATCTGCTATGATACAATCTAACCAGTAAGGGCAACAAAAAATGTAAGCACGTAATTGCAATTTCTTACATTTCAGAGAGTTCATTTTGGTTTGATTACGATTACGTATATGATACACTAATGAGACTACAAGAGACTGGAAAATACATAATAAAACGAAGCACACAGTGTACGGGTAGCCTGGTTAATCGTTATATAATGAACATGGCAAAGTTCTCATGTAAACGTATTTTAGTCGACTAGAGAGATTGGGAGAAAATGGAGTAGTTAATCCCTTTAAAAGTCCTGCAATAATTATAAGCGATACTGTTTATATGCTAATAGTGTTTGCTTCAAGTTAAATTCGTGTTAAAATTACATATCGCAGGCCGGCATAATTGGTAACGTCTTAAACAATTTCGTCTGGTGCACACACCGTAATTTACCAGACCGTGTCTTTTAGCCAAGCCAGCTCCTGTTCTTAGCGCGCGAGTCCCCACGTAAAGACCGGTTCTTGGAGTCTGCAACACGGACCAAAGACCAGTTTGAGATATGTCCGTCGCGGTCAGCTGTTGCGTCTGTGATCTCAGACAATGCAAATGCTGGTGGTGCGGCGCTGAATCCGCATTCAAAAGAATTATTTAAATATATCAGGTCGATTAATAATAATACTCATTCTTATGATTTCCATTTGAGGGCTGCGCATAAAGACGTGAAGAAAAAATCTAGCTAGTTACCTACCACCTGGTGATAGATTTTTAATGCTGAGAATTTTCGATACATGAAAAATAAATGCAGTTTGCAGCTGACACAAGCTCGCCGCCTTCAATGAAATTTAATTATACATATCAACAAGTTTATCAACAAATTCAATATTTGTACGCGATACCCGTACACAGAGATAACGATTTTCATATGGCAGCTAATTGAAACAAATCATAGCAAACCGAACCGCACAGTAATAATGCCTATCAAAATGCTAATCAACCGAATAATTTTCGCTAACCGAGCAGCGCTTAATATATTCAAATCATTACAATCAAACAGCAGGACGGAAAATATAAATTCTAAATAGCTTTTTTATGACTAAAAATAGTTCGTGGGCGCAATGCAAGCAGATAGTGGACATTATCTATTCAGGTGTGGCAAAAACAAGATTAACCCTGTGTGTTTTGCTTGAATCACCTGCCAAAACTAAACAGCTGCCGAAATGTTTAAGTTTTTTCCAGTTCATTTGATAATGCGCACCTTTATGTATGATTACGTAGAAACATCCTTAGGTAGAATTAACATTAGTTTCAGCATTGTGGGATTTACATTAAATTTTGCTGGACTATTATAGACGTAACACTCGAATAACATATTGATGATAATCAACTATCTGACTACGGGTAACTAGATATCTCTAGTTACCCGTGAACAGATTAAGAATCATATTCAGTTAATTATTAATAATTTAACGGGCAATAATTCTAGTAGTGGTAATAATAATGCGTCTAGTTTGTAATATTTGTCCGGTATTAAACTAGCCTAAAGTCCTGGCAATCTTGTATTTCCCCCAAAAGTTTATTTTAAGTGAAAAAGAAACTCTCCGGTAAGATATGGCGGCACAACAGCCTGAAACATTACAATTTGGTCGCCCCGCCGCGGTACGGCAGGAGTGGAAAAAGTTGCGATTTGCATCCCCGGCGAAACTTTGTTACTCCTTATTCCAGGTCCGCTCATTGATTTATTTTCGGGCGCTCCTACGCGGCGTAATAATTTTTCTCTTCCGCGCGGCAATATGCAATAGATTATTGTTTTAACGCCTGCGGCTCGGAATTGATGGCGAATATTGTGTGGAGGCAAACCAGCCGGAGTGGTTGATATTTTTATCACAAATAAAAACGGAGGAAATAAAACGGGGCCGCACTTAATAGTATTATGTATTGTAATGGAAGTATGGCGTTCTTAATGCAAGAAATGGAATTTACATCCATAATGCCGGGGGAGTTATAGCCTGGAAGTGCAGCTATTTAAAAATCAATTAATGGGATACATTTCACATAAAATTCTGCATATATTTCCATTTTCCTGCTTATTCTAGGATATTCTACATGTTATTTTGCTTATTTAAGCTATAGCTTTAGCCAGTTTATCTTTATATACTATATACAAACGTACAAAAGATAGTTATAAATAGAGGAAAACAGCGGGTTGAGCAGCCCCAATTGAACAGGCCAAATGATTAAAAATTGAATTTATTCGATAAAATCTGTCTATTCTGTAACTTCAGACGGTCTGATAAAAGATCAGACAAACAGCTGTTTCAGCACAACGCTTCGCGAACGCTAGTGTAATACTGCCATACGTCTAATGTCAAACTTGTGAAAATAGATAGGATTTTAACCTATTTCACTATCTAACCGTGTCACTTTTGACAAACTTCTGACATTTGACGTAAGGCAGTATTACAGAATGGTGCTGAAACAGTTGTTTATTTGGTTGCCATGGGTAACAGACCGGTCTGATCTTACAGAATAGACCACCAGAACAGCTTTATAATAGTTTAGAATAGCTTAGAGCTGATCTTGCTCAATCGGAGCTGCTCAACTCGTTATTTCCCTCTACTGTTATATACATAGATAATATCGAAAAATAATGTTGTGCTTCCAAATGCCATCAGGTACAGACATAGTCCATGGAGAGCCAGACAAGATGCGGTAAGAAGAAGGGGACACCCAACAACCCGATGTTCAGATGATATAAAGCACAACACAAAGGAACTGGAGTTAAGCAGCCCAACACCGAAGCCAATGCAAAATATTAAGAGAGGTTTACAGTGGACTAAACTGTGTGTTAGATGATGATGAGGATTAGAAAACAGAATCCAACTTTCAGAACACGATATGTGAGTAAAACGGGTGAAAACTATAGCTCCGATTATTACCCGGCAGTTGCCAATCTTTCTAACCAGGTAGATCAAAATCGAACATCAAGATAATGAAAAGTAACACACACAAGACACGCCGGAAAGATCTACCATAAATAGCATCTGTTCCACCAGGGTAATGCAGGCTATTTATACCAAAAACCATTAGACGCCAACTAAAATCTATACAAAAACCTTCTCGGGGAATAAGATCATATAAATAGAGCTACACGTCATACAGCAAAGGAAGAACTGAGGATAGAAACAGAGAAATTGCTCATAAAATTGGCATACGCCTCATCTAAAGAAGATTAAAAATAAATACTTCCAAAACACAATGACGACAACTTTCGGTAAAAGGAAACGAAATTATACAAGTAACAGGGTAGAAAATACCTAGGTCACAAAATACAATTATTAGGTAGAACTAAACATAACTAGTTGATCTGGACTGAGCACATTGCACGAATCCCAAATGATAAATTATCTTGGAATGACGACCCAGACGTAAGATGTAAGACTGTAAGAAGTAGAGGACTCCCACCAAACTGATGGACAAATGATATAAAGCACATCACACAAACACGTCCAAGAGCGAAGACAATGGAAAATATTAAGAGAGGCTTGCAATGGACGAAACATGCTGTTGGATGATGATGAGAATTACAAAAGCAAAGCGATCAGAACACATGAAAGTAACACGGGGACAAACTGTAGCTCCGATCACTACCCTGCTATTGCCAATTTTTTTGACTAGGGAGATTATGAACAACGAAGATAATGGAGAATGATACAAAAGACAAGCTGAAAAGTTCCAGCATACACTTTATCTGTTCATCAGGAGAGTGGATGATATTTTACCAAAAACCCATTAAACTTCAACTAGAATCTACACAAAGAGCTTCCCGAAGAAAAAGAAAATCATGTAAATAGCGCTATCCACCACACAGCAAGAAGGGAAGAACTAGAGAATACAAATAAAGAAGAACATATATCATGTATGATAGAATAATGAAATTCTATACAACATTAAGATGCAAAGCATATGCTACAGTAAATGATTAATGAAAAACACACATAATCCCAGTAATAATATCCTTTTATATAAAATCAGACATTAATTGAAACCTCACTTGTGTGGGTAATAATCAATTTGTAGTGAAATACTTTTCAGCTTGCACACGCTGACCACTTTCGAACTGGCATGGGGGTGGATTTGATACATATGGAAGATCGGAAATGACGCATTTACCAATGAATGCCACCAGGTCGAAGAAAATTAGACAACATAATTGGATTTTGAGCAAGCCATCATACCAAGGACAGTGCCGATTATAACAAGATGAAGGTGCCCACGGGTCCGTGATTAGTGGCAAGATGGTACATAATACAGAACAACGGAAATATTATAGTGGGCATAGAAAAAAAGATCAAAAGATGGGAAGAAAACATACAACAACTATTTGAAGACACTAAAAATTAAACAGACATAAAGGAAACTTCCCAGGGACCATTAGTAACAGCTGAAGAAGTAATATATGCTAAAGAAATATCTGAAAAGATAGAAAGTCAGTAGGTCCTGAAGATATACGAGTAGATATTATTAAACTAATTGAGAAAGACAAAATTAACATCATGGTAAATCTATATATTATCATATATGATCGGAAAAATACCACAAAAATGGCTAAAGACAAAGATTGTTCAGATTTTAGAACAATAAGTTTAATGAGTCACAGCTTAAAAGTTTTCTTAAAGATCATTCATAGTCGGATATACAAGAAATTAGAAGCACATATTAGTGAGACACAGTTCGGGGTTCGTAAGTAGAATGAATGTAATATTCCAACGGTGTTTCGATATGAACATAGACCTATTCCTCGATTTCGAGAAAGCCTTCGATAATGTTCAACACGACCGGTTAATCGAAATAGTACAACAAAAGGGCTTTGACTATAATGACATCCTAATAAATAAAACCTTGTACTGCAATCAGAAAACCCTAATAAATGTGGAGGGACATGACTATAACGAACTGGACGAATACAAACATACGAATACATATTATCGTCCGTACTATTAAATATGTATTCAGATTGATTATTCAAAGAAGCCATTAACAAAGACTGGTGGAATCGTTATAAACAGGCAAACTATCAATAACGTTCGATACGCAGATGATACTGCGATATCACCAACCATCCACGACCTTCAGAAAATGCTGCAAGAAATAAACACGGTTAGTCAATCTTATCGACTCAAAATGAATTTGAGTAAAACTAAAATTATGGTCGTTGCAAAGAAGAATGACAATATTATTCCACCCATCTAATAAACAACACCATAATTGAAAGAGTTAGAAACCATCAATACTTAGGGACTTGAATCGAAGACAAGAGCCATCAAACCATGGAAGTTGGCAAGCGTATAGAAATAGCAAGACCCAGACACCCTCATCAAAATTAAAAAGACTATTCGCAAATAGACCTCAACCTAACATTGAGAGTCTTAATAATGCGTTGCTAAATCTTCTCAGTGTTATTATATGGAATGGAGGCGTGGATATTAAAGAAAAATAACATCAAAAAGCTAGAGTTGTTTGAGATGTGGATTTACCGCCGCGTGCTCAAGAATCCTGGATAGACCTAGTAAACAATGAAGATTCATGCGAAGAATGCACAAAGAAAATGTATTAATCCACACGATTCAAAAAATAAAACTCTCTTATTTGGGACACATTACTCGGGGAAGAGATACTCGATTCTCCAACTAATTATGCATGGAAAAATTCGTAGGGCGTCGAGGAACCTAATAGGAACCTCAGAATCTACGAGAATAGTATGAACAAACGACAATTCAACTTTTTAGAGAAGCAGCGTCAATTGTTTGAATCGCCATGATGATTGCCAACCTCCGATAGGAGACGGAACCACAAAAATAATAAGGTACATAATAGTCACCGATAGGAACCAATAATATGAATTTATAGTAAAATATATGAGGAATAGGAGAAATAAACAAGCTGTACTGAAAGAAGACGAAAACTAGACGAACAAATATGTTGAACAATCTCAATAGGGACATAAAATAACATGTTGCTTAACTAGAATTGCTTGAGCTTGAGCTTGAGCGTTGATGCAAAGACCAGCGAAGATTTAGAATACCACAAACGCAAAAGAATACTACAAGGACAATGACGCACAGTGAGAAGCAGTCACGAAATTGATTTGGATTATAATTAAACTATATAGTTCGGTAGTTTCGCGACTATCGATACTTACTACTTGTAATGGAATGTACATCTTTCTTTGTTGTCTTATATATTTATTTTATAGTAATATATACGTTTACTAGTATTATATTTGAGGCGGTTAATGTCAGAGTGGGCTATTTCGTTTCTGAACCTATTTTCGACAATGGGATTTTTAAGCACTATTGCAAAGGAGCTTCACATTTGTCATCCTCTAGCCTAGAATTGCTTTGGACTGGCATCTCTTGAGCGTTGAATAAACTACACTCAGACCACATAGTGGTAGTAGTTTATTCAATGCATTAACAAGATGAACACAGACTTTCCTAAGCCTGAATTGTATAATTTTAGAAAAAAATTGGGATGGCCCACTTAGGCATTAACCGCAATAGTATTATGTTGTTTTTAGTAATATATACTCTCTTCTTTTTACAGAATTTATATTTATAAATATGTTCCATTATTATAAGATTATCTTACTGTAAATAGGCAATCATTGGAAACTAAATGTTATTAATATGATTGACACTGCAGTCTCCCTTCACGATTTATAAAAGTAGATAGTTTATATGATAATCCAAAGTAAATACTAAATACACTATTCCAGGGTGGGAATTCAATTAAAAATTATAGTGTTATAGCATATAGGTTAGTAATAGTAATTTTAACAGATAAAACTCTATTGCGTGTATAGTCAGCATGATCTATCGTTTCAATTACTTTACGCCCCTTTAAAATGCGAGAGAATTTGGCGGCAAATGATCCAGCGAGATTTTAGCACCGGTGTTAATCTGCTTAATACTATACGATAAAACAAAGTTGGTTAAACAAGATGCTTTTACGGTTTCAAAGGGCTGAATTACTCGGCAGTAAAATTTAAGTTTTCCGGCCGTAAGAGTATTACATACTCATCATCAAGAAGTTAAAAACTAGCATAAACCTCTAGTCGTCTCAAGCGTAGTTGTGAAATATGATTTCTTAACTTGTGCCAAAGTTATAGTGCGTTTAAATTAAATGAGAGATATTATCTAATCTAATCTAAATAATTAATAAATAAAAAAATCTAATTAATGCAACAAAATAATAACTATATACTATTTAATATTCATATAGTAATATAAATTATATAGTGATTTTCTGTGAAGTTAATGTAAGTACCGGGTGATTAGACTTCACAGAGCTTCTGCCTTTACAAGATTGATTTGCAATAAATGTGAAACTCTAAAAAGGGTTTTTCCAATACCATCTTGGTATAAATGCACCCACCACGGTCAATAATACTGTCATTCCTAATACTGTTGGTACTGTCAGTAATTGCTATTGCTTAAATGTATCAACCAATCAATTATCGATCACTAATACTGTCAATATTTTAGAATACTTATAGTATTATTGACCGTGTAGGGTGCCTTATACATCACATAGAATATATTAAGACATCAATATTTAGAGAAGTTTATCCAACAAACTATGACTACTTGGTATCTTTTGGGCATACATAGATTCGGAATGTAGATGTTACCAAGTCAGGATCGTATTATCATTGATTAATCATGACCTACCGATGGCTCTGCCGGTAAATTTATGTGGTACCTATTATAATTGCGATAAGTACTAATAAAAGTGGGCAGGCGTGTAGAATTGGGCAACTAATTAACAACCGACGTTCCGTAGGCGATTTCCGCAATTTTATAATTTATTTATATGATTTGGAAGTTTAATGCCAATGTCAGTGTCAATTTTTAAAGTGTATGTTAATAAAATAATACACCCTCAAGGCATCTAAGGCCCAATTCACACATAAGCAGCGTCGGGCGGAGGCACGGTGTAGGCGAGGTGAAGGCGCGACGTCGCACAGGCGATTGTGATGTCCATATGCAGTGAAGGGGTGGACATTGTACCTTATGTTTACATAGAGGCGGCGTGGAAGAGTTATGCCTTTCGCCTCTTCGCCTACCTTGTCTTAGGCGAAGAGGCGAAGACGCGGTGCCGGCGCTGCGAGAGGCACGACGCTTTAAGCTCCCTCTATATAAACATGTGGTGCAATACCCACTTAGGTGACGAGGCGCGGGCATTTGCCTTGTGCCTCTAGCCGCGCCGGCACCGCGTCTTCGCCTAAAACACGATAGGCAAAGAGGCGAAACTCTTCCACGCCGCCTCTATGTAAACATAAGGTGCAATGTCCACCCCTTCACTGCATATGAACATCACAATAGTCTGTGCAACGTCGCGCCCGCGCCTCGTCTACGCCGCGCCTGCGCCCGACGCCGCTTATGTGTGAATTGGGCCTAATGTCCATGCACAATTCCTACTTCAATAACTGGGGTAGAGTGTTGGTAGTAACGCCTAACTAGTTCACATGTTTTGTCGCATATCGAAATGGGCAACAGTTGAGCGACATAGCCATCGGCAGGTCGCCACCGCAAAGAGCAGGACGTTGACAGACGTTGAACATCTATGTGATGATTAATCAATGGTATTATACTGCTTTTTGACATTAGACAGTCATCACCAAAAAGTACTAGTAAACAGAAATCAAGCATCATTGAACCAAGTGAAATAGTGTTATGTACGAATTTTGGGACAAAACACCGGAGTGCGATTCCTGAAACCACTAGTATGGAACGTATTCGTTTAACTGTCAAAGTCAAAATACGGACAATTCACAATGTGATTTCGTAAAATTATGGAATCTCTAAATACTAGCCTTAAAAACACACATAAACCAAAATACCATGATTAAACGAGCTTAAATCGTGAATTATCCTTATTTTGCGGAGCGACTTTTACAATTAAACTAACACGTTCGAAACGAGTGGTTTCAAAAATCGCACCCCTGGGGCATATTTCGAACGAACGTATGTCAGGAATCACATCCTAGAAAACTAACTACACATGAATTGTCGCCGCCCATGTTTATTTCGCCCTGCCAGGCCAGTATTATGCTTTTTTGTTCTGGACATGTTTCTCTACTATGTTCCTGAAATTGGTCTTATTACAGATTTCCTTTATTTTTTGTATGAATTGTAGTGTTACGATTTATCAATAACAAACGCTAATAAATATCTATATTATTTAGAGGTAGTTTTTTTCTCCAAAACTAGAGTGAACACAGGTATATGAGAAATAAAAAATCTTTTATGATTTATTGATAAATAACAATATAAATCAAAAAATAGAAAAGGAGAGCTAATGGTAGGTCTCGTACTGAGCATTAGGAAGCGTGAGCTGAACCCCAATCGGGGTGAATTTTCACCTTTCACAGTCTTTGAGAGGTTTTCTGTAAAGTTGAGCTGATTAAACTTCTCTGAGCTTCTCTCTTTACCGGCGGAAATTATTCACGGCAGATAGCCCCATAAAGATACATGTTTTTTTGAGTAAAAAAATTTCGGCGACGATTCCCGACATACTCCTCTCCCTATATTATTAAAATTAGTTGTGAAATAACATAGATTTGTAGAGCACGTTTCGAAAAAGCTTTTGATATGGTGAGATTACATGACGTTCTACAACTGCTACATAAAAGGTCGATTCCACTGGATACAATCAAAACCATTGAAACGTCTATGAGATCGAGAGGCAAGAACAAAACTCCAACGCCCATCAAAGCTTGGACAAGTATAAGGCAAGGTGACAGCTTGGTCCCACTGTAGTGTAATATGGTAATGGATGAAATGAGTGCAAAAGTAAAAGCCAAGAGTGGTTATAAGATGGCACAACAAGAACTGACAATAATCTGCTTTGCTGATGACGTAACTGGGATCACTCATAATGAGACGACTTGCAGAGGATGCTACACAAGTTAAATAAGGCGACCAAAGGCTTCAATATTAAAATATATGCCAAAGAGACCAAATGTATGGCAATCGCGCCAAAACCGATAAGATCCAAATTAGAGCTGGATGAAGGCATTATTGAGCAGGCATTCTCATTTAGTTACCGTTCCCTTCTCCACCTATTGAGAACTATTCGAATCCAAGTACAAACCACAAGGACCAACCGATTATCTGGCTGTCTCAAGAAATCAATATTGCACAACAAACATATTACAAAGCAGGTTAGAGGAACAATATACAAAGCCGTCATACTCCCAATAATAACGTACACTTGAAACAGCCACGCGAAGAATATCCCAAAAGACCTCAACCGCAACCTACACTGTTTCAGGCTAAGTGACATTAAATAAGCAAGTGGAGTAACGTAGACCAGAACAAGACCAAGATGTAACAATGTAACAGATCCAACATCTGTAGATGGTACCCTGGCCCCAGCACACACTATTAAGGTGCCGATATACAACCGATGGCAAGGCGAGCGAGAGGGCTTAGTGTGCCTCTGAGGCGGTCAAGCTCTCTTGTGGTCTGGTTGGTGTCATGTAACTAAATAATACGGGGTGAATCCACCATTTTTCCGACGCGACCAATGCATCGGTTCGTCTTTTGAAAAATGATCCACTCTTGTAAAAAAGGGTAGATGGATGGCAAGACTACGAGATAATATAATATCCCAGATATAAACCCAAAAGATGAGAAAAATGAAACAAACATTTACGAAGGATGGACAACAACAGAGTTGTAAGGAATAATTCCTCAGCAGGGCGCCACAATAAAAGAAAAGAAAGACAGTCCAGAGACTGCGACGGACGGGCCACCTAGCACACAAGAAAGCAGACACAAAAATCATACAAGTTGCGCTCAAAAACCCGATGGAGTATAGAAGTAAAGGAAGATGAATACTACGTTGAAGGGCTGTGTGGGGAGGGATGCAAAAGAGCTAGGCTGCCGACTTTCGACCATAAGTTCGTTCATTTGAATAGGATCAGTTTACATCTGCCAACGACAATAAAATGTATAGTAATGTTCTTGAATTGATATATTGATAATTTTACATAATAATTACTATAAGCATTTTTAACAGTGGTTTATTTGAATATAATAAGATTTTAAATTTATAAATTTCTGTCTGATTGCAATACTACCATATCTCTTTCCTGCTTCCACTTTAAGTATATGCGTAAATGGTTTGTGTTTAGGTTTTCCCCATACCCTAATTAGCCCTTTGAAATGAGAACACATTATATGTAACTGAGATTAATTAAAATCCCAGCTTTTGACTAAGTTTTGTTCCCGAATAATATTTCGCCACACGAGTTATTTCCGTAAAACTCACCGTATGCTTTACTTTCAACGCACATGTTCTGGCCAAATGAATCTAATTGGGGGAAGGACTAATGCGAGTGGGTTAACAGAATATTATTATGATTTGAATAAAATTTCAATTTAATTAATTGGAATGACACATGAACACGACATTCTGAGTCACAGCGTGGCAATTACGGCGAGACAAAAATTCACACATTTACACGTGCACGTAAACATTTCGCGTTTCCATTTTCCCGCAGCTGCAAAAATTAACCGCACATTAATTTTACTATTTCTTTTATTGATGTTACGATTATTAAACGACCTTTGATGACTAATTAGCATTCTACTTTCAAACACAAAACTGGAATTGTAATAGCTCAAAGCAGTGACTCAAGTACCGGCCAACTTTATAAAGCCGCGACGATAGTATTCTCTGAAGACTAATTACTAGTCGTTGCGGGGGCTCACAATTATAAAAATTAGATATTATAGAGTCACGTACGGTAATTGGATCATAAATGTGGGTTCAGAGTGCTGTTACTCCTATTGCCTAAGATCATTATACACATTATAGGATATTCTATACTGTACGACTGTAATAATGAAACAAATGCAGTAACTAGTACTAAAACAAACTAAAGATTTATAATGTGCATTTTTACAATGAACTATTTCTAAGCATTGGTTACAATATCTGAAACACTTATTTATAGCATTGATTAACCATCACTTAGATGTGCAACGTCTATCAACGCCATAGTGTTTGCGGTGCGGATCTACCGATGGCTTTGTCGGATAACATTTGCCCATTTCGATAATTTCGATATGTAATTAAACGAACAACACGTGTAAGTAGTTAGGTGGTACTACCACCACTCTACCCCAGGCATTGCAGTAGCAACTGTACATGGGCTTTAGATGTCTTGGGAGTGTATTATTATATTAACATAAAGCTTAAAAATAGTAGTAATCCTTAATTCATGGTTATGATAGTGATAATGACATTGGCATTAAACTTCCAAGTCGCCATGCCATTGACACACGTTGAATAAATAATTGATTAATCATCACCTAGATGTGCAACGCCTGTCAACGCCATGGCATTTGCGTCACCGAACTATCAATGGCTCTACCAGTCAATTTATGTCGTACCTATAATTGGTAATAAAACGGACAAGATGTGTAGAGATATTTAGAAGACTTGGATCTGCAATGTCAGTGTCACTATGATAACTATGAATTATAAATTACTGCTATTTTGAACCTTTATGTTAATAAAATAAAGCACCCGTAAGAGATTCAATGTCCATGAGCAATTACTACCGCTATACCTTGGGTAGAGTAGTGATAGTACCTTCTAACTATATACTAAGCACATATCTGTGGTTCAAACGTCACTTTTGGCAACTTTGACACATAAAGCAACGTTGACAAATATAAAAAGAGGTAGATGGTTGTATAAAATGTAAATCTAACAACAATTTAGACAATATCTATGAGCGGATTACCTGTAATCTACAGTTAACTTTATACAACCCAGCCCTTGTGTCTTTCCGCATTTAGTTTAAAGAATAAATTATTTGCTTAATTAATTTCATTTTAATAATTGAATCATTGCGCTGTTGAGAGCTAACAAATTTAGTTATATAGATTTAAATATAAAACCAAGTTGTAATACGAACTGGACACCAAGCCGCAATTATTTTTAATTAACCAATTAATTAATTTTAATTATAGACATAACTTACTGTGGATTCGTAATTACACGGAGATAAGTTGGATTCCGAAATAAGTTACCTGTAACAAAAAAAAAACATTATGAAGGAAAATAGAGTTGCCCAGGAGACGTATCGCATAAAATTGCAAATTAACCGTAACTAATTAACACACTATTGAATTATTAACATTGAAACGACAATTATACAGAAAATTTACATGAAAAAGTACACGTTAAGAAAGTCGTAGCTTGGAAAACAATTACACCATTACAAATAAATCTTTACGAATTGTGTAGGTCTGTAATTATATAATAAACACGTTCCTTACATTGGAACTAGTAAAAAGCGCAAGCGATTATAAGATAGAAGCCGAAAAAACATACGGAAACTTTCAGCAAACCGCCCTCATTAAATGAATTTAGGAAAGGTTCAAATTAAACGCAATTACTAATTGTAAAATAGTTAATGGTTTGCAGTTAAAACCGAGCACTGTGTTCTAATTAAATGTTCAGCGCTTTAAAAATAAACAATCGCCAGAAACATGTTTGCCGTAATTATTTTTAACGCTCCCACTCGCGGAGCTTTATTGTATTAACTATTTGATTCTGTTAAAAGTAGCAGGTTCGCGTGGCCAAGCAGGCAAAAAAACCGTGGAAATTTAATTTGACCCATTCAAATAAAATCAGGCGAAGAACTTTTGTACCCGACAAACTTGATTTAAGTTTAATTTTTTCACAAACTTTACTTATTCCACACGGTGCGGCGTCCTGAAGTCGCAGAAGAGTTTATGCGAATTAATTGCGGTTGATTAATGGGAAGCCACGCGGGACAGGTGAATCGAGCACAGATGTACATGCAGATTAAGAAACACGGCTCGATATTCAATCGGACTGAAACGATACAACTGGTGTGTTGTGGGTATAATTGGCATGCATGCAGATTTTCATCTACGATTTATTTAATTACAATGCATACTTTAATGCGAATGTTTTTTGGTTAAAAAAACAGCCTGAATTCTATTCAGACAATTATTTATGGGTGCAAGTTGAGGAAGTCGATTTCCTTCCTCAATTATGGATGTATGCCTTTGTGTTGTACAGAAAAGAGGATCAATAATTTGAATTGTAAATGCGTTTTCTGCAGCGCAATTTCTAAACTATTTTGTACTTTAATAGATTTTAGGAGTAATGACAGAACGATTGCTTTTCATTCAACCTCCCACCGTTTCGAAATGGCTTTGAACAAAGTTATTTGCCTTTTTGCGTTGCGGTTATTTGTCTGAAGCAACACACAGCGGTGTAGCGTGAAATATTTAACACGGTACGAATTTTAGTTTGGCTGATATTTTTAACGATTCGTGGGTTTCTGTTATAATATAACTGGCGATCATAATTTGAGGATATTGTTTCCGGTGTTATACATGTTGTTCTCGTTTCGATGAAACTTTGCTTTTAGTAGGGGAAGTGAGGCAGTCAAAGCTATGTGAATTGAAAGGAATGGCCGCGGGGACTGAAACTGTGTCTAATGGAACAGATCTACGCACAGTTAGGTCTGCCAAGTTACACACATAGGTGAAAGATTTAATAATTTCGCTCAGTGGGAGTTTGTATATTTAAAAATTGTGGTCGGAAAACAAGTCGGTTGTTGGGCTAAAATTGGAAGTATGGCTGAAAATAGTCCAGTCGTCAGGCAACGACCTTTCCGAACGCGTTCGCTACCGGGGGCTACATTACATAGTCGCACTTGTGTTATACAGCGTAATCTTTTCTACTAGACTTGGCGCAGCTGAGCACGGCGTTGCGACGCCAGCCATGCAGACGCCGGCATATGCGTTAAGGATTTATATACCGCACTCAACTCCTTCAGTGTTCTTTATTAGTGACATTAAGAGGTTTATGTATACGGAAATTTTAATAACAACTGCAAGAAATGGGGACAGATAAACTTTATACATGCATGGCGTCGGACAACAAAGCCTCGTGCATCTCACTAAAGCACTGGCCACTAATTTAATAATGCGGATAAGGGCGCGTAGAATTTAATTTTGAAGATGCTAAAATGTTAACTAGCACGTTTATAACACAGAATTTTGATAAACATTCAAATTAAAATTATATATGCCGACTATTTCGTGATACTTATTTTATATATAAAGGATTGAAATAAACATCATAAAAACGTAAAAAATAAGTTAAATATACAGCAGAAATCCTGCATACAAATCATCAAAGGTGTAGTACCGTCTAAATCACTATCAGCAATATTTTTTTCTAATGCAAAGTAAACACATGTGATTTCAGGCTATCCCTCAAACAAAACTATCCACTATAAGCGTTAAAAATTTTAAGTGGCATCGGATAAGTGAATTTCAAGAACTAATCCGAAAGCACTTAATATTTTAGTCTCGCGAAATATAATGCAGCAGTAGCAAAGATTAATTTAGTGCAGCTTGTCAAAATCGGGCCTCCTGTTTCATGAAATATTGGCGGAGTTTTGAGTGCGATGATATCCCTAGGTGGTGGCAATGCAAAATTTATCTCGTGCAAGTAATTAAACTCTCCATATCAGGTAATAAATATATCACCTGTATGAATCAGTGCGGAATAACGTTATGTAAATATTACTTTACATATGTATTACATTCACCACATCCACGCAGCTACTGATTTTTTAATCTGCAAAGTTCAGTTCTGCCTTTAGAATTTATGTTCCTGCACGAGATTAATTGAAACCCATATTGATACACGATTCATGTAGGTATATTTGCATGAATGCACTAATATTGTTACAGCCATCAAATTATTTAGACCGTCAGCGCCCGCCGTGTGTACCAATTAAATCGTGTTTGAAATTTCCCAATCGGCTATTAAAGACGCAGCAGCGCCCCACCGGTGGCCCTTAACATAATTTCATATTAATGCGCACATTTTACTTTTAAATGTTTATAACTTTATCGGTTTATTCAAATGAAATTCAGTTCCTTTTATAAATTGATATAAAAAGGAATTTAAAGTATCCGGGGAAGAAACCAAATATTCTTTGTTCTATATATTGGCAAATCTACATTTACTTCATCTTTATATACGTTTGGCGGCGATCAAAGAGTTCTCGTGTTTTGTGCACATTTCAAACGTAATTTTTACTTCCTAGAGGAATATTTGAATGAATATAAACATATTATTATATTATAAAGAGTATATTTATTATAATTTTATAGTAGACTAGGTGAAATGCATGAGGTATGATTTTTAATTACAAAAAAGACTTAATCAATCAACTAAATTCATAGATCCAAAAGAAGGAGCAGAGACGGAAATACTCCTAGGCTCTGCATACCTCCCATATGATCAACTCGGACCTCCACCGACACACTGTCAGAAAAAATAATCCCAAATGATTATCGGATGCGACGCAAATGAGCACCACTCTGTGTGGGGAAGCAGTGACGTCAACAAACGGAGTCTCTCTTAGATTATTAATTAGAAAATAAGCTGGATATTCTCAACCGCGACAACAAACCGACTTTCGTAACATGAACACGAAGGGAAGTAATTGACTTAACCATAGGGACGATGCAACCAGAAACCATGGTGAATAATTGGTATGTATCAGACGAACCTTCTCTGTCTGACCACAGATACATCAGATTTAAAATAAAATCCATAGAAACTATCCCCAGACATTTAGGAACCCACGGAACTGTCAATCGTATCTTTACAAGGAATACCTGCGACAGGGCCTAGAACTAAATCCGGGTAAAGTTAGAAACATAGTGGAGCTAGAAATAATAACTGATAGCGACACAAATACAATAACTTCAGCTTTTGAGTCAGGCTGCCCAAAAACGGTAAGAGAGAACCGCAGGAATGTTCCATGGTGGAATAAGGCACTCTCTGATCTAAGGACAAAGATAAGAAAGTTGTTCAACCAGGCTAAAAGAACTTGCGACTGGAGAACTTATAAAGAAACCCTGACAGAATACAATATCAAAATAAGGAAATCTAAAAGAGCAATATGGAGGGAGTACTGCGAGGGCGTTGAGAAAATACCCGACTGTGCAAAACTTCAGAAGGCTCTCGCAAAAGGTAACAACAATAAAGTTGGATCAATGCGGAAAAATGACGGAACATACACAGAAACCGAAGGGGAAGCGCTAAAACTCTTACTTCAAACGCATTTCCCGGGTTCTGTGGTTATTGGTACCGAAAACGAGAATCTGGCTATCGACAATCCATTCAAACGGGGAACAAAAAATAGTCTCATAGTCTCGCAAACAAAACTCGCATGAGCAGTCAACACATTCGAGCCATTTAAAGCTGCTGGGGAAGACAACATCTTCCCAGGACTACTCCAAAAAGGAATGCAGAAATTACAATCAGTACTGTGTACGGCGGCTGCGGGCGAGTATAGCCCTAGGGCACATGCCGAATAAGTGGGTAAAGATTATGGTGGTATTTATATCAAAACTTGGACCGGAAACATACCTACTGGCAAAATCCTACAGGCCTATCAGTCTGACCTCGTTCCTACTGAAAACAATTGAAAAACTGATTCATAGACACATCAGGGACGGAGCTATGGTACTGCACAGACACCAATATGCTTATCAATCAGGAAAGTCGTGCGAAACCGCAGTGCACCAAATAACCATAAGAGCTGAAAAAGAAATCAAGAACAAGCAGACTCCTCTTGCAGTCTTCTTGGATATAGATGGCGCCTTTGACAACACCTCGTTTGAATCTATTACAAGAGCAACACAAGCAAGAGGTAACCGTAGTTGGCTGGATCGGCCAAATTTTAAGTGGGGGAAGAATAAAAACATCACTTAAATGGAATAACTATGGAAGTATCGGTCGGCAGGGATTGCCCGCAACGCGGCGTACTGTCCCCTCTTCTGTGGTGCCTAGTCATAGACGATCTGTTAGATCAACTGGACCAGAAAGGATGCTACATACTAGGCTACGAAGACGACGTAGCAATACTCGCGGTCGGTAAATTTGACGGCATCACATCAGAACTTCTGCAAGGTGCACTCAAAAACGTGGAACGGTGGTATGGAGCAGAGGGCCTCACGGTTAACCCCGAAAAACCCTCTTTAGTACCAATTGGACGTAGAAGAAATTTAAATAAGATAAAAATACTGACGCTGTTCGACAGAGAAATATAAATGGAGAAGTTAAATATCTAGGTGTAACCCTAGACTCTAAACTGACCTTCAAGCCACAAAGATTACGAACAAAGCCGTGAAAGCGTTCTGTGCATGCCGGCGAATGTTCCGAAAAAAAAAACTGGGGACTAACACCAAAAATGGTGTATTGGCTCTATACTCGTGTTATAAGCCCCATTATGACTTAAGCACCAACAATCTGGTGGCATAAAGCCTCAGACGGGGCAAGTAGGAGAATACTAGGCAAAGTGTAAAGAATGGCCTGTCTAAGAATAACAAGGGCAATGGCAACAATTCCCATCGCCGCTTGGAGGTTATATTGGAACTGCCTCCACTTCACATTAAAGTGGAGACAGAGGCAAAGATAGCAATCTGCAGAACTAACGCCATGGAGAAGTCATACGACTCATCCATAGACCACACCCATCTAGCGTTAGGGAAACCCGAAGAATACACTTCAGATGATGAAACCTTAGAAGGTAGTAATACCAGATAGGGCAGAATGGGGAAAAAGGCAATAGGCAAAAACTTCATCAATCTGATTTACCGATGGATCTAAATCCAACAAAGGAATAGGAGTGTATGAGAGCAACTCGCCAGGAGGCACAAGACTACAGCTTGGCGAGCATACCTCCGTGTTCCAAGCAGAAATTATCGCAATTCAATGCTGCGTTAAAACTCTATTAGAATGAAACTATAGTAAGAAGGAAATCAATATTGTGATAGACAGTCAGGCAGTTTTCAATATTTTTATCTAGTTTCTTTGTAAATTCTGCCATGAACTACTCCTAGACATATTTTTAGCACGTGGCTCATTAAATTGATGCAGTATAAAGATCGAGCTTAGCCAATACAATAATAATATTTAAAAAAAATCGTTTTATTGCATATTTTCAAAGTATAGATCTTTAAGAATATGTCCTTAAGAGGATTTTTCGAAATTTGAAGTATTTTCGGAGTTATAGCTATTTTTGTGGCACCTACTAAAATAAAACAAATTGAACAATAGACGGTAGACGTTGCCCGACTGTCTACGGATAATTAGATTCGTGTCAATCTGGATGCAACGCAAACGTGCTTAGTGAGCGTTTTACAAATATTTTGAGTGAGTGTATTGTAATTTCTGTGCAAAATTGATAAAAAATGGTCAACATATAGTGTGTGTAAAATATAAAACTTTCTCGTACTGCTGCTCGTGGGGTACGGTTTAAAATTGATATTCAATGCGGTTGTGCGGTTATTGATAAAAGGCGATGGTGGTATATACCGTACGTCGTATATACCATCATCGCCTTTTATCAATAAAACCTTTGAAGTAAATCGCAAACTTGTAGCAGCCAAGAGGCTGCTAGGAGTTGGAAGAGAAGGTATAAATATATTTTGTAGTATGATGGACATCTGTCAAGGTTTAACCATCGGTACATACTACAGTTACCTTGAAAATGTATACTCGGCTGCATCAGCAGTTTATGACCTAATTATTTCCAAAGCTGTAGAAGAAGAAAAGGAATTAATATCAGCTTCTGATCCCAATAACAGATTCTGGAGATGGTACATGGAAGAAAGGAGGAATTACTTCACTTTTTGGGAGTACTACGCTCGTTGGTAAATACAGTAAAACAGTTGTTGAAACTATACTGAAATCTAGTTTTCGCCAAGGTTGTAATCTATGGAAACATACAAAACAATCTGATACCAAAGGTTATGAAGGTTGCTATGAAGAACATCAAGACTCTTGTACAATAAATCACAAAGGAAAATGGAGGCTGACGCAGTTGTTGAAATGTTCGGGAGATCGGAAGCCTAGCATGAAGTTAAGTATGTCAGATATATAGGAGATGGTGACTCAATCACTTTTAAAGGTATTCATGATATTAATCCCTACGATGATGACCCAATAGTACAAACGTTTTAGGCATGTTGAAAAGCGTATGGGTTCACGATTACGTAAAATTAAAAAAAGACAATAAAGGTATTGGCGGCGGAGGCATTGATAAACTAACTGATAAGGTTATACATGAATTTTATACTATGGCTTGGCTATTCGTCGAAACCCAGATTCAGTTGAAAACATGTAGAAAGATGCATGGGCAACCTATTATCATAAAAGCTCAACCGATAAGAACCCTCTACACATCAATTGCCCGCCTGGTACATCAAGTTGGTGCAAATGGCAAAAAGCTGGCCGAGGCCACTATTGAGGAATTTATCCATGAAAATCCTCCCCTAAGTGACGGCGTATTGAAAGTTATAAAGCCAATCTATGAAAGTTTGTCTGCAAATACCTTATTAGAAAGAGGTTTGGGTTCTTTAACTCCAACAATAATAACGAATCGTTAAATTCTTTGATATGGGCGTTTGCTCCGAAACACATTCATGCGGGAGCGCTGACCATTGAAATAACTACTTTTCTCGCTGTTAGGATTTTATACCCATTTTAAAAATGTCTTTGGTCCAGAAGCCCATGTGTTCGCTGTCAAATGGGACGAACGCTTTGAAATCCGAGCTTCGGAAGCTTCTAAGAAAGCCAGGACTGCTACACGAAAGAAAACGAACATTTTGCAGTGGAAGAAGGTACATTGTATGGAGCAGGAATCGCCGATTAAAAATATGTAAGTTTCTGGAGACAGTACATGGAAGAAAAGAGGATTCACTTCACTTCACTTCACTTCACAGAAAATGGACATTTTGAAGTGGAAGAAGGTACATTGTATGGAGCAGGAATCGCCGATTAAAAATATGTAAGTATACTGTACCATTGTATGAAAACTGCCTGAAACTTTACTCAAAACGCGTTTTTCTCGAAACTACTTTTTTTATCTCGAGTTCTACTGAACCGATTTTTTTTAAATTCGTCTGAACTTTTTCTATACGTGATTAAGAATCCGCTCGATTTTTTTGTTTGAGTTAACCAGAATGGTTGGAAGCATGCACGCCAGGACCTCCACCTCCACCTTAGACATACCCACCCTTTCATACATCCTTCCTCTAACTTGAGTTACAGATATCTGAAGAGGTTTGAACTTAATATTATTCGATACATATTGACAATATAATATTAACAGTTTATATTAAATATAGTCGAAATTTACTGAGTTGTTAACGGTTTACAATCAATGTAGTCAAACTTGACTGAGCAGTGGATGTTTTTTTTTATGTCATTGTAATATTCGTTCAAGAGATTATCATTAGCTATAGAAACATAACTTGAGTTGCATGTGTCTACACAGGTTAAAACTTGCCAATACTTTTCAAAACATATTCACAATATAATATTGATCGTTAAACTTAATATAGTCAAAATTTACTGAGTAGTGCACGTTTGTATTTGACTAGTTTTTAAATATCCTGGCAACCCTTTATTACTTTTAGTTAACAACCTAACGCTTGTTAGTTTTCTATAGTAATAACACATTTATATAGATACGATATAGATAAATAATATAACAAACAAATTACATTTGTATTGCTTTCCAAGTATTACAAAAATAATATATCGCTCCCATTTGCGGTGTTATAGTTTATAGAATTGTCTAGGGTCATTTCAAGAAACCATAAAAACGTTAAGTGTCGAGACATTTTCATTATAACTAAAATATAAGTACATTGACATTACATTTCACGAACTGTATTACACGATTTGGACCTCGTAATAGGTTTTATTCGAAGTTAATTACACACATAGTTGTCTAGACTTTATGCTATTATTTATTAATACATATTTACACCGGCCACTCGATTCTTTGCAGAAGATTATTACGACCATTAAACACGTACATGTTTATCAACTATTACCATAAAAAAATTATTACCATTTAGTTATTTGTATATAGCTTCTTATGTGATGCTATAATTATGCATTGTATGCCATCGAGTTTTAGTGTGATTGAAATTCTAATAGCAATACGCATTAGTACAGTATTTTGTTGTTGTAATAAACATGTTAAGTGGATGCTGTCGCAGAATATTTAAAATTTAAATGTCGATCAATAGTAAACGAGGAATTTAATGAATTGAATACATAAATACCAAAACTGTTCGATTATTAAATAAGGCCCGCCGGTAATCAGTAATCGATACAAGTCATCACGTTTACGAGAGCACAAAAAATGCCACGAGCGATTTTATTTATAGCGTCTACTCTGTGGCGTTTGTACTGTTTAAACAATTTTAACGACATATACGTGAATAATTTCCACCCATGAGCATGCACACCGCGTGTGTATGTTATTAAGGCTATATTAAACATTCTTTTGTTGTTAAGAACGGTCTACGCCAATAAAAGAATGCATTATTTTCAGTCTACAGTGCCCAAGTGTAAAAAGGGGAACTGAGAAAATTGGGCAATTTGGTAGAATGCACAACGAGGTCAAAGACATTAAAACACGGCATAGACTAAATTTAATGAAGCCAACCCACACTTCCACACGTACACTAAACTCCTATAAAATGCATCCTGCGACGCATTGATTGGGCACGATTTCATTATTAATACCGCGGGTATACTAATTTTACAAATCGCTTACGGTAAGTAATGTCACAGTAAATGTGAATACTGCGTGTGGGCTGATGTGAAATTAAGATAAGGTGCTATACCTTTTATAAATTGACGCACGGTAACCTGGACACAAATAGCATCACAATGTTTTATTTTATCTAATGATCACCACAAACATCAGTTTTAAAATTTATGGCTAACCGCTATTAGTTTAGTTTGAGCCTTAAATGGATTTACATTACCTACAAATATATCCACGAGACATTAATAATTTAAGACATACATCGACCTACATATCTATAACATGTGTGTAATTTTACAATTCTATCGGCGCTCAAAATTTAATTTTCCAACTTGTGACTATAACGAAATAATTAAATTATTCAATTCTCGGTGTGCAGCTGACACACCAAATGCGCCTGCAGATCCAAACTTCTGATATAAATTAATATTTAAATCAAATGTTGCTGGGAGGAAATCGATAAGATTTATAACGGAAATTGTCATTAGTTTAATTATTATTTGTTGAAGTAACGTACAAAGGATTCAAAAAACTGTTAATTCAGATTTAACGTACAAAGGATATGGATAATGAGTTTAAAGGAAATACATTTTCATTAATTACATTATATCTTCCCGTAACAGGATTAATATATTTGCTAGAAAATAACAATAAAGCCAATTAGGCTGAAGCATTAAATGGATCTTATTAAATATATTATATGCGAGAAAGCACTCAATATTATTGCCTGTTCACTGAAATTGTTTTATAGACACACTTTTGAGGCTGTACAGGCGTACGCGTTAATCCGCCCCTTTCTTAAATATCGGTGTCAATTATGTGAAGCACTTTTGTCAACAATTAATTTCAGGAAATTGCTGCGCACTTAATTTGCTGAATATACAACGTTCAATACTGTTGTAGTTCTGTTTAAGTTTTAAATCATCTATTATTACACTGAACGTGACCCTAATCGCAATAACTTCAATT
Organism: Lordithon lunulatus; assembly: GCA_963942505.1. Lineage (NCBI taxonomy): Eukaryota > Metazoa > Arthropoda > Insecta > Coleoptera > Staphylinidae > Lordithon > Lordithon lunulatus. Next base: position 53,973,306 of record OZ012667.1, on the reverse strand, counting down.
CGAACATTACAAATCCAACTACTTGATATTAAATAAAGTTCTTTGTAAACTGTTATATGAGCTTTCATGACTATAGTTATGTTTGTGTATATAGAGTATTTTTGAGGGTAGAAAAGATATGTCATCCCTATAATATAAAAATGAAGATAATGTTTTGAAGCCGACCGACCTGTCACTTTTGTTCTGCCTCTGGTGCCACTTCCCATCGAGACGGTTTTTTAATGTTTGTTATTCATTAGTTAATTGAAGTATTAATTATTTTAAAGTAATAGTAATACTATTAAGGTTGGCGTTTTTTGAATTTAGGCAACTTGTGATGCACATGTAATAGCATGGGTGAAATGCGTATAAGAAATACGCACCGTTTTCTTTAACTAGAACATAAATTGAGTTGCAAAAATACGTATGGAAAATGAATAATGTTGTACGTATTCCGTAGTCTAGGTGAGAATGTCCATTACATGTGCATCACAAGTTGCCTAAATTAAAAAACGCCAACCTTAAGCAAGATATTTTTTATTCTGTTAAAAAGTCTGTTTAACACATACAATTTAAATAATAGTCCTTTGAATCTAGAATAATTAACACTCTCGTTAGTAGTAGTAGATTTTATGATTATATTTGTGTATCACTTGATTGCTAGGTTTGCATTATAAACGAACGTAATGCCTTTTTATATTTTTAATTTAATACTATGGAAAGGGTGTAAGGAGGTGGATGTTAGGATAGCTACAAACTAGTAGCAGTTAAACCACATCAACACGCCAACCCCCAACCTGGCATGTTCGTGTGATCCGATGATCCGATGCACCCTGCTACGTAACGGACGACGCTACTCGGTCGCTAGAGCCTGTCGTTATAAGCAGTCTCCACATGTTGGCCAACAGATGGTGGAGGAGCTGACAAGTGTAAGGGCACTATTACGTTCTAGGGTTGAGACAGCGTCCCCAAGGTAGATGAACTATCCCTTTTGGTCAACAGCATACGGATAAAGGAGGCAAGGAGAAAATATTTCATTAACTTCTCCAGGAAATGTTCATGAAAATACAAATAGCCCGGGTTCGGGCGCTCTTTAAATGGAACAGGGGTGTGAAAAATCTCTCTTTTAGCCAAAATCATATTATCTAAACATCATCATCTTGGAAAATACATAGCATGTACGAGGCTAAGAAGTTACACAATTCCATAAATAAAATGAATAGACCAAGTATTGAGATACTAGGCATCACTGAGATGAGATGGCCAAACTTTGGAAAACAAACATTAGTAGAGAACGATATACTACGCGAGGGAAGAAGGGCCAATACATACAAATTGGGTCGCGATAATACTAGCACCGCTGTTAAAAACATAATTATGATCTCAGATAGGGTAATTATAATTCAATTAAAAACAACGACAGTGGATCTAAACATCATTTACGTGTATGCACCCACAGAATGATACGAAGATGAGCAAGAAAAAAGCTTTTATCAAGAAATACAACAATTGCTCGCACTGACAAAACATTAAGATATAACAATACTAATGGGTGATATGAATTCAAAAGTAGGGAAAGCCAAGTAAGAACCGCCGGTTGGTATTTGGATTAGTATCCAGGAAAGACAGAGGTGATATATTTCTTAATTTTTGCGAAAGTGGCAATTAAAGCACCTGGGGATTCGCCAGCCAGATCGGTGAGAAACCAAATAGATTTTATAAAGTCAAACAAAAGATATAGAAATTCGATTCCATCTGCAAAGATATATCCGTGCTTGGATGTACGCTCTAGTCACAACCTGTTGGTGGTTAGGATGAAACTCAATTTTAAAATGCTTTGATATAATGTAAACCAAAAAATAAAATGACTGGAGCGAAAGACTGGAGCGGAAGACGATCTCATGACAAGTTTATCAATCGAGAAGAAAGAGAGTGGTTGCAATGGGTGACAATGCGAAGAGGAAGGAGTAGCAGGGGTTTGGATGGAGTGAACCAGAAATATGTGTATATAAGAAAAAGGCAAAGGAAGTGAAGCGCAAGTAGGTGCACTCGATGCAGCAGTTGGATAGGGCTATGGGGGCTGTTTTCGTGATGGAGAAGTATGGCACTAAAAGGTTTACTGGTTTGATAAGTGTGGGAACTTTTTCTCCTAATTCACGCCGCCTTATAGGCCCTTCCTTCGTACTTCCACCACGAAAATATTGAATAGTAAAGGGCTCAGCAGGCAACCCTGCCTCACACCTTTACACATCTTGAACCTTAGATCCCTTGCCACACTGACTCTTCCAAATATATCTTTGTAGATCTCAGCCACTCTATTCTCGTCTTTTCCATAAATACATTTCCAAACATTATTGACCGAGTGATATGCTGCTCTTGCACTTTAATTAATGAAGACAGCAAATAACTTATTACCCTTCTCGCTTAATCGTCTTTCCACTAACTGCAACGCCATTACCCTGTCTATTACTGGGATCAACCCTCCCTACACTAACACTGCATATTGGGGATGATCCACTACTCTTCCACCTCTTCCTGCAGCCAATACCCTACCAACTCGACATAGATCGTGTAAACCGTGTTCGTCATCATAACCGCTCTAGATATCTGGCCCCTTTTCCTTTATGGGCTGAATCTACGCCATTTCTTTTTTAATCTATACACAGGTAAGTTGGAGGGCAAGTGGGAGGGGTAGTGGTAGGAACAACCAAGGTGTGAATGTTAGCATATGTGGATAATAATGGAGATGTACTTTGTTAAGCGCTGATTCGTAGGGAATGTGGAAAAAACGAAATTGATTATGGTTTAGGAATATGGGTCGGAGCGGAATAGTTGAATTAGAAGGGAAGAATTAGTGACTTGCTTTAAGTATTTAGACTTTTGGTTTGACTGCAGAAGTGGGTTAGGGCGCAATTGGAGTGGGTGTAAGCAAACGCGAGAGGGATGGCGAAAAGAAAATGAAAGAGGTAGTGCGATGGCAACCTTTTGTTTATTTGGCTTGAGGACGCCCGGGAGGCTAGATGGCATTCTCTTCCGGATAGGCAGAGGACAAGTGGGAGGGGTAGTGGTAGGAAGAACCAAGGTGTGAATGTTAGCATATGTGGATGATAATGGGGATGTACTTTGATAAGAGAGGATTCGTAGGGAATGTGGAAAAAAATGAAATTGATACCATCATCAATTAGGAAAATGGGTCGGAGCGGATGAGTTGAATTAGATGAGAAGAATTATTGACTTGCTTTAAGTATTTAGACTTTTGGTTTGACTGCAGAAGTGGGTTAGGGCGCAATTGGAGTCGGTGTAAGCAAACGCGAGAGGGATGGCGAAAAGAAAATGAAAGAGGTAGTGCGATGGCAACCTTTTGTTTATTTGGCTTGAGGGCGCCCGGGAGGCTAGATGGCATTCTCTTCCGGACAGGACTGGATTTCGCCCCATCTTGGGTGGACCTACCAGCTAAATCCCACCTCCTCTGAGTCGGTGCCGGATTTGTCATCTTGTCATTACACAGTCGCCGTCTTATAAAACTCCTTTGATTTCAGGACCTTACCGATCCATAATTTCTCTCATTCGTTAACATAACATCAATTACATCTTCTCGGCACATTTGTGTACCCATCGCTAATTCGGCAATAAGCTTATCAGAAGTCCACCGGACACAAGAAAAGAAAGTATGTTCAACATTATCTGATGACGGGTAATACCAGTAGCAAGCTTGAATCTGAACAAGTAGTATTTAAAACGGCCGGGGACGGAAAGGAATCGTGTTAAATGAAATTCGTCCTCGCCAAACCTCCGATTGTATACTTAAGAACATCTGGTATGATTCTGCGTGTCCATTCAGCTGTCTCGCTATGAGAATCCCAGCGCCCCTGCCATTTAGTCGGCCCTTATATTAACTCTCCTTTGTAGCACACCGTGTAAGTTTCTTCACAAAGCAAGTCAATACGAAAGGACGTAGAGATTGTCGTCGCTGCCATGCCAGAGATGTGCGGTATGCATAGATGATCCTGATCATGAGATGTCTACGCGTGCCAGTAGCCCGCTGTCGGTGTCTCTCCAGTGCAGACCTTCATATCTTCGCGCCGTAGAGCATAGTTGACAGAGCCGCGGTAACCAGTTCTCCTTTTTTTCTGCTTGAGACCGTTAATATTTGACATTATCCTAGCTAAGGCGTCAAAAACCTTATTCGCCTTTAGGCAGCATCGTGTAACATGTTCTCCCATCGGGAGGTCGCCAAAGAAAACAACAAGATATTTCAGTGCTTTTTGAGGGATTATTAACCGGTCTTCCATGCGTAATTTATTCTCCTTGGTCCTTCTATTTCCAGCCAGTGCGCCATGTAGGACTAGCCGCGAGAAAATCCCGCCCAGGCTTGAAGTAGGTGAATGAAAAGCTGAAAGGTATGGGAAGTCCGAGAACTGAGGTCAGGGTGAGAATAAGGCATGTGGAGTGGCAAGAAAGATAGGTGAGAATGGCTAAGAGCTCATACAACCTTGGTTATGTGGAGTACCAAGTCCCCCGTCCCCGTCGAGCTACTTAACCAGGGCTGGGTGGAGCAGGGAAGACAACGTGTCCATAGCAAGAGCGAGGTCCGGTTTGAAAAAGAGAGAGGAAGGAAATTGTGGATGGGGCTAAAAGCGGTGTATTTTAGGGTGGGCTGTGTAGTAAGAGGAGCGACAAGTGGAGGCATCTGGAGCACGAATGCGGGGGAGTGAGCGCAGAGTGAGTGTAGGGCCGCGGGGGGATAATTGGAGGAGTAAATTGGAGTTAATTGCATTTATAGCTATTTTTATTTGTTGTAGAAGAATTTAGTAAGTTAACGAGGCTACTAATAGAATGACGTTGCATTTATCAATCGAAGACATTTAAATCTAAATTATAGTTTCAAATATAGAGTCAATTTATATTAGTTAAGGTACAGAAGAAGATATCTCAAAACCAAAAATTGCGAGCATAATGGCTTTAATTATGCTCGCAATTTTTGGTTTTGAGATATCTTCTTCAGTACCTTAACTAATATAAATTGCACATAAAACTAAAATTTAGTAAAGTGTACTAGGTTACAGAAAAAGTTATGCTGAACTTTTTCAATCGAAACCATTCTAGTTCAAATTTAGATTCAATTTCACTATTTTTAGTCGTGAGGTTTCTTCCTATAAATATAATTCATAACTAGTATTTTGTATATATTGTTTACTTGGGTAGTCCAGTAAACAATTAATGAATTATACAAAATAAGAAACGTCAAAACCAAAAATAGAAAACACGAAGCCTAAATTTATAACCCATGTTTTCGATTAAATAATGAACCGTAACTGTCTGTTGAGATAGTTACGTTTCATTATTTAATCGAAAACATGGGCTATAAATTTAGGCTTCGTTTTTTATATTTTTTTGACTTTTCTTATTTTGTATAATTCATAATTATAATTATATTATATTATTTTGATCAATATTCTCGATATGTAACTTTTACAATGATACGATTATTTAGTAGTGACAACGAATTCTGTTTATCCTCATAGGACACCTATTTCTGATTTAATTATTTAATCACAGCTAGAATATCGCCAAAATATATGATAATATATTTAACTATCGCAATGACAGATAATGTGTAATAATAATAATAATCAATTTTTGATTATTTACATACGTTAATCGATTGTAATCATAAATGTTAATGCTGGCATCAAATATTAAACAGAATAACACTGAAATGACGATATAAATGCATATAAATTGATTTTTAATTTAGCAATCGATTATTTTATTTAATATCTAGCAGACACAAATTTAACATATAGTTTTAAATTCAACTCCTGTTCTTTTCATCATTAATAATATAATCAATCTAAGTAGGTAATTCTTATTTCTTTATCCTGTTTTATGCTCCGATACAAATCATTTATTTAGAAGTAGCTTCTTCCATCCACAAAGCATTTGTGACGAATGACCGTGAGTGAAAATAAAAGGGATCACCAATTCTCTTTGATGCTCGCGACCGAACCGTAACAATGATATCTGTGGCTGGCATTAATAAGTTTAAAATTCGAAATTATCGGTTTTCGGGGAGAAAGCTTGCAATTCAAACGCTATGCAGCGCAAACTCATTAAAACCTTTTCCCGCCCGCGCAACATAAAAAACGTCGTCGCGAGAGGAAGAAATATACGACTTTCCTCACATTCCATTATTATTTTTCGCCGGCGTAAACATTTAACTTCCCCATTTATTTTTTAATTATTTTTAATTGCAATAAAACCTCTTCGCGCTGCACTGACAAAACATCTCAGCGCGTGCATTTGGCTATTAAAGACCGCCGGTAATTAGTCAACTCGGAATTAATGGCTCGGACATAAGGGAATTAATTATTGCTAATAGATGCGAATATTCAATTACCTTTCATTAGTGAATTACCGTAATAAGAATACACACACACACCAAATTAAACGGATAAGCATACTAGTTTTAGTCATAATTAGGATATTAATGTTTCCTTTAATTAGTAACTAAATTTTCATTTCCAATTTTAATTCGATATGGGTTATTAATAAAACAACTTCCTTTACTAAAACAGGCATAAGAGAACTTATATAACTTGTAAGGCAAACAATAATTTTTCAGTATATAATTAGGTATATATAAAGTAATTAAAGCAATAACTCATGTGGCAGATATTAAATTATTGTTAAATAAAGTGGACATAATTAAATGAGTGAAGAGTTAATCAATTAAAAAGTATTAACAACAATTTTAATTACTTGTTTATCGACTACTAAAAAATAAGATATCTATTAATAAAATTGTGAAATTCTTGGGAACCGGCACCTCAGTAGTTTGTATGTTTTTATCTTATGGTCGTTTTAGACGAGACAATTTCTTGACTAAAAAGGTAGTCAAGATGCGACACAATCTAAATTGTCTCGTATCATTCAGCAAATTATTTGAAATATTGAATTGGATGGTAGATCAAATGGAAAAATACAACGCGTTATATTTGTCAAGAACAAATTGTATGGGAGGAGGATATATGAATTCATTTCTTGTACAACTTTTGAGTCTTGTCTAAAACGACCTTTATTTAAGAAATTACAAAAAAAAATGAAGTAACAACCGCCAGTATGGACTGAATTCAATTGTATTTACCTTTTTATCTGTTCCTAAACCTTTGAAATATTTGCTTTAAATAATAAAACGTCCGTTCTACCCATATCCGACCGATTAAAGTGCTAATGGTTGGGTAAGGAGAGTATGCCAACCAGCGAGTAGCAATTAACCAACGACTTACAATTAACCGGACATGGTGAGAATGGGCCTCAGAAGATTAAACTTGAAAGGGAAAACAGAAATAAAAATAAATACTATTAGTATTTACTTATTTAGTAGCAGTAGTTGTTAACTTTATTAACTGGCTATCTACCTTCGGGTCCTTCTGATGCTTCTGTCGTGTGTTTGTGTATGAAAAGTGTTAGGAATTGTCACTGCAGAAAAAGTGTCGTTAATTAAGCCTGTGAGAATGAAAGTGGCGTAAGTTACATTTAAGTTGTTTTGAGGAGAAGAGTTTGGTATATTTGTAAATCCACGTGCGCAGACTTGAATCCAATTTATTCATAAATAAAAATGTAACTGCGCACGTCGATTTACAGAAATAAAAAACGCAAACCCTTCTTCTTCTCAAAATAACTTAAATGTGACTTACGCCACTTTCATCCTGACAGGCTCAATTGTATCCCAACAACAAATAGTACCGACTCTTTGGACTCTGGCCGGATTACGAACCCAATTCACGCGCATAATTAGCGAGGGTCCTAACAATTTATTTATTCGTTTTTTTTTTTAGTTTAATACAATAATTATCCTCCGTGATATTATCTGTGGCTATTTGGCAGAAGCTAATATGTGAAGTTGAATAGCTTTTTTTTTCATAAATTCACTCATTAATAAATGGGATGCATTATTATTCATTTGGAATTGTAATAAGACCCGACTTTCATTTGCATATGTAAGTTATTACTTTTATTTAACAGACAATGTGGTAATTTAAAGTTAAATAGAATAATAAATTAATAAATTTATTGAATATCAGCTACTGGAAAATAGCCACAGATATTATTTATAATATATGTTATTATAGTTGCATGAGTTAACATGAACTAAAATTGGATTTTATCAAATATAAATTTTATTTTATTTCACTGCATTGACGTGACACGCTACCGATTTCATGTTAGACTGGAGAGGCGTAAAATTTTTCAAACGGTCGTCATTATTATTGTTCGTTTCCAATTAATGTCAAGGACGGCCGCTGCAATTTAATCGCAATGAGGTTATAACGCTCAATTGTTTAACATTAATTAAGGCTTGGCTAAATGATTCGTCACATGGATGCTCCCCCCACCGCCCTCATTTTCAATCTGAAAAACTTTGCTCCTCGCAATTAAACGGCACAATAAACGATTGTACAATTAGAAAACTTTATATCGCAACCCCTGGATCGCGGAGTTTGAGGGCAGGGGGCGCATAATTTTGAATATTATTAGATCGGCGCTATTAAAATACGATTAAAATAATTTAGCCTGACTTGATCAGCACGATTGGGGAATTGTTTGGATTCGAATTTGCGATGTTTATGCGTAAGCTTAAAATGTATGCTTTTAGCGACGGGGCAGAATTAATTGTTCAGATATAAGGTACTAATAATTAATATTCATTAAGCTCGTGCAGTTTCAGGTACTACGCCGACGAAAGCGCGATAAAATTGAGTTTTACATTATTCAAATCGTGAAGTGTGTTCGAATTGTTGGTTATGTAAACATATAAAATTTATGCTGCACTGTGTATTGCAAACTGAAGGACAAAAATAAAGTCATTATTTTTTGTTTTGCATCGTTATGCGGGGCGGAATACAAGGCTCCATTGTGCAGCAGCGAATATGCCATGAAATCCAAAATAATAAATAATTTAATTGTGTATTATTTATGCATTACTACATAAAGATATATATTATTGAGAATTTAACACTTATTTTATGTTGCGTATTACCCGTAATATAATGGTTTAGTGCCTAGTTACCTGATGTTTACTAACTTAAAGTTTTCTGTGGTTTGTGTCATATAATTTAGGCACTTTATAAATGACTGGACGTATTAGAAAATGACTGATTGAACATTTCGTTAACGACACTTACGGCCGGCTGTTCAATAATCAGTTAAACTAAGATCTAATTTAACTTAAAGTTAAACTTAAGATTATTTGGATTGTGTTGCACATGCGTGAGTTAGCTGGGGTTTAACTGCCGGGGCGATAAGTATAGAGAAAATAACTAAAAAACGATTTGCTTGATGACCTGAGTACGCAGCAACTTTGAGATGTGTATAAGAATGTTGACCAGTTGTTATCCTTCGAAGGGTCTACACCACTATCAATTGAATCCATTTATTTATTGCATTTAGTATCATAATTTTGTAATATATTTTTTAATTAATTCTTAAGAATTTGTATCAAATAGCGTTGCGGTAAATAATGTATTATTATTATTATTATTTATTTGGCAACAAATTCCAAAATGTAGATGCGATAAATGAGGCGATATCAAAAAGCTGTTTGGGAAATTCTAATTACGGCTAGAATATTAAAATGTCAGGTTAGTTTTCAGACGATATTCTAGACTAGGTTTATTAAAATAAAATACAATAAATACTGTTCTATTTAAATTATAACGAAATCCGTTAGTATATAAACATGCAAAAGATATTACAATAAAAATATAACAGATATTATAATAGTATAGAAACAAAACCTAAACAAACGTTTAAGTTCGCAAATATATATCCCCGTTTGCAACATATGTATCAAATTGAGTAATAAACGACTTCATTGAAATCCTAGAATGCGATTTTCGATGACCCTGCATAAAACTGCACAACCATAAAAATATAACTTTCATATAAAATTTGTATATATTTATCCGCGCTACCCAAGTTTACGATAGCTGAACGCTATTTGAATAACCAGGTTGCACAAAAGAATAAAACATAAAATATTCATAATGCACATTCTTGGAGGAGGTTAGGCCGCCGCCATCGCCGTACATATCCTCACATATTGGCCAACATAAATGTTATTACCCCGGGAAAATTTTAATTTGTGTTAAGACCTGAATGGGATAGCGCAGGGCTTTGTGCTCGACATTACAGATTTTATGGTTATAACCGCGAAATTTATTTCGACGCGATATAGATTTCGCCACACAAACACTTAAAATTAAGCGTACATTCCGTGCCGTGAGCATTCTAATTAAACGTGAATATAGGAGTTGTAAAATTTAAATAAATCATAAACGGGACACTTTGATGCTCATCAGGTTTAACGGGAAATTTGCCAACTTTTTTTAAATTATGGCGCAACGATGCTGATGTGTTCTATTAGATGTAAAACCGCGAGCGGGCATAAAATTTACATAAACAAGATTTTAATACTCTTACATATAATGGCAGGGAATGATGGGAAGAATTTTCATTTAGTCTAAGAAAATTACATGTAAAAGATAAACAGTACAATTTACATATGAATCTTGGTAATATGGCTCTTCAAGTAGTACTTTGATCAAATCTAACAGGCAACACACTGCAGGCTGTGCTAAACCAACTTCATATTTATAAGATAGTGAAAGCGACAGTGATTTGACTACAATGCATCATCTCGAACAAATGATAAATAAAAAATAAAGCTACTTGATTTTTAATCTAAGAGGAGCAGGCAACATACCACTTTTTAGTTCAAACAAATATAAGGATGAGAGTAAATTCCTTCACAATTAATTAAAGGGGTGCTAAGGTGGCATAGAGGCATTGTCACAGATAAGTATATTTGTCGCATGTAGCAACTGCGCTCCGGCTCATACCACTGGGCATAGCATGTTGGAGTTAGGCATACGTGGGCAAAACTCACTCTCCTGCTTTTTCACTTCTCTAGCCGAGTAATAATAATAAGGTAGACTTAAGTTACATGTTGTGGGTAGATGTCCTTAGGCCCAATTCACACATAAGCGGCGTCGGGCGGAGGCGCGGTGTAGGTGGTGTGCAGGCGCGACGTCGCACAGGCGATTGTGATGTCCATGTGTGAATTGGGCCTAATATCTCTACAGGATCCTCACACTCCGGTAAACTGCGTTGGCACCCAAGTGAGGGTAGCCAGATATGGCAAATAACAGATTAGGTAGCACCAAAACCTCGAATGCCGAGGTCCTCACAAGAATGGGGAAAGACCTACAAATCCTTTACATGACAAAGACCAGAAAGCTGCAATATTTGGGACATACCATGCGAGGGGATAAATATAATGTACTGCAGCTAATTATGCAGGGGAAAATAGCAGGCAAGAGAAGTGTGGGGAGACGCAGAATATCTTGGTTGCGAAACCTAAGAGACTGGTTTGGCTGCACCTCTAAAGATCTTTTCCGAGCTGCTCTTTCAAAGATTAGAATAGCCACGATCATAGCTAACCTTCGAGTAGGAGATGGCACGTGAAGAAGAAGAAGAAGTAGCACCCACAACAGTACCATATGGCGCCGCTGAAGACGGACTTCATACGCGGCGCCACAAATGGAAGTGTGAGGCACAGTTGCTGCAGTGTAAACCGCTGAGATACAGCGGTGCAGAAAGGAAGCAGAAGTCACTACTCTATAACTTCTACCAAATTCAGCATAGCGAATACAGAACTAAAACGACCCTCGGTCTGGGCACCCCATAAGTGAGGAGAGGGTGCAAAGAATCTCCACGTCTACAAAAAAACATCAAAATACAAATATACAATAAGAAGACGAAAATCGCGACATACAACGTGCATAGATGCAAAAATGCATCGACTGCAAATTAATATATTGTGCTTAAGTGAGGTGAGGTAGCCAGGAGCCGGGACACGCAACACTCAAAATGGTGTATTCTACTACTCTGGAGGCAACGACCCTCAACATTAATACGATTTCGTCCAATTGAGAAATAGCGTTATGCTTCTGAGATTACTCAACGTGCCATGAAAGTAATACAAGCATACTAACCAACGACAAACCTGATGAGGCGATAGAAGAGTTTTATTACACTCTGAAGGACACTCTGAATGACACCATGAAACTAACGAAGAAAAGGGAGATAATATTAGTTCTCGGAGACTTTAATACCTAGATCGAGGAAGACTCTAATGGCGATTCTGGACGCTAATGATTTGGAGAACACAAGGTGAAGTGAGGTGAGATGGCCAGGAGCCAGGGCATACAAAACTCACAAGGTGTACTCTACTACTCTGGAGGTAACGACCCTGCACATCAATACGGCGTGGCTGTGCTTTTCTACTCTGAATTTGAGAAGTCAGTCATCGATTTCGTGCCATTAAGATATCGCGATATGCTTCTGAGAGTTTTCACCGTGCCATGAAAATGATACAAGCGTACGCCCCAACCAGAGACAAACCTGATGAGGCGATTTCTGGACTAAACTTACGAAGAAAAGAGATATAACAATATTTCTCGACGATTCTAATGCTAAGATTGGGGAGGGCTCTGATGGCGAGGCTTCTGGGCACTATGGTCACGGAGAACAGTGGAGTAATCTCAAGAAGACTCATCGACACATTAGAAAGTGACATATGAAATACATGTGCCAGTAAGAAACCAGAGTGGATGACGGATGGGATTCTACATATTATGGATGTGATAAGGTAACTATGCGGTACGTGGCGTAGTGGTCTTAGGCCCAATGCACACATAAGCGGCGCCGGGCGCGGCGTAGACGAGGCGCAGGCACGACGTCGGCGATTGTGATGTCCATATGCAGTGAAAGGGTGGACATTGTACCTTATGTTTACATAGAGGCGGCGTGGAAGAGTTATGCCTTTCGCCTCTTCGCCTACCTTGTCTTACATGTGGTGCAATACCCACTTAGGTGACGAGGCGCGGACATTTGCCTTGTGCCTCTAGCAGCGCCGGCACCGCGTCTTCGCCTCTTCGCCTAAGACACGATAAGCAAAGAGGCGAAATTCTTCCACGCCGCCTCTATGTAAAGAGTGGATGACGGATGGGATTCTACATATTATGGATGTGATAAGGTAACTATGCGGTACGTGGCGTAGTGGTCTTAGGCCCAATGCACACATAAGCGGCGCCGGGCGCGGCGTAGACGAGGCGCAGGCACGACGTCGGCGATTGTGATGTCCATATGCAGTGAAAGGGTGGACATTGTACCTTATGTTTACATAGAGGCGGCGTGGAAGAGTTATGCCTTTCGCCTCTTCGCCTACCTTGTCTTACATGTGGTGCAATACCCACTTAGGTGACGAGGCGCGGACATTTGCCTTGTGCCTCTAGCAGCGCCGGCACCGCGTCTTCGCCTCTTCGCCTAAGACACGATAAGCAAAGAGGCGAAATTCTTCCACGCCGCCTCTATGTAAACATAAGGTGCAATGTCCACCCCTTCACTGCATATGGACATGACAATCGCCTGTGCGACGTCGCGCCAGCGCCTCGCCTGCGCCCGACGCCGCTTATGTGTGGATTGGGCCTAAGGGGACTCTCTGAAACCATTGTGTACTGAACGTTGCTGGTTCGAATCCACTGCTAGTCGGGAAACGGGAAAGAGTTGACCCGGCTAGCATACCATTTCTACATACGAGTTGGCCCGGCTAGCATATCATGGATATTGTATGAGGCACAATAGGTCCGTGAAGGGCACAGTGCACACAGCCTACACGCGGGGACTGTACTCACCGTAAAAAAAGAATCTGATATCTAGAAACAGTAATCGATACGAACAACTAAACAGGACCGCGAAAGTGGCATGCCGCAAGTTGTACTGGTTAGACAAAAAATGCAGTGAAATAGAGGTGTTCCAAAATATCCACGACTTGTTCCATCTTCATAGAACCATTAAAGAAGTGACAATCAACGGAAGCAGAGCCAAAGTGCGTTGAAAGATGCCAACAACAAAATCTTGATGGGCCATGAGGATATGCTGAAAAGATGGAAGGGGTATATTGAGGTCCTCTTCAATGACCCCGAAGCCCAATGAACTACCCATAGGCAACCTCTCAATGAGGACAGTACTGATATAACAAGAAAGGAAGTGAAGCGTGCTATAAGAGAAAAGTCGTAGTAGATAGAAAGCGCTTGACCACACTATTTAGATCTATACACATCTGAGAAAATACCTATTGACTGACTGAAATCAACTTTTATCACAATACCCAAGAATATACAGTGTAAAATGGCCGTTTTCAAAACGCGTTATCGAGACACATGAACAATTATAGATAGAGGATTGCGGTTTGTTGTATTCAACGACGCAACATTTAACGGGGTTTTCCTCAACTGATGTTGCTCCCCGTGTAGAAACCACCAAGCTGAAGCGAATACAACAAACCGAAACCGTCTATCTCTTTTAATTATCAAGATACGTTTTTAAAGCGAGTTATCAAGACACGCGAAGAACAAGGGCCAGGCCATAGATGGCGAACGCCATTTTCCACGCAAAATCCTTCAAGGAAGGTCAAGTATGGAAAGTCAGAATACCAATGAAACGAGTAAAAGAAAGACCAAAGATAACATAATCGAAGAACTATTTAGTAGAAAGGATATATCATGAATAGAAGCAAAACAAGTTGCACAGTATAGAAATCAATGTACTTTCCTACACTCCCTTCAACCTAAAATTCTCTTAAGGACCTCAAAATTTACAAATCCGTAATCACACCAATATTTAAATACTAACGTTGGACTCAATACGAGCATAAGCTCACGCGAGATTAATGAAAACCCATCAGAATTGACTCACAACTATGAAGTCTAAATTTAAAAAAAGATCCAAATTAGGTCTATTTTTTATACTATTTGGATCATACGTACACAGAAAATAGTATATTAAAATATAAGTGGATATATTGCTCTTCAAAGTACGTGCGAGTTTGCAAGCACGGTGGTGCCAGCAAGTGCATTAAAGAATAGTTACCCACGCGTGCATTTTTTTATTCTTATGTTTATTTTATAAATTGGCCTGTAAAGTTTAAATTGTGAGCGTGTGATTTGATGTAATTATTGTAGGATTGACTGTCAAGGTGTTGAAAGTAAGCAATCCTCAATTAGTTTGAGTAAAATGGTTATTACCATATGGGTGTGCATTACTAATTGATGTAGTGCCGCCAGATGGCGTTTAACTTTCTTCCTAGGGGGTTAGTTGTAGCATTTTTAAAATGGAATGTAAAATTAATAATCTAAGTAAGATAGTATATTGATTCCTAGAAGTCGAACTTGCATATACAGAGGTGTACAATTACAAATGAATTAGATTTATTTGTGGTATTTATTTGAATTCATCTTGTTGTGTTTAGCTAGTTTCAAGTACGAGCTTCTTCATATTAATGTTGATGGAGTGCTTCAAGGAAAGGTTATAATGCCTCAATAGAAAAGGTATATCGATGTTTTACTCAAACAAGCAATCCTCTCATTATAAGCAGCAGGATCTGTTTACTTTATGAACCATGACCACCATATTTCTTATTCTATAGTACCCAAGTTTCTAGAATAAGTTGTAAATTGGTGGATTAAAACACGTGATAAATAATTCACTGTAAGATTTTGCCTAAACTTATATTAACCAGTAAGGACGTGTGAATATTGTTTTTTTTTCTGCCAAAATTATAAATATTTAATCCTTGGTCCTTGAACTTCTGGGATCATGAATTAAATATTGGGCCATATTAGTAATGCGACTTTATAGACAACAGCCGTACACTCCCCTCTGCCTTTTGATAAAAGTGAAAACGAATCCAATTGTTCGCACTAAATTAATCCATAAAGTCTAATATTCAGCGAAGGTGCGGCTTAACCCAATTAGGGTTAATGCTGGACTAAATTTTACTGTCCAGGTAAAAGGAAGCAGAATAAGTGAATTAAGCAACATGATAATAACCATGCGGGCTTATTAGAAGGAGTCCTAACTTCTGATCAGTATGCTCCACTCAACGTATTATCGGATATAAGGATTAAAATTATTAGGAACAGTATATTTAAGCTATTAAGGGTTTGGAAATTGTATACGCAGTATAAACACCAAAAACTCTATGTCACGCATATTTGTAAAAATGGTTACATCAAATAAAGGTATATTTTTCTATGTCACGCATATTTGTAAAAAAATAAATAAATATATATATATTATATACTAAATAAATTAAAGATACGAAATAAGATATAAAAAATATTTAATATTATCTATATGGTGACATAAGTGACAGAATAACAAAGTTAAAATGAGTTTATGTTAAAATAAAATAATAAAGAAATAAAAAGAGAAAACACTACTATTTTTAAGCTCGAGGGCCATCCCCTGGTAAAGGGAGAATAGAGGAGTGCAATCACACGGTATTTACCTTAACTTCAAAGAAAATCTCTGAAAACCGTGAAAGTATTCGGGTAATTTCGCTCCCGGACGGCGCCTCTAACGCCCGTCTTACAATGAGTAAAGGTCGTTTTAGACAAGACAATTTCTTAGCTCAAAAGTTGTTCAAGAAATGAATTCATATATCCTCCTCCCATGCAATTTGTCCTTGACAAACAGAACTCGTTATATTTTTCCATTCGATCTACCATCCATTTCAATATTTCAAATAATTTGCTGTATGATACAAGATAACTTAGATTGTCTCGCATCTTGACTAACGTTTGAGTCAAGAAATTGTCTTGTCTAAAACGACCTTAACGGTTGCAGCAATGACTTTCTAGTTAAAATTGCGCGCGCAACTGTTTCCTTATTGCATTCGGCAACTTGCAAAAGCAATAAGAATAACAGCTGATATTAAGCCTACAGTTTACCCCTCTATGCTTAATAAACAGAAATTCCAACATAAAAAATATATAATTCCAACTTCCAACCTAAAAAGCATATAGTTTATCAGGCTCGTTATTTTACGAACCCAATAACTAAACCTACAATTGTATTACGATGTATAATGTATATAAAATCAAGCTAACAATAGTTTAATATAACATAATACATTTCTATGATTGGCAGCATGGGGAGTTGCACGCAATTGATAGGATAGAAATTAGAACATGTTCTATTCGACGCAAGTACATGCTTGCAATGTGTTGCTCGGGCAATTCTTGTATTACACTTCATGTTAAAGTCAGTTGCTTGCAACGATTGCACGTACAATATTGCTCAATGTAAAACGCGCATAACCGCTAGCCCACTGAGCTGCTTTAAATAATTAATATTATAAGATACCTATTTCAGAGGGATATATTCCATTATATTATTTATTATAACAAAATGAGTAATAAGACCTAATTGGTAAGTGCATATTCTTATTTTGCCAGCAGAAATAATCGTCCACTTATTTCTTCTCTTATTTCTTATTTTGGTTTTATGAATATTCATAAATAAAAGAATAGCTTTATAATTTTAAAGTTTGTATGGTAATATGACTTTTGGCCTAAACTGTATGAATTACAGATAAATACCATTATTGATAATATATTAGCACATTCCATTACAATATTGCAGAAATTAGTAAGTCTATAAACAGTAACCCACATTTACTTTATATATTTATTCATAATTTACATTTACTTCGATAGGTTTTCAAGTTATCTACTATTTGCACAAATGCTATTTTTATGGCATAGTCCTACTAACTAGTCATAATTTGATTTTTTTAGTATCATGCACATATTACTTAATTAACGTTTTTATTGTAATATGGAGCAACATGGATATAATCAGTTGGAAAAATAGCCTGTTTATGGAACTTCACTGCGTCACCTAATAAACAAAATTCCGCTTTGAAGTGAAACATCCAATAATTTCCACCGCCTGAATAATAAATTCCCAACACGAACACACGAATCTACGTTTAAACGGAAGCTGCACCGACACACACCGTCAATTATTTACCAAACCAATAAATATGTATAAACCTTTTTGTGCTTGATATGGATTACGTGTATATATTAAAGAAATCCGGCGCGCCGACGGTAAGCTATATCAATAATACATTTTATAACACAGCTCGAGCTACCACGGACATAAACAAGAAGATAATTAAAAGCGATAATTCCGTATGTCAATAGGTGATATCATAATCGTAATTATTATTCAAACCACGGCTCGACTATCACCTTGGATAGGTCGGGTCAAGTTGTGCAATTGCATATCTTACACCGTATGTGTGTATGTATGTTGGGAAAGCCTTTTAAACCGGCGCGACTCCAAATGAAATTAAAAAAATACACTCACATGCAAGCACTTTGAAATCTTCTGCAACGTACCTGAAACAAGAACATCATAATTAGCATCATTCGCATTCAAGTCGTAGTTTTATAATGGTCTCACTTAAAAACATGCTGCTCATGTCGGATACTTGTTATAATTATGTTGGCCGATCATTGCGTCAGGTTTGCGGACTATTATCTTAATCGTTAACTGACACTTGATTTAAAAACTGACATTATGCATTTAAGTAATGCAAATTGACAGCCGGGAGTAATCTATCATATATTTTATTCATGTATAGTTGACATTGGTGGGGTAATCGGCTATGTCTAATTATATGACAGTAGCGTTCATGTAAAATAGTGAATGGGAATGCCAGTTATGGTGTAATTTATAAATTATTATAAATTTTTATTTTTTATTAGCTGCATTTATATGCAGATAGCCGTTTCTAATTAATAGCTGGATGTTGCGCGAGGTTTATGGTAAATAGCATGGGTTTGTT
Organism: Lordithon lunulatus; assembly: GCA_963942505.1. NCBI lineage: Eukaryota > Metazoa > Arthropoda > Insecta > Coleoptera > Staphylinidae > Lordithon > Lordithon lunulatus. Next base: position 53,954,561 of record OZ012667.1, on the reverse strand, counting down.
CTTCGTGGCTACAAAATATTAATGGTTTGATTAATTGTGTGCGGAAACGGAACATTTATTTTTATTAAATAGAGTATGACAGCGCTTAATTAACAGGGTTTAATATTAAAAGATACTTATTGATCGGTGAACATCAAATGAAAATAAATTCAGGTTAGTAGAAGATTTTACTTCTAAATCCTTTACTACTCCCTTGAATTGCTACTCTCTACTCGACTTACATAATACATTATAGATTTTGAGAAATAAACTACTTATTGTACATTTGGAGTATTATCAGTATTCAAATTATGAATAGTTCGAGGCATCATTCGAATGTGTGAGAGCGAAAACTTTGGTTGATGAAGGTAGAACTATGCGTTGGCGCTAGTCTTCGCCATGTTAACCATACGACCATATGTAAGACGTTAGAACGACCCAACGCTATTGCAACAAATTCTACAAATCACAGATAGGGAAGAAACAGGGCGACGAATGCAAGGGATAACTTCGCCAAAATGCCTAAGAAATTGGCAGCAATAAGTTGTTCAATTGAGAACTTATTGCTGCCAATTTGATGAGCTGCACACCGTTAGAAATGTGGATTTGTATGATTTTACCATGAGAAGAAGATAGAAGAAGGCAGGCTTGATCAGTAGCAGGACTATAAAAACACCAGAACTCACCAAGGCCCAAAGAAAATGAAAATGAAAATAAAAATTGGGCCATCAATGGCTGAAGGAAGGTTCTATTTTCTAATGAAACAAGTATAAGCCTAAAATCTGCCGATGAGCAGCAGCGTGTGTATAGACGACAACCATTAGGTAGTGGGTCTTACCATGTGAAGAAGACAGGTTTGATCAGTAGCAGGATAATACAAGCACCAGAACTCACCAGGGCCCAAAGAAAATGAACATGAAAATTGGACCATCAATGGCTGGAGGAAAGTTCTATTTTCTGATGAAACAAGAATAAGCCTAAAATCTGCCGATGAGCGGCATCGTGTGTTTAGACGACAATCGTTGGGTCGAAAATATTTTTAGCGGGTTCTTTGGATGGTCGTACGGAGTTATTTCCTATTCATGCTAGAGCAGTGAATGCTGAATTCTACGTACAGAACATTCTCCAACATGATGTAATGCCCTATGATGAGTTTCTTGGTTCTGAATTTGTATTAATGCAAGATAATGGTCGACCACACGTGGCAACGGTTTTTATTGACGACCTAAATGAAATCCGTATTGCAGTTATGAATTGGGCAGCGCGAAACCCAAATTTAAATCCCATAGAGCATCTATACTCTTAAAAGAACAATGAGGCGACATTTGCCATCTCTACAGAACCTACAGCAGCTAGAACGTATTTTTCTTCGTGAGTGGGAAAATATTCCGCAACTCTACATTGAAAACCTCAATAGAAGTATGCCACTGCGAATTCAGGCCGTTATTAGAGCTCGAGTTGGAAACTGGTGCTAATTACCTTCAAAATAACCATCTATTATGTATGACGACCTTCTTTAAAAATACAAAACAGCAGAGATGGACGTGGCTGAGCCCAAATGGGGCAGTCACAAATGAGATCCAATTCACATTGTCTTATGAAGATACCGTATCCAATCGAAACCACCCTGAAACAAAATGCGGACCTCTAGAGAAAAGAACTAGACAGCAAAATGAACCACTGAGTCTCAAAAAGTTGAACACAAAGATCGATCGTTCTAAGCATACAGACAATAAATAAGAAGATATTCGCACAAACAGCAACAATATTAGCATAAACACATTGAAGTTAATGGAATCTAGAAAATACTTGGAACGAGGCTCCCTCGTATTCACCGACGTTCCATAAATCTATCAATAGTTATTGAACCCATAAGTATTCATTATTATAGCAACAGTAAATACATTATTTAGGGAATGTAGTTACTTTAGATTCTCTCTATTGCAAGCACTGAATAATGAAATTACAAAAGGTGTCATCAAAGCTCCAATCGCAAGCGCAATTCAAGGTATTAGATATTTGTTTTGCCATATTCTGCCACAATGATGTTGTCAATTTATCCATTCAATAGCTTATGGGACCTATAAAGTTAATGGGATGTTGGTGAATACGGGCATTAGTGGAATACAATAAATTAAATAAAACTATCAGCAAAGGCATTCGCAGAGACATTAGACGAAATAACACAGAACTCATACAGAAGACAATAGAAAACAAAGGTTCTTAGAGCGGGACTGTCAAAGGGAAAAAGAAAATCCACAAGATTAAGAATGGCCATTGCGAAATTGCAACCAGCAAAGAAAAAACTGTAGAAGTCATTAGAAGTTGATCTATACTGATCCTACAAATCACTAATAACAGAGTAGTTACTAACGTAAATTCAGAAGATATACCTGAAGTTTCAACCTCAAAAAGCAGTAGATCAGATCAGCTCGAATTGGCAAAGCTCCCTGCGAAGATAAAATATCTTCCGAAATGATCAAATTGGGAGAAGCACCGGTAGTAAATGCAGTACCACACCTACTAAGGAGCAGTTGTTCGATAGTCGGTTAACTAGCGTAAACCGTGTTTAATTCGAAACACAGTTTAAGCTGGTTTAACCAACTATTGAACAACTGGCCGCAAAAAATGTATCGAATTGGATAACATACCTACTACATGGGAAAAAAGGAGATAATACCTACATCAGAAACTACAGCCCAATCAGCCTCCTGTCGCGTATGTAAAAGCTCCTCACGATAATCATAACAAATTGATCATCGAAAAGAAAAACTTGAATTCGCAACAGCTACAATTCGACAGACCACATATTGATTATCAGGACAAGAATACAAATATTGAACATAATATCTCCATACACCTGGCTTTCATCGACTGCGAAAAGACTCTACGAACTATGGGTGATGTTTGGTGCAATGAACAATTCCAGAATGGACTCGTGGTATACAAATCTGATGCTTTGGAATGTCTGAATTATTAGAAAATCAAATATTCTAAAACGCCAGTTTATATATACGCATAGATAAATATACAGTCGGCTTTAGATATGTCGGAATACAGCACTACCCGGGAGAGTATGCTAGCAAGGCTTGCCGGGCGTCTATGAAGAGCCCCCCTCAAAAAAAAACAAGGCGGAGTTCACCCGAAGAGAGATAAAGCTGGGCAGATTTCGGAAAAGTTAGCAATATCCTCTAGGACCCTAGATATCTAGAGATCTCGCCGTAGAAATTATGGGCTGGACAGTAAAATGCGTTGATAAATTACGAGACTGCCAACGAACTCACTATGCATAAGTTTAAAGGACAAAATTACAAGAGACCAGAGAACGAACGAAAGTAAGAGATGAAGGTGAGAGAATTGCGGAACTAAAATGGAGCAGGGTAGGGCAGCAAAGGATACCTGGACGATAAACTCACAAATTGGCGGGCTTGGACTACCAAGAGGAGTCTAAGATGACCCCAGAATAGATGGTCTGACGATGTCATACTAATAACGAGACCCGAATTGGAACCACATCGAAGAAGATCGCAAGAAATGGAAGGAGCTAAAGGAGGCCCGAGTAATACATTATTACATTATTAACCGAAGATGCCGACTGTGTGAAAGAAAGGTACTACGCTAAAATATGGTGGCATATACGTACTGGAAGGTTGGGATAGAAGGATAAAGAAGGAATTATTGAAATTCTACAAGGAACCAGACGTTGAGGGTGTGGAATAAGGAGAAACCAGAAATCTAAAGAGATATGTATAATAATATAGGTGGTCACTACAGAAGGTTACATTACAAATCGGGATTACTTTTGTTAGTGTAGTGATATGGTACGAATGTACCAAAAATATTTTTATAACATGTATAACATGAATAACTGAGAAAACAAGTAAATATATATATATATATATATATATATATATATATATATATATATAACTGTGGCATTTCCCTTCATAACATTTATAGGCCTCTGCTAACATATCCATATGTTTGCTTTTAAACACTAGATTTTATTGCAACAACGTATTTTAAAGAAAATCCATACCCAGGTTTAGAAACTTTTGAATTTTGATGTGTGAATAAGCATAATAATAATTAACAAAAAAAATAAAAATCCAGGGCTAAAATGGTTAATATAAATTTAATGTAGAAGGAACAGAATAAGGATGGTAAAAATAATGCGATTAAGACGAATTGTTAACGGCAAAAGAATACTCGTATCGGTATCATCCATTTAGTATACCCTTCAATCATGAAATAGACAGGATAATGTAATAACGTTTCAATGCATGCATGAATCTAATCCTAATTAAACTACTTAATGGAGATTTTTTTATGCGGGGGGCGATCTTCGCGGCAATTTATTTATAAACCCGCCAGGTCATGGGAATTGGGTTGCTACAGCATTTAAATATTCATGTGACGTGCAGATAAATCTGTGGTTGCTACAATATTCATAAAGTACGCAACACAGTTCGGAAACTTTACGGAAGACAGTAGCTACAAACCAGTATACATAGAAATAGGATCAATAGATGCCTACTATTCATAATAAATATTTACAATTTCTTTTTGTTACATTAAATGCTAGTAATAATACAAAATGATTTATATTATTATATTTTATCAAAAATATGACTCTGTCATAGTCTGTCCAGATTTTTCTTCCATTCAGGTGGAGTGGGAAAAATCGTAGGACAATCAAAATCAGGACAGTATGTATTAAAGGATTAAACATAAAAATTCTTAACATATTTTCATATTTCAACAGTCTAAGATGGAACTACTTCCATGATACTTAAGGTGAAGAAAGAGAAATGAAAACAACTACAGGGAAAAATATGAAAAATACGTAAACTTACTTAAAAAAACATGAATGATACAACGTAACGAACAACAAAGTAGTGCAGAGTTCAAGTAGGTAGCTTAAAATAGTGAACGAGCATAGTTTGGTGGTAGGCCCGTACCACCAAACTATGCTAGTTCACTAACCGCCCACAGTGCCGTTATTGACATAATAGTGCCTTTCGTTTATCACTCTGGGCTGGTACGGGCTTATTGTTTGTTGTTGTATTTGCCGCTTCCGATGCGCATAATTCTACCTCGGCCCTTACAACCGGCGGCGAACGATTGCAAGGCATGAGCGATACTGCACGCCACGGGGGCGAGTAGCAATGATAAACCATGCTAAATGAAAGCGCCTATTCTTAAATGGGTGCAGAGGTTTTACAATATTTAAACAACTCCAGAGTATTAATCCATTAACAAAGCTATGCGAACTAAGAAGGATGTACTAATGATTGAAGATCAACCAAACCTATGACCATTCACAATTTCAAGTCAATTGAAGTCTACACTACACTGTCTTCCCCAATTATATATGATTCAATCATTTAAATTGATTAATTAAGTTTTGTTTTAAAATTAAAAGCCATCCCCCGTTGGACGACGAGCATTTCACTTATACTAGAATCGCCGAAGCAGTTCAGTGATCACATGAACACTGGGTACATGCTGCCAATAGCCCTTCTCACTCTATGCAGCCGTATTACATTGTACAAGCAAATTTAAACTTCTTGAACACTGGGCAAAGCGTAGCACAAAAGGGTTGCGAACGCAATGGCGTTGATACTATTGCCTACACCTGGATCTTGAAATTTGCCCACCCGTCTTTGTTTAGCTAATAAGAAGAGCGCTCCGGAAAATCAGTTCTACATCACGCGTTTTTATTACTCAATTGCTTGGGTGCGCGAGGTATTGTACATATAACAAAAGGCATTAGAAAAAAACGACCTCGGTTTTCTTATGCAACCAAAAAGTGTACGATTTGTTATAAAAAAACAACACGTGTACAGTGAAGATTCCTGTGCAGAAATGTGTTAAATTATGTATACTTGAAACGTGAAATTGTGTGTGAAATGCATATAATAACGTGTTTATCATTGACGTAAGGTATTTTTAACAGTGGGTATATTTAGTTTTAGTCAATTACAATTCTAGTTAAAACTAAGAAATTCGAAAATATTTTAACAAGCGCCGCCGCCAAGAAAAGCACATTGCAACCTTATCATCACGCCACTAAGCTATTTTTTATTTCGCTGGCTGGAACACAAATAACATTTATTTACCTCTCCGAACCGCGTCGAATTCTTGAAACGCAACACCTCGCTGGCGTTCAACATATCAAATATCAGTTCTTTCCTCAAAGCGTGTTATTCCCCGTAATCGAGCGACATGCAAATGTGGTTTTCCTTTATTCTTTCATCAAAATTAATGAGGACAGGAATTTGTTTAACTTTCCCTTGGCACAATTATCTGCGAGAAATACCATTGTATGGAATTTAATTCTAGAAGCGTGCCATAATCAGAAAATTTATAATTGTAAATTTAATTGCGGAGAATGAAACAGTTGTAATTTTAATTTATTGAATTTTATGGCTGTGTGAGCTGTTGCAATAATTAATATTTTTAATAGGAAATGTTATACAATTTATATGATGTTTCTAGTTTTGTCACGTATACAGTTAAGATTTGTTGAAGACAATGAGATATTGGTGGTATAATATTATATATTTTCCCTTAAGTATAATATTTAGAGCACTGATTTTCAAAGTGTGAATGGTGACGCTACAGGGACCTTATAAATTTATATTGGGGGCCGCAACAAATTTGTTGTATGTATGTGTAAGAAAATTATATATTTAATAGTTTAAATATTAAAACCAATGCAGTACTGATGGTACTGACATATCTTAGTAAATTAAGTGTAGAATGAATGCATCTTACAATTTAAATTTTTACTACATACTATATCTACATAATTCATTGTTTCTTATGTATATATTATTTGCTTGTACTAAAACTGGGTATATATTAAGGCTCCCAGAAATATTAGCTACTGAAAAAGGGTTAGTAGTTCGATAATGTTACAGAACATTTGCTCTAAAGTAATAAGTTCTCGAATTTGTTCCACTAGTGACCCGAGATTTAAATATCCTTAATATATGTATAGTACCATTAATGCCATGAAAGTAATTTTTTTTTACTAATTGTTATACCAATAACAGTTACGATACCCTTCAAGGGGCCGTGATTCAGACATTTACAATGTTGGTCTTATTCACTTTTAATGTGTCATAATTCTCCTTTTCTTAATGATACATACATGTAAAGATATATTTTTATTGATTTTACTCTTGTTACTTTCATAATTATAAGATTTACATAGTATTTTGGTTCTTTTCCTACTTTGTATATGGCTTCGTTGATGAGAAATATATATATATATATATATATATATATATATTGCCTTTTACCTTTCGGTGTAGGCTAAAATTTATATAATATTTTCAGCTGTATTTCCTTAATTATTAATTATATTAAAAAGAACATGTAATCTTTAATTAATCTGTAATTTGTTTATAACCTTGTATATTTATATGTACTGTGTAATAATAAATTGATTAAATAAATGAATTGAATTAAAAAATATATATAATATAATTAATTTAAATAAAATAGATTACAATGGTAATAATATATATTATATTAATTTTAATTCATACCTGTTAATAATGTGTTTGTGTTATCTTTATTAAGTAAAATTATCAAAAGAGTTGAATGACCAAACAATAAGCTATACATTGTATGTATGTATTATAGATTTCACTAAACAAACGCTACGTAACATGAAATATTACCCAATAACACTAAACCATGTAGCTCATTTACTGAATATTTTAAACAGCTTGTGTGAGAATCGTTTTTTCGCGTGTAAGTGAACAATATTTATGCATAATGCACGCTAAACGTATTACGTATAATGCTGCATAATGGCTATACGCACTGTGTTAACATTTATAGTATCGTTATGGGTATTAGTAATGGAAATTTTGGCACGTATATAATCAAAATGAGCCCCGACGACTAAGTTATTTCAGCAATTTTCTTGGCGCGATTTTTCAACCCAATTAAAAATAATGTCTTTGCGCTATAGCCGGAAGACTGGTGCCGAATAATTAAAAGACGAGGTTGGAGATTTATATCTTGCTATTTTACGCGCGTATCTTTACAAAACAATGTTTAGTGAGCAGAACACACAAATCGAATAATTAAAATATTCTAGGTTAGCTTAAAAGATTTATTTATTCTCTTTTATCCATGCCTATGCTAAAATATATTGGGTGTACAGGTTTGTACAGCGGGCGATGGAAACATTCTAACTACTCTATTAATTTTATATTGTGCATTTGCAGTACATTTTTATGTTGGATTAATCCGGACAGGACGCGGTGCCAGGTGGAGATAATTATGCTCCTAGATGACGAGAGCATATCAAAACTACAGATAATATTCAACAAAATCTATGACATATACAGCTGGCTGGCTGAGATCAATTTTCATACCCCTGACAGAGAAGAATAATATATTTAAAATAATCATTAGCGTAATGAACCATATACTAAAAATCTTTCTAAAAGTACTATACCAAAGACTATTTAGAAAGTGCGTAGCCGTTGCTAGGGAGACATAATGCAATTAGAATGTGATTTGTACAATGCTACGTATGGTAAATTCTGCTGTATGGAATGGAATCATGGACGATTAAAGTTGCCACCATGTATAAATTAGAAGCGTTCGAAATGTGGATTTCTCTTGCTATTCCATGGACGGACATAAACAAAAAAAGAAAGATTATACAACTAACCCCCTAGGAGGAAAGTTAAACGCCATCTGGCGGCACCACATCAATTAGCAACACCCATATTGTAATAACCGTCAGCATACTCATGCCATCAGGATCACCGGGTAGTGCCCTCTATGGAATAATATTCCAATAGAGTGCCAACAAAGCCAATTCTGTAAAACATATATAAGTGTGAATCCACCTCTTAGCAATCTACATATCTAGATTTCGATCTTATTAGATCTCATCAGTGTAGCTCAGCTGGTGAGGATGAATTCACACAATATCTCGAATGGTTATATACGCCAGATGGCGTTTAACTTTCGTCCTAGGGAGTTAGTTGTATAATTTTTGTATATAACCACTCGAGATATTGAGAATTCACTGATACACTGATGAGATCTAATAAGATCGAAATTTAGATATGTAGATTGCAAAGAGGTGGAGTCACACCTATATATGTTTTACAAAATTGGCTTTGTGCTTATATCTCAAGCACTCTGTTGGAATATTATTCCATAGAGGGCACTACCCGGTGATCCTGATGGCATGAGCATGTTGACGGTTATTACCATATGGGTGTGCATTGCTAATTGATGTGGTGCCGCCAGATGTCGTTTAACTTTCCTCCTAGGGGGTTAGTTGTATAACAAAAAGCGTATTAAAAATGTGAAATTAAGATACGAAGTCTGCACCGAAATCGATTTCTTATAATTAATATCATAACATAATACACACTGTCTACATAAGATTTTTATTACCCGCAAACCATTAATCTTTGACTCAATGCCAGGATATTTATTTTATTTGATGTATTCTTTACAAAATAAAGTTTAGTGTGCAAAACGCGAGGTCTAAAGATTCATATCTTCTATTTCACGCGTATTTTTACAACAAAAAGTGTCAGAACGCTCTATTATACTTAAAATACATATTAATTACGGATGTTTGCATAATATGCATTACAACATAGCAAACGATACGATCGTAGCCTATTTTTAAATAATGAACATGCATCATAAATTTTAGCATTGCAGTCTATTTAAATTCGTTGTTTGAAGGATAATGTGGTCTATTGTTAGATTAGCTGGTTATTATGTCCATTCAATTCAATTAAACGTGTAATGGATGTGATTTTAATTAAATAGAAAGTGGTCATAAAAGATGTTCCTTGGAAACAAACACATTTTATATTAGTGAGCGGGTATCATCGAATAAAAGCTATTTACTCAACATATAATCACCCAAATTTGATTGATACTACATATATAAGGATAAATGGACCACCCTATATAATGTTATATTGTTTTATTTTGTTAACCTGTATACATACTTAATGTATAATACACCAAAAAATGAAACTAATATTTCGAGACCATTTCTCAAATATAATACCAAAAAGAATAATATATTTGAATATTGCTATTATTTGTAAGAGACGTTATCAGAATCTTACTCATAAGAAGAATGGATAAGGTATTGTAATCGGGCGAAAGAAAAACAATTTTTTGTGCAAATCCTCTTTCCCCTCATCAGTTGAAGATCAACTCTGGAAAATGTCTGTCTAACAATGTTTACCATGTTTTCGCAAGATATTTCAAAACCAAATTGTACATGTGGCTATTATCTCACGTAACTCGTCTTGATTTTGGTGGAAATTAACCGGGGGAAAGCCCATTTGCCCAACTATGATTTGCCGATTTAAAAAAGAAGTTTACTTAATTTTGTATTTATATTTATTATTTATTTATATTATTCTTATTAATAATAATAGTATTTTATTAGAAATCGAAAAAAATTGTAATTGTTGAACCGCACATGGTGATCGTGCAAAAATATAACAGATAGTAAAAGTACACCTCTCAGAGGACATTAAAAGCCGTACTTTTACTAATCTATATTTTATTATGTGTACGATCACAATGTGCGGTGAATATAATTATAATATACATAATATACGACAACATTTATTATAATCTAAAATAACGTACTATCTATAATATATAAATATCGTTATTTAGGCAATTAAATAACAACATTCGTTCGTGATGGAGGTTTTTGCATGCCTTCTTTTAAGGTACCATGGTCATGATCAAAAATGTATAATGAAACTAAAAATGGCGCAAAAGAAATGTGTAGTCATTATTGTGATCATACAAATTTAAAAAAAAAAACTGGTGCGGGCACCTCACGATTTTCCGAATTACATTGACATTATCATCATAGTTGATTTTGACAATATTTGACGATATTTCAGAATATTTGATTACATTTGACAATATTTTATGTTCTTTGACAACATTTGACAACATTTGATAATATTTGACGATATTGCATAATATTTGATAATATTGGACGATATTTGACAATATTTGACAATATTTGACAATATGTGACAATATTTGACGATATTTGACAATATTTGATAATATCTGACAATATTTGACAATGTTTAAAAATATATGACTACAATTGAAAATATTTGTCTTTTGGTTTGTTTTCATTTTCATTCGTTTGTGCATAATTAAATTTTATATAATAAAATTAAACTATTAGAGAAACCAGGTTACACCAACTGTTTTTTTCGTGCACATTTGTATTGGCGTTAGTGGGATTAAAATTGGTGGGAAGGTGACTTTTGCTGGGAAACGTATTTGTCATGTTTTTTTCTCTGTTTGTGGACCAATTTTGCTCAAATTCTCACGGGATCACCCCAGCTCGGTTTCCCAGCCGATTTGCGAATATAGTCGCCAACCATTCAGCCGTTTTCCCGGAATTTTGCTCACCGACAAATTCATATCCACAAACACAGAAACACACATACACAGACATACATTTTCCAAAAATAGTCTATATTGACTAGAAAATTCATGAAACGTGGAGGAGCAATTCGATTTTTTTCTAGAAAACAACACCTTTATTATACAGCAGTACTGTATGCGGAAAGTAAAAATGTCTATCATTATAGGTATATCAGCCGTGAGGCTTTACGCAGGTGGCGGGAGAAGCTCAGAGGAGTTGAATCACCCGGCATTTACTTTAATTTGAAAGAAAGAAAGCTTCTGAAAACTATCACAAGGTGATTTTCAAAAATACGCCCCATGGGGTTTGAACTCACACTCTCCTCTCATATTTCGTATATGTAGTTCTAGGGTGCTACCAGGTCCTCGAATCCTTCTTTTCCCAGTTTTGCCATTAAAGTCCCCCAACATCCTGTCTTTTCATAAATTTGACTAGACTTTTTAGGTCAAAATAAAATAGCTCCATCTATTCATTTGCTGATTCTGCTGTTGGGACGTATACCTGTTTAATGTTGATATTTTCAGGCTTGGCGCGATTTTTATTACTGCTACTCTGTCAGTTTAAGGAATAAAACGGGTAGCGAGTTATAGATGATTAGATAAAAAAAAATCCAACCCCATTCATGGGGATCCTGTCTTGGATACTGGAGTAGTCATTAAAGGGTGCCGCCCGTATTCGAACATTTTCCTCAGTTCGGCCACCATGTCTCTGCTATACCTAGTATATCCATGTTCAACGTCCTTACTCTCTGACTTAGATTTGCTAGCTTTTCTTCTTCGCACAAGCTTCTTACGTCCAGGTCCCTATTTTGATTTTCCTTTGTAAGTTGATTCTTATGGCTTCATACTAAACCGTTCCCCCTTTGGATTCTGTGGATCCGATTAGGGTAATATTTGCTCCGGAACATTGTGGGTTGAATGTAGTTATGTATGAATACCGATCTTTAAATACCGCCAAAATTCGGGGTTATGTGTTGTCACAAATGCCGCCAAAATTCGTCTGCGATCCTAGTATTCGGTATCGCGCCATCCCACCTTTGAATTCCTTCTTTGAAAGTCTCCTGATCATGATCAAACATGTCTGTCGTTCGTTCTCCATCTGTGACCAATTTTGGTGACCGCGTAAAATCGCAATAGCAATATTTAAAGACGTAACGTGCGTTACAGTTCATTTAAACATTTTAAACGTTGTTTTAATGTTGTTTCGTAGTTAGAAACATGTGTGTCAAATTATGATGTTAAAATTATGTAATAAAATTTGATTTAATCCGCTTAAAAATTATAAAACGAATTTGCGAAACTCGTTACGGCCGTGAATATTGCTTATATTATAGTATGTTTGTATGATTTTATGCGGAAACGTGCCATAGATGGAGAACGGACGACACACTTTTTGAAGATGATCAGGGAATTTTAAAAACCATTACTAGGCCCTGGGATACCGAATACAGAAATTAAGGACGGATTCCGGTTTACAATCTAACCTAAATATCCTTCTCCCTCTGCAATATTTAAGTTGCGACAGTAGGACCCGAAATCATTACTGGGTCCCCGGTAACCCGAACACAGGAATTCAGGAGGAATGTTGGTGATATTTTTAATATTACTTCCGTGGTTTACAATCTAACCTAAACATCCTCCTCCTTATGCAATATTTAATTTATGGCAGAAGGACCCGAAGGTGGAAATCATTACTGGATCCCAGGGATACCGAATATAGGAATTCAGAACGAATTTTGGGAATATTTTTAATGTTACTTCCGCGATTTACAATCTAACCGAAACATCCTTCTCCCTATGCAATATTTAATTTACGGCAGAAAGACACAAAGGCCGAAATCACTATTAAAACCTGAAGATGATCAGGGGATATTAAAAGAAGGAAACCATTACTGGGCCCTGGTATACCAAATACAGGAATTAAGGACGAATTTTGGCGTTATTTTTAATATTACATCTCCAGTTTACAACCTAACCTAAATATCCTTCTCCCAATGCAATATTTAAGTTTTGGCAGTAGGACCCGAAGGCCGAAATTAAAACTGGGTCCCTGGGAAACCGAATACAGAAATTCAGGACGAATATTGACGATATTTTTAATATTACTTCCGCGGTTTACAATCTAACCTAAACATTCTTCTCCCTGTGCAATAATTAATTTATGGCAGAAGGACACGAAGGTGGAAATCATTACCGGACTCCTGGGTACAGGAATTCAGGACGAATTTTGGCGATATGTTTAATATTACTTCTCCGATTTACAACCTAACCGAAATGTCCTTCTCTCTAAGCAATATTTAATTTACGGCAGAAGGACCCAAAAGCCGAACTCATTACTGGACCACCGGGTAACCGAATACAGAAATTCAGGACGAATTATTTTTCAATATACATCTCCTGTTTACAACCTAACCTAACTATCCTTCTCTCTATATAATATTAAGTTTACTACAGAATAACCCAAATGTAGATAGGCAGTTACTGAATTGTAACAATTACAGTAACTACTACTATTTAATTTACTTCATCTAGTTACACTATTTTGATTTTACTTTAGTCTGCCACTGTCGGCACTAAATTATTTTATAGTGTTATTAATATTATAGCTTAACAAAATAAATTATATTTAATAACGAATAAATATTATTCATTCCACAACTGATAATCACCGCAACAGTGCAAATATTGACAACAACGTACGAATCTTGTATGTGTCACAAGATAATTATTTGCGATATACTTGAAATCACAAACCGCATTTATTAATTAATAATAACGCAAAATAAACATACAGTTGCTATTACTGTATTAAATTCCATTTTAATCACTTTAAAATAAATTCAAATTTATTGTCCATTGTTGTATGGATTTGGATGTGCATATGAATACATCCATTCATATCAATTTCACGTATAGTTAATGCATGCAGAGATACACTCGGAAACCTTGCACCTTTAACCTTGTGCCATAGAACACTCGCGAGGCCCTTGAAAACTACTGAATTAATACGCGGCGCATTGTAGGAAGCAATAAGATCGCGTCGTTTGCCAGGAAGATATTTGAGGAATATTGGATTAGGGAATGTGATGAATAAATAACTGGATTATGCAAGCAATCTGATCGCTTTAATGGATTTTTAACAGGTGCGTGTAAAATCAAGGATATTTAGATTGAAACCGCTGTAACGGTTCGAAAGTGAATAGTGACATATATCAAACTTTATTGATGTATTGGAATTTCTCTAGAGTATTTGGTCTACCAGCCTTTTTTCAGATCAAAAATTACTTACTTATTCACGTGGGTGATTTATAAATACTTCATCCACGTGAGTAATATCTTGCATTACATGCCTGTTCTATATACTATTTTTGGAATCGTCGACAGTAATATTCGTTTTACGCACAGAAAAAAAAAAATATATATATATATATATATATATATATATATATATATATATATATATATATATATATATATATATGGCATATATGAGACTCCACGAGGCTGTTATACGCCCAATAATTACCTACGCAAGTGACGTATACATATTACCATATGGATGTGCATTGCTAATTCATGTGGTGCCGCCAGATGGCGTTTAACTTTCCTCCTATGGGATTAGTTGTATATAACCACTCGAGATATTGTGTGAATTCATCCTCACTAGCTGAGCTACACTGATGAGATCTAATAAGATCTAGATATGTAGATTGCTAAGAAGTGGATTCAACTTATGTATGTTTGACGTATAGACGCTGAATAAATTGTAGCAAGCAATGATAGAAGTATTGGAAAGAAAACTGCGAAGGAACATTTTCGGAGGTAAGAAAACAGATGACATATGAACTAGGCGAACCAAAGACAAGGTAAAAGATCCAAGTATAGTAGTAGTAAAAGCCCAAACACTGCGGTCGTTGCGACCCATACACAGAATGTCAGGCACTGCAGGCCCAAAACGACTACTAAGCTGGACTCTAGGAGGAAAAAAAGACTAGAAGGGCAAAGAAAAAGATATACAAGTGAAGTAGAAAAGGATCTAACGCAACTAGGAATATAAATTGCAGGAGAAAGCTGCAGATAAAAAGGTCTGAAGACATTTGGTCCACCAAGTCATGGGCCTTCTAGAGTTATAGAGCTAAAAATTAACAAAAAACTGATATTAAATTAAATTCACAACTATAACAGGTGTGTTTATCGATTTTTTTACCGCCAACCTCTTTATGTTCAGTGCCCCATTTACAACAGCAGCTAATATAGCCCGATTGTGTCCCACATGGGGTGATTTCGCCCACTTTGGGAAATACTGCTCTAGAGCGGCATCACAACTAACACAAATCACCGGTGAATAATAATATGTCATTATTCACGGGCTTTGATTTTATAGGATTCTTCAACTTCTAATTTCTTATCCGTTCTGGATGTTAGCAACCATTTATAGGATTACGAATATACAATGACAATATGAGAAGATACTTGTTAAGAGAATGGCTAGACTTAACACCAAGCTAACTATTTAGAACAGTTGTTAATAAAGTAAAAAATACCATGATGATTTCCAACCTTCGATAGAAGATGAAACTTTAAGATGAAGACACTTTTGACTAGAATAAGCATCTGTTTATCTAAATAAAAAAACTAATTAATGTACAAACTCTTGATTTGTAGGAAAGTTTATATTACGTTAGGACGAATAAAATCTTTACAAAAACTTGTATAAATATCGGACACACTTTTAGGATGGTAATGAAAGCCGCATAAAAGGGCGGAAACTACTTCGACAACTAAACGTGACCTAAATCAACATCCAGCCATTGATTGGGCGCACATCCGTATATTTTGATAACGTTATCTGGGAAAGTGAAACTCGAATAAAATCAAACGGCGCTAGGCGAAAGGGAAAAACAAACTTAACGATTTTTGTGTGTGTCCATATCTCGGCATCAAATGAAGTAACGGCGCGCTCAATAAATACCCTCGCTTTTGCCCTTTGGAATGTTACGCAAGTTTATAGGTAAACTTTCGCGGAACTTTGCTGCACGGCGTTAAGAGATGATTGTCGATAATTATGATTGGAAATTAATATTGCATCGCGATAAATATTGTAATGAATTGGATTTCCACTTGGTTATGTAACAACTTTGCAGGTATTTAGCAGTATTTCAACAACAAGTCTAACCAAACCGTATATCTTCAAACTATTATGATAATCTGGCATATTCATGTCTTGGGCGCAAAACGTAGCTGCATTGTTCCGGATAATTTAAAGCGTTGTTCACGACCGCAGCCTGAACTTCTTTTTGAAGTTATTAGAGGGCTCTTTAATCAGGATATGCGTGTCCGTGAATAATTAACGCCAGCTGCTTCTACGCTCTTATTTTAGCCTATATGATAACGTTGAATATTATATAATATATATTTATTTCCAAAATTTGGTGTATGGTTAGTAGTTAATATAAAAAATTAAAATTAATTATTAAAAGTAATAGTGGGTTAATGCTGGCTAACATATAATAATTATGATCATTGAAGGTCATAAACGTACATAATTATCTTGTTTCTCATTTTATATCAGCATTAACCCACCTTTAGCACGTTCGCTGCCGGCCCTTCGAAGACGCCATCATGTTTTGAAATAAAAGATGATTTAGCTGACGTTTGAAATGAAAACCGGCCTTAAATTAAATTTAATTACAACCTTAATTAAAGTACAACATTTAAAAACCATATCTGCTTTGTTGGTAGAAATATATTCAATTGAATCCAGTTTGCCCTAGGCACAATGGACGCGCCAGCGAATGTTAAATTTATGCTGAAAGACAGTAAAGAATATGAAATAAAATTTAAAAAAATAAGGATTCAATTTCATATAGATATTTTCCATTATATAGTTATTATATTAAAATTTCTATAATATAAAAACGAAGACAATGTTTTGATGCCGACCAATTATAGTCATTTATATATTCAAAGTGGGCGTCGCGTGTTCGGATTACCACCGAGGCGGTTTTTTATATTCATTATTTAATTGAAGTATTAAGTGTAATAATAGCAATGTTTTAAGTAACATTTATTTTTGTACACTTAAAAATGTGTTTATTCATTATTCGTCGAGCATTTCACACCGTTCCGTTAGTAATTAAGAAGAAATATTACACCTAGAGTGGCTTATGATGTAAGGCACCACACCTAATGAATGAGGTTCAATTCTCAGTTATGAAGGCACCTTACACGGTCAATAATATTGTCAGTCCTAGTACTGTCAGTATTTGCTTTAATCCTCCTTTTATATTTTTCAAGTAATCAATTATTTGGACAAACATCAGTATTCTCTTGATTCCATCATTGCTATGTCTTACACGATCAGTAATATTGGCAATATTTTAAAATAATGAATATTTTAAAGACATTATCGTAGAGTAATACTGTCATTATTCTAAAATACTGACAGTAATATTGATCGTGTAAGGTGCCTTATAGAGTGAAGAGAAATATGAACTGAATTGTTGCCTAAAAATATTGAAATAGTTGTCACACATGGTGGCGAGATAATCATAATTAATTCGGCATACACTAGACGATGGATATTTCATCTAGTATATAATAATAACTCATTCTAGTTCTTATTTTCTGACTATAAAGGACCAAATTAATCCTTATTTCTACTAGATTATCAAGACTTATTTCTTCTCTTATTTTATGTCTACATAAACCCACGTTTATTTAGTAATTATAATTATATTAATTATATTATTATGAAAATGGAGACATGTTCAATGAGGAGATAGACTATTAAAACGAAAACATGTCCTTTTCAATTATAAGTAGGCATATTTTAATAGAAACGTATATTTGTTATTGAGTATAATAATCTGAGAAGTCCTCTTAATATTAGATAAACACTGAAAACGTGAACATGTGCATTGAAAACGTGTACATGTGCAACGAAAATATTTACGCGTGCTTTAAACACGTGTGCACGTGTATTGATGCATGTACAGATGCTTGAAAAATAAAAAGACACTTTATATTATCAGTCAAAAATATAGACATTTATGTGAAAAATAAATACTATGGCAAATATGTATATCGTATAGAGATGCTATAAACAGTTATTTTTGTTTATTTGTTACAAAGTAAATGAGTACATAAAAGTACTGTTCCAAAATACTGATATGATAGGCGCTTTCGATTAGCATGGTTTAGCATTGCTAGTTGCCCTGGTGGCGTGCAGTGTCGCTCAGATCTTGCGGTCGTGCGCCGCCGGTTGTAAGGGCCGAGGTAGAATTGTGAGCATCGGAAGCGGCAAGAAGAAAAAGAGGCAATAAGCCCGTACCAGCCCAGAGTGATAAACGAAAACGGCTAATATTGTGCATCATAGGGAATAAATACGCTGACCGCGTTTTTGGTTTTACCACTATTTGATATTGTAAGTGAACTGTGGAACGATTTTTTTGGCGACACTCATATAACACATGTCAGGAGTGGCAGGAGGACACGAAGGTCGATAGTCAGTTTCAGAATTGTAACAAATACATTAACTACTACTACTGTTTGTTTATCTCACTCTATAATAAAGCATGTTGTGTTACTTATAAAGAGAATTCATTTAAATAACAAAATGCTATTATTGTGTATTTATCACACATTTATATTTAATGCAAGTACGCAACAGATGAAGAAGAAAAATACACGGTATAATTTGTATAAGTAATTACTCCCATGTCGAATGTTTTTCACCAATAATGCAGACAAGACTAGCGTCATGTGCAAATCGTTATATCAATAATAAATAATTCATGCCATTTGTTCAATTAAGGAATTCTATTTCTCTACGTAGCGTGACTACAAATTGGAAGGTATACAGCTACCGATAATAAGTTTAGCGCACTGCAGGTTTATCACGTCAATAATCGATCGTCGGTGTACTGATGCAACCTACACAGTTTTTAAAACCCGCCCAATATTGCGGTGTTTCAAAGGAGAGATGAAGTTGTCAAATAAAGATGGAATAAAGGCAGTAGCGCGTTGTAGGACGCGATTGAAATTTATAGGTGCCTTAAAAGGTGAAACTTCAATTAGGAATATTGAGTTATTGTCGTATAAATAAATACTGATTTGTTAACAACCATATGGTCGTCGATAATATAATTATGATTGATATTATTGTATTTTATTTTTTATTATAAAATGGGTGAAGAGTTTCTGAGAATTCAATAAATCTTTTGTACAACAATTTTATACATACATGCATATACTAATAATGATAATAATCTATTGATAAAACTCATTGGTTTGTACTATAAACTTATAATATAAAAATATTAACGAACTCTCTAGAAACTCTATTATTTTCCTACAACAGTTTGAATCGAATTTTCTTTATAATTATTTGATGGCTCACGAGGCGCAAACCCACATGTTTATAATAAAGCAGATGATGGAAAAGAACAAAACATCATGTACGTGGCATTTGTGGGCCTGAAAAGGCATTCGGTAGTGTGAAAAGGCCGATAATATGGAACAAATTAAGAAGAATAGGAATAATCAGAGACATAATACACGGAATTAGGGAAATATACAGAGAACATGTAGTACCCAAACAGCAGAGTTTATAACCAAATATAATTTGAAACAAGGAGAAATAGCCGAATATTATTTAATATCATTAAGGACGTACTAAAAGAAATAAAAGGTAAGGTAAAGAATATAAAGATAGCATTTAGAAAGTAGAGCACAAGTAGAAATAGCAGAGAGTGTCATTGCGGACTAAAAAGAACAACTAATAGCGAGAAATCTTTAAATAAACGAGGAGAAACAAAGCTGATGGCAACACGTAGAAACATAGGGATGCAACTAAACAGAAATGGAGAAAGTGGAGACGGAAATCAAAGATACAAGGTAAAGGCGATTCTGATAGTAGTAGTACACGTTTGAAAGGTATGGTCAGTATGGTATCAGAAATCACATCCCTAGAAGTATAATTTTGAAACATATATAAGTGTGAACCCCTCTTAGCAATCTACATATCTAGATTTCGATGTTATTAGATCTCATCAGCGTAGCTCAGCTAGTGAGGATGAATTCACACAATATCTCGTACTATCCAGTGATCCTGATTGAATGAGCATGTTGACGGTTATTACCATATGGGTGTGCATTGCTAATTGATGTGGTGCCGCCAGATGGCGTTTAACTTTCCTCCTAGGGGGTTAGTTGTATCATATTTGTATAATTTTGATATTTTACGTTGTGATTCTTTAGTATCTTTAATTGACTAGCTTGCCTAGGAACTCGCGTGTAACTAGAATTTGTGATTAATTGAACGGTGATACACTTTTTGTTTACTAACTAGCTGCTTTATTTTGATTATTCTTTATTATTTAGTATCTCTTGTTATTATATTAATAACTTTGTGACTATTAAATTGTAATATTTTGTTGTTGTCGGGTAACTGGAATTTTGTTTGGGCAATAAATACATTTATTTATTTAATGTATAGTTCATGTCAAGGTTACGAGTATTATAAATGCCATCGTTAAATGACTCAAACTCATTCTAAACATTAATATTTAATGTAGTAATCTATAACATATAATCAATAAGATTCATTATAGGCTGTAGTTGTAATGATTAATAATTCTAATTTAGAAAACAATAAATACAACAGCAAGTAGAAACTACACCGACTATCCCATACATAAATAATTAATATCGTTTCGATTAAATATAAGTTTGACAGCTGTATATAATACGTACATGCATTATGTATCTTGGAAAACACGGTAAAGTGATTAGCAATAATTTTGCGACTATATAGTGGGTATCGTCGGTATAATGGCAACCACTTACGCTATTAAAGCTTCACAATCCGAAGATCGATCGCTATCTAAATCATAAATTCTCAGCGGGGCGGACGCTATGAACAATAAAATTAACTAAATGCCCTTTATTGCATATTTGCGGAGGCTCCGGAGCCTTGCGACTCAAGGCTAGGCTGTATGTGCTGATTAAAAGTGCGATTCGTATCGGAGCGTGGAGCTATTCCGCATATCGACCAAAATCATTCGGGAAATGTGGATGCGCATTTCAGGAATATGTGTGGCAAATGCCATTGCTGTAGTAATATGTTTGAAAACACTACTAAGGCATGATGCTATTAAAAATAATATAACTTAAAAATAGGAACATAAAATGGAATAATTGCTACTAAAAAGTATAGTTCAGTGTGCAATTAATAATATACCATATAAACACTTTGATTAACTTTGCGCTGTTGTTGAATTATATGGTTAGTAATAAAACCGTTGTTTAAAATGGCAATTCATCAATTATATTGCAATCAATTAATTTATATTAAAGCCTGCAGTGATTCAGTTGTTGAAAGTATTAACGGATGGATACTTTTATTATGTGTTGCAGTAGTTTTTGCTAAATTATATAATAATATTTTTGTGACGGCCATCATTTACTATTCTGTAATTTAATAGACATGCGGGGCTATTGAATAAAAACTATCCAATCATCGATTGTCAAGAAACTATCAGAATATCAATTGATTAAAAACAATCGAAAGATATTTCATGACGTGGGTAAAAATCCTAGGTGGTATTTTTTTGTTTTCTATTGAGTATTAAGTAATTTGAATGAATAGCAATTTTTTAATTAATGATGTGGATGTTTACATATTAAAAATTAATTTATTCATTATTTATTCATTAGCCGTACTATGAGAATTTTTGAATGAAAATGGTGGTACGGCATAAGCGCATAATATCACGTATGGAAATATTTTCTAACCGAAAGTATTGTTTTTCTTATATGGTTTTCATTTGAATATTGATTAATCATATCCCGTTGAACGACGAGAATTTCCTATGGCACGACTCACATTTAAAAAATTTCCAAAATTTAATATGATTTCGAACTAAACATTCCAAATTCGGCAGAGCTAATAGTCGCATATATTGACTTTTAAAAGGAAAAAAAACACATAAAAGAGCAACTACGTAAAAAACATGAGATGGGTCGACTGTTGTACCTTGATCATAATGTATCTTGGATTACCCTTCAGTTTTTTGACAAAAGCTACTATATACGTGATAAGACAATGTTTAACACAGTAGGATACGTGCAAGTCGGAGATTGGTGGTCCATGTGCTATTGCTTTTGAGTAAATTAGAAATATATTTTTTAGCTCAAAAAGTAACAACTTTTGGTTTTACAGTTAATTCTCGTGTTTTGTGTTTTATATCGTATTCTACCTGAATCATTGCTTATTGGTGAGTAATTTGTTATGCCAAATTTCACTTCTCAACATTCTAGGTCATGTTTAAAGACCTAGAATGTAGGTTAAGTTTGGGAAAACGCACCATTCATGTACCTTAGATCACAACAACATCCTGTACCACTGATCAATGATCATAGGTACATTGAAAAACCAGTTGTAGCCATTACTGGACCCTCAGAGAAGATGATATCAATAAGAAAAGCTTGTAGGATTTTTAATGTGTTACACTTGTAACTCATCTTAATGCTTTAAATACATCTGGCGCAACAAACTTTGAATATAAGGCTAATTGTAATGTAAGTAGGTGTTTACACATGAAGAGGAACTAACATTAAATTAAAACTATTAATGATTGTTTATCCAAAAAAAACAGGCTCGGGAATTCGCCAATACATTTGCTGTGACAAACAAAAAGATTCCCTTCTACATGGAACGAAAGTAAACTTGCTGAAGAAGAGTGGATGGGGCTATGTTTGAAAAGGCATTCTAACGAAGGCGACATAGCCATTAGAAAACCTGAAAAAACTAGCATGTCACGTGAAACTAGTTATAATAAATCGAATTTAGGTAGATGTTTTGATAATTTGGAAGATGCCCACAAGCGCTATGTGCAATTCAAAATCAGTGTACAAAAGCTTAAATGCAAAGGGCATGCCATTAAAAAGATTTGATTTAATTTCAATCTGAAAATGAAGAAGTAGATTTGGTTTCAGAAGATGAAGTTGAAAAACAGGCCCCTTGAACATTATAACCCAGGAAAAAAATAGCGGAAGATGTTGTGTGTGTAAAAATGCCAACCCCAGTAGAATTAAGTGGATCGGCTAGAACTGATGGACAGTAGAGTTTTCTAGCTTTAATGTTAAATGATTTGGTTAATTAATTTCGAGTAAAACTAATTTACATACCTAATTTTTCTATTACCTATTCATATTGTTGTTTGGCAAATAAATTAAATTTCATATTATAACTTCTTGTACACATGTATCAAAACGGATATACGTTCATACAATATTATTATTATTATTATTTTTGTAATGAAACAATTAAACACAAATTTCTGTATAAAAGATTGTTTTTAATACATATTGTCTTCCTTATATGTACATATTGTTGATGATGCAAGGTACACTAGGATGTGATAAATGGTACGTTATGGTCTTGTACCATTGATCAATAATGTATAATATTTTTTTTTCTATAACTATTTCATATTTACATTTTCAAAATATACATAGTGTACAGGAATGTTATAAGGAGAAACTCTTTCCGTTGTGATTTTTTTGAAAATGGCTATTTAAAAATGGACACGACTGGAAAAAATAAAGAGAGAAGAATAGGCAGTCTCAACAAAAAAGAAATAATAGATATAACAAAAACAACAGCGCAAACAAAAAGGACGGTGAGAATTGGAAACTGGAATATACGCAGCCTGAAAGGCAAAGAACTTGAACTAATAGAAGAATTTGAAAATACAAAATTAGATATAATGGCGATAACAGAAACAAAAAAGAAAGGGACAGATTTAGGAAGGGCCATAAACAACCACATACAAATATATAGTGGAGTTGAAGAAAGTGAAAGAGCGAGAGCAGGAGTGGGGTGCATAATAAACAAAAGGTTAGAATAGTCAATAACGGAATGGGAATGCGTAAACGAAAGGTTAATGACAAAATTGAAGAGGTAGATGAATGGACGGGAAACCTAATCATAGTATATGGACAGAAGACGAAAGTAAAATAGAAAACAAATTTTGGAAAGAGCTACAAATATTATACGAGGAAGGAAAAAATACATTACAGGAGACATAAATGAATAGGAAATATAAATACAGGGATAGAACATATAATGGGGATTCATGGAGGACCGACGAGAAACAATAACAGAAACAGATTAATTGACTTCTGCATCTTAAACGACGTCGTAATACTAAACTCAATATTCGCCTATAAAGAAATACATAAATATACCAGAGAAGTAAAGAGTAGAAATAAAAAGTCGATCATAGACTTTTTTTTAGCAAACACACAACAAATGAAGGTAGTTAATGATGTACGGGTGAAAAGAGGAAGCGAGATAGGAAGTGATCACTATCTAGTGGTAGCAAACATCACAATTAAGGAAGAAATAAAAACAAAAACGATGATAAGCGGAAACGAGGTTGAAACTAAAAAGGATAAGTACAAAAAAGACACTGCAACTGAGAAATTCAAAATAGACAAACTAAAATATAAAGAAACAAAAGCTACGTACCAGAATTATATAAAAGAACTCGTATCTTTTTCAAAATCTAATGATGTGGAGGAAATATGGAGCAGTTTCAAACACATAATAATAGAGGCTACAAAACGCGCATGCGGAACAACCAGCCAGGCAAACAACAGAAAGCAAACACGATGGTGGACTATAGAAATAAAAGAGGAAATAAAGAAGAAGTGGATAAAGTACATCAACTCCAAGAAAGAAGAAGACTACGAAGCGTATAAAATACAGAGAAAAGCAACGAAACAAATAATTAAAGAATCAAGGGAAAGAACATGGGAAGAATTTGGAAAAACACTAGAATACAGCTTTAACGAAAATAAAAAGTTGTTTTATAGAAGACTGACGAAAAGCAAGAACGAGAAAGTACAAATAACACAAAGACAACTAATGGATAAACAGGGAACAATAATAAAACAAGATCATGATATAATGAAAAGAGCACTTCGAAGAGCTTTTGCAGGAGTAAACGATGATAATCACAAACGAAGGAAATGAGAACGCACATGAGGAAAATATTCTGAACGAAGAACCAGATAATATAACAGAAGCAGAAGTAAAAGAGGCACTTATAAAATTAAGAAACGGTAAAGCAGCAGGCCATGATAACATAAAAGCTGAAGGTGTAAATTTGTTAAAACAGCTTCTAAACACTATATGGAAAAGAGGAAAAATTCCAAATGACTGAGAGAAAGCAGTAATATTCCCAATATACAAAAAAGGAGACAACAAAAATTGCAATTATTACAGGGGAATATCACTAATATGCACAACTGCTAAAATTTATAAGGTTATACTAGAAAGTAAACTTAGACAACAAACAGAACTAACGATGGAAAATGCACAAAGTGGCTTCAGAAAGGGCCACTCAACGCAGGACCATATATTTACACTAAGAAAACTAATGGAGAAAACAATGAGCCATGACAGTAAATTATTTATAGCATTTATAGACCTGGAAAAAGCGTTCGACAGAGTAGCGAGAAAAACGATGTGGAATATATGACAAAAGAGGCAAATAAGCAAACAACTACAAAGAGCAATACAAGGTATATACAGAAAGACATACAATTACATAAGGACAGGAAATCAGATATCACAGGAATTTACAACCAAACAAGGACTAAGACAAGGTGGAGCATTAAGCCCTCTACTGTTTATAATATTCCTAGATAATATATTAAAAAATATAAAGCAGAAAACAAGAACAATGGACACAGGATATTATAAACTACGACGCACAATGATATCGGAGTGTGCTTTTGCTGATGATATTCTAATACTAGCTAAATCCGAAGAAAACCTGCAGAAGAACATTAATATATAGAACGAAGAACTAAATAAGCACAACAATAAGCACAGATAAAACAAAAATTATGGTGATCGCCAAACAGGAACTGGAAACAAATACCCAAATAGCGGGGGAAAGAGTATCGAGCAGGTGGAAAATTTTAAATACCTGGGTATAAATATAAATAACAAGGAAAGTCTGGAACCAGAAATAAACCACATAATACGGGCAGCAAACAAAAGCTACCATATGCTAAACAAACTAATACTTAATAATAAGCAGGTATCGAAGAAAACAAAACTCATAATGTTCAAAACAATATATAGACCAACACTGATATACGGAAGCGACACATGGACTTTGGACAAGAGACTTAAAAGCAAAATAAAAGCAGCAGAAATGAAGTACTTAAGGATGATAGAAGGTATCACAAGAATTGACAGAATACGAAATGAGCAAATTCGAACAACTCTACAGATAGAAAGTATACAGACAACTATAGAAAGGAAACAACTCGGATGGTATGGACACATAATTCCCATGTCAGAAGTGACAAAAAGTGTATGGAACACAAGAATACAAGGAAAGAAAAGAAGAGGCAGACCACACAAAACGTGGGAAGACAACATACATGAAATACTAACGAGGAATGGCATTGGATGGCAGGATGCAAGAAGAATGGCGATCAATAGAAAGGACTAGAAGGGATTTCTACAGAAAATACAATAGATTTAAAATACGCTTAAATAATCTCGACAACCGAAAGGGTATAAAGAGATTTTAAAAGAGTATATATATTTAAAAAATATAAATGTAAATTGTGATCCAAGGTACAACAGTCTCCCCTATTATGATAAAAAAATTAAATATTATCTCGCATGGCTTTAGCAGCTAAGGAATCGGCAAAGACTAAATCTTATAATTATTTATCTGATTTGTTGTGTCTTTATTTCCAATTGTGCTAAAGAACTACAATCTAATTATAATAATCTAATGTCTATTCAAATAAACAACAATTCTGATTCGCGCTCTTTTTCATCTGCTAGATCAGGATTGATTATTCTTGCTAAATTTTCATCGTTATTAGCTTCTTGTTCTTGCAAATTAAGACCAAACTCAATTGTCTATTCAATCATTTCATCTAGTTCTGGGATACTGTATTCCCTAAACATATTGAGCAATACAATACTACCATTTATAATCTTGCACCATTTAGCTGATTCATAATGCAAGAATGCAAGGCTCGATGCTAAAAAGGCATTTGAATCTTGATTTTAATACACTATTACAACATTCCATTTTTGCTCTAGACTTTGGACAATGGACAAGATTGTAATAATGTTCAGGTGAATTCGTTATAAAAACATTAAATGGCCTTGTTCGCAGAGGATAACCAGAATCACCTAGGAAGTTTACAAACAATAAGAAAATTATTAAAAAGATCTTAAACATATAGCATACCTAATAAGAAATAGTCTGTATGTCCAGCTAAATGAAGATGTTATTGGCGAACAACTTTGTTGAGAAGGAAAAATGACATCACCAGCATGAAATCTAGATCTAGATCGAGAGAAATAACTGTATGGGATAATCGAAAGTACTCTATCTTTGGTAGAAATATTGTGCCAATGTAATGTGTGTTAATTGGTATATTTATCTTTATTGTAACAGATAAATCTATAGATCTCTTTGCTCGTTTTAAACATTGTCCTAAAACAGCCATTAGGTACTACCCAGTTCCTTCGATAAGCGGAATATACAAAAAATATCTATCATTCAACACATTAAATGGATCTTGGGGAAAATGCCGTACATTAACCGGAGTATATTCATCATTTTCTAGCTCTACTATTGCATTTAAATAAATCCATTTCACTACAATGAATCAACAAAACAAAAACACTACTATCAAGCTGCAGAAAGGTGAGTGAATGGTTAAGAGAGGATGGAAAAGGCGTGTAAATCTGCAAGAGGTTGACTTGGGAGAGGAAATTTGCGAGGGCAGGAGGGGACTAGTGTGTACATAATGTTATGTAAAGGAAATTTTATTTTATTTTTATTTGTATATATAATTTTATTGTTTTTGGTGGAATTTTGTACAAGATGACTTTTTGTGTTAGCTATGCCTAATAAAGGTCTTGTCAACATAAAACGACCACCAAATCTCGATCGTTTATTATTATTTATGTAATGAGGTTCTTAGACGCATGGACA
Source organism: Lordithon lunulatus (assembly GCA_963942505.1). NCBI lineage: Eukaryota > Metazoa > Arthropoda > Insecta > Coleoptera > Staphylinidae > Lordithon > Lordithon lunulatus. Next base: position 53,926,050 of record OZ012667.1, on the reverse strand, counting down.
GAGACAGAGAACTATTGGCTACTGTGAAGAAACGTAAGACAGCGTACCTAGGACATATTTTCAGAAGCACAAAATATAGCCTTCTAAAATTAATAATGGAGGGCAAGAAAGAGGGTCACCGTGGTCCAGGACGAAGGAAATGCTCCTGGTTAAAGAACATAAAGAGAGCAGAGAACTATTGCTTACTGTGAAAAAACGTAAGACAGCGTACCTAGGACATATTTTCAGAAGCACAAAATATAGCCTTCTAAAATTAATAATGGAGGACAAGAAAGAGGGTCGCCGTGGTCCAGGACGAAGGAAATGCTCCTGGTTAAAGAACATAAGGGACTGGACTGGTTTGGGCTCCCACTCATTGTTCAGGGCGTCACAAGACCGTGCGGGATTTGCCATGATTGTTGCCAACCTTCAGTAATGGAGAAGGCACCTAAAGAAGAAGCGTGTACGTTATGAAACGAATGCTCTAAAATAGCAAAATATGCGCTATATTTTTCGCAAAATCAGATAAATTGTGCATTGGTACGCATCCCTAGGAAAATGAAAAATATTTTTCAGCATTGTTTTTGCCTTTTAAGAGGGATCCATCGGTCCAAATGGCCCGGAGACAAGCCAAAATCTCACTGTGTGTGAGGAAACACGGATGGACTCGTAGACTAGAGCCGCCGAGTTGGATTTTTAATCATTCCAACGCCGATTCATCGAGCTATACCTTGGCTCTGCCGTGTACGGTGAAATCCCGATCTAAATGGCGCCGGGCCATCGATTCAAACCACTGTCATTGTCATTGTCTTTGCGCTGTGACAACGTATATACGCGTGTTTCTGTGTATACTGTACTGGCGGTCATGATTTTGTCTTGAAGGTAATTGACAAATACGGCAGCCATGAATGCCTTTAGGAAATTACAAGTGAACATTCTCATGATAAAACCAGAAGAAATGCTGTTTTGGATGACATATTATCATTATTTCGTACAAAAGACCTTACGGCAAACAGAAAAACAGTACAAAAAAAATAAAAACCCAAAGCCTGGGGTGAAATGGCTCTAGGGAATCAATATTACTGTCAATATTTTAGAATAATGACAGTATTACTGTACAATAATATGTTTAAAATGTTCATTATTCCAAAATATTGTCAGTATCACTTATCGTGTAAGTTATAGTAATAATGGAATGAAGAGAATACTGATGTTTATCCGGATAATAGATTACTTGATAAATATAAAAGGAGGATTGCAGCATACACTGACAGTACTAGGATTGACAGTATTATTGACCGTATAAGGTGCCTTATTGTTTATCTAGTAAGAAAATTATTCATCACTTCAAATTATAAAAATCTATTTAAGGCACACGATCAATATTATTGTGAATATTTTCGAATAATGACATATTACTGTACGAGAATATGTTTAAATTGTTCATTATTCTAAAATATTGCCAATATTACTGTATCGTGTAAGGTATAGTAATGATAGAATGAAGAGAATACTGATGTTTATCCGGATAATTGATTACTTGATAAATTTTAAGGAGGATTCGAGCAAATACTGATAGTCTTAGGATTGACAGTATTATTGACCGTGTAAGGTGCCTTTTTTATTGTCGTATTAAAGGCGCCTTACACGATCAATATTACTGTCAATATTTTATAATAATAACAGTATTACTGGACGATAATATGTTTAAAATATTCATTATTCTAAAATATGGCCCGTATTACTCATCGTGTAAGGTATATTAATGATGTAATGAAGAGAATTCTGATTTTTATCTGGATAATTGATAGTCAATGTTATCAAATTTCATGCATACCAACTATAAAACTGCAATAGGGGTATGCAGTGGCATTCAGAACAGTCAATTATGTTCACCATAATGTATACATTTGTAGAACACTATTTACGCTACAGATATCTATCATACAAGCTAAATGAATAATTGCATTCATCATTCCTCGAAAAGAGAAAAGAATGCTATATGTAAAAAAAGCTTACCAACAATAAATCAAGGTCATGATTATCCCCAAAGACATTTGGAGATGTTAATGATAGATTACAACAGAATATATGCAGCATCCATTACTTATGCAGGCTGACCAAACCGAGCAGAGACTTTCTTAAACTCAACTTTCTCCTGTCGAATGAAATAAGCGCGCCAATTTAGCAACAATGAAATGAATAGCGGTATCCTATTTACAAAATGAGTCGACGGGACGTTTTAAGGTTTGTAGGTTATGATTGGCGTCGAGTGAATAACGGGCTAATTGAAAGCGAGGGGGAATTAAGCCGCGCTTGATTTTTTACTCCATACAAATCACCGCGCTGCGTTGTAATTAAACTGAAAAAATCGTTTGAATCGATTCTAAATTTAGAGGTTATTAATTTCGGGAAGCATGGGCTGCACTAAAGTGCCTGGTAATTTCACGGTGCGCGATTAACGATGTAAGCGTATGCGAGGATATAATATAATGGTAAAGATTTTATTTTACCTGGACAGCAAAAGTATGGAAACCAAACCGATGCACACACACACAACGTGATGGAATTAATAACAATACTTGTATAGCTGCAACCACCAGTAACATAAACAAACATGTGATAAAAACAATCAACAACTGCGCGTGGGTTGTGCGATTGTTATTAAAGCTGCTAATTTTCTAACTGAATTGATTTCCGTGTGGAATATTTTGCATATTAGCGTTTCATTTAATAATCGCTGGGCTAAATTTGGTGGATGCATCGAGTATTTCAAGCTGTGAAACCGCCGGGCTGGCGTGCAATCGCATGCGCGTCATCGTTTTCGATGAGTGGGATAGAATGCGCGGGGCAGACATGCTGTACTAACAATAACAAAAACATAGTGTATTTGTAATAAATCGAAGCAATTTCTAAACGTTCGCGTTAATTGTGCGTACGTGTTTTTCGTATACCGGCGCCTCCAAAGTGCACCACTATAGAGGCCGGGGCGTGGCTTATTGACTAGGGTGCATAACCTCTTGTCCTTCTCTAACCTACACCGAAAGTCACCCGGTACGCGTGCACTACATACCTGTAAGCCTTTGTCTAGTTCCGATTCATACGCAGTCGTACAAACTTGTATTTTATCAAACAGTTTTCACACAGCACACAATTAGCAGGACACATAAACAAATAAAATTCAAACTAAAGTTTTACTAAGCAAGCGAAACGTCGCAACGCTGTGAAAGCAAGCAGCTGACAGGAAAGTACGATACACATTTTAGGCGATCGGCTCGGCTCGTGTGCGCCCGTGTGTGGGTGAATGACAGGCAAAAGAACAAGTGGCCCCGAGCGCGGAATTCAAACAGAGTGAATTATTGATCATGCCCTCGCCGGGCTGAGAAAACGGGCTAATTGTTCGTTCAAGATTGCATTTAGATTGTTTTTACTCACTCTCGTTTCATGATTATACATCCTTTCCTGCCACTTTATTTCTACTAAATCAAATATTCCCGCAGCCCTTTCAGCGCGGCTCCTTCACGTTAATGCATCACCTTTATTCGGATACTTTCACCTTTCCCTCTCGGCTTCAAATATTACATCAAATGCTAATGAACGCATTAATCTTTACAACTCGGTTACTAGAAGAATATTTGTTTTAACGACTTTGTTTATATAATTAAATAAATGTACATTGCAAAAAATACAGTATGGAAGCAAGCTAGAGATCAGTGAACATTTTAATTTCAGAAAATAACATTGATTATGTTTGTTACTTATTATTATATATATTATTTAGACGGAAGTTTTCCATTTAAAATTAACAATTAATTATTTTTACTTTAGGTAGTACTTTAGAAAACATTAATAATCAACATCTAGTTGTTAAACTAAATTGAAAATGGAAAATTAACATTGTGTATTACGGTGTTGTTATTTTTAAGGGAATTTATTATTATTCCGCCGCTATATAATTTTCTACATTTGTGTATGACACTATATAGTTTGTGTCTGCATCAAAAACGATATAAGACACTAGATAATGTCATACGGACTTTAGTTATGTTTCATGCACAATTTTCTAAATAGACTATTTCCAGATTGCTCGTCTGTATATGCAAGGACGATTTAATCAAATTCCGCTCGTCTAAAAATCACATTTTGGTCAGTTACGTACACTCAACTTAAAAAAATATTTTTTTCTTTCTTATTATGTCTTATTTATACACAAATAAAACATATAATAATTCATTAAACAATAAATAAAAATAATATTTTTTCCTGCGGTAAATCTCGAGTGGGTCATCTTGGTCACCTGGTTTGGGGAAATCTTGATTTTTTTTTATAATTAAAAATACTGGATAACATAGCATTGTAACATCAATTGCAACACGAGACAAACTATACCAAAGTTATAAAATAGCTAAAACCTATTGCTCTAAATTAGATTACGTCAATTTACATATTTTTATTGCCACATCTAAATTTTGATCAGTGTACCATAAGTCAGTATTAACTAAATTTTTATATGGTTCAGAAATTATTAAAATATCAATATTTTCCTCTAAGCTATATTGCTCTTGGTGAAGAAATGAAGAAACAAATGTTATTAATTGCGGAAAAGAAAACGGTTTGATATTGACAGATTTAAAATTAATAAAAATTATACATGGATATATTTCTCCAAATGTTACAATAAATGCGTTTAATATCTTCACATCAACCGTTGCACCATTATTATAAACAGTTCTAAAAAATGTATTATAGGGGGCAATTTTAATGCCAAGTCAAAATTATGGGGTTCAAATGTAACTGATGTCAAAGGTAATATTTTAGAAGAAACTATTAATTTCAATAAATTATTAGTAGGCAATACAGGTACTACCCCAACAAGAAGAGCTCAAGAATCAATATTGGATATAACATTAGTTGATGTTAATTTAACAAACAAAATTAAAAATTGAAAGGTTGTGGATATAGAAACCCTTAGTGATCATAAATATATTTATGTTGAGGTTATAAAATATAATTTAAGAGAAAAAAATAATTATAGTATCTATGATAATATGTTTTAAATCAAAAAAAAATTTAATTAAAAAAATGGAATTCAATGAAGTCTTTGGCATCTTAACTATGAAATCGATAATGCATTAGATTTAACAAATTTTTATGTGAAAAATATTTATTAAATTTATGTGAAAAATATTTATTAAATAATAATAATAATTTTAAATTCAATGGTAAATATTGGTGGAATGATGAAATTAACGAAAATAGGAAAGCATGTATAAAAATAAAGAGAAAAATTACAAGAAAAAATAAAAAATTCTATAAAACAAAAAATAATGAAATTTTAGATATAATAAATAGAATATGATACAAATAATTTTTTTTTTAAATCGATTTTAAAATCAAAGAAAAATAACTGGAAAATTCTTTATGATGATATAGAAAACAATTTATGGGGAAAAGCACACAAAATAATTTGGAACAAAATTTCAAAAGAAAAATATATTTATGGAATCTGATGAGCAATACAAAATTGCAAGAGATTTATTTCCTGATCACCATACAACTATTTGGAATTTGGGCAAAGAAATGAATACCAGATATCAGGATATGGTTATCATCATTTAGATCATTATACCAATTATACTACCCAATTGGGCAAAGAAATGAATACCAGATATCAGGATATGGTTATCATCATTTAGATCATTATACCAATTATACTACCCAATTCCTCTCCGGTTATGGGTGTTTCGGTTCATATTTATTTAAATTAAAATATATAGAGTCTCCAAATTGTTTTTATTGTAATTTTTGTAATGATAATCCAGAACACATTCTGAATTTCAGTAGATGGTCTAACGAACATTTAGAACTAAGACTTCTATTAGGTGATGAGCTGACTAAAGACAATTTTTCAAAATTTATTGTAAGCGGTTACTGCGATGGTATTCAAAAAATAATAGAAAACATAATGAGACAAAAAGCTTTTGAGGAAAGGATAGACAACATTTAAATATACAACTTGCCAGTGTATTGAAGAAATTAAATTTATAAAAAATATATAATAATAATAATAATAAAAACCATTAAATAAAAAAAATATATAAATAAATAAATTACAAAAATGGTATGGATATTAAAAAATAAATAAAAATATTTCGAATTGAGAATTAAAAATAATATTTACAGCCACCTATCATAAATGGTAATACAGAAATGTAAATTCCATATGTATAAACATATCCAAATACTCACCGACAGCAAAACAGCTCTAAATGCCAACACATTTGTGTCGAAAGAACTATATTCATGTCTACACAGCCTGGAGGAGCTAGCTAAATATAACAAACTAGAACTCTGCTGGATCAAAGGACATAGTGGCATCAAGGGGAACGATATAACAGATGGACTTGCCAGGAAGGGATCCTTACATCCTCTAACAACCCAAGAGGATGAAATACTTTCTGAAGGTAGTCTGAAAAAAATAATAGAGCATAGGACACATGCTCACAAGGTAAGATGGTGAGAAACGCCGGGCTGCAAGCAATCAAAGGTAGCAATTAGGCAACCTTTTAAAATTGCAGCCACGGCCCGCCTTTACTTATCTAGAACTAATCTGAAATTATTGACCAACATCTTAACTGGCCACTGCCGGCTAAACAAACACCTACACACGATGGGTCTGGTGGACAGCCCGTTATGTAGAGGATGCAATGAAGAACTAGAAACAGCAGAGCATGTAATATGCCTCTGCCTAGCTCTAGTAAATACTAGGCATCTAATACTAGGGGAGTTCTGGCCTAGTATGGTCAGCATTGGCAACTCCTCACCCGCCAGAGTTTTGCAGCTCGTACGCAAAATTGACTGGTGGGACGAGTGAGCAGCCTGAAAGTAAGGTTTCAGAATGGGCCCATTTTGAGGCCTAAGTGTCTGTAGCTATGCTACCTTCCAGCCAACTATCCAGAACTATATATTGGTTTGAGAATCGAGGTGGGATTTAGCTGGTAGGTTGGCCCTGGATGGGTCGGAATCCAGCACTTCCCGGGGGAGAATGTCTTATTGACCTCCCGGACGTCTTTGAAGATTCCCCACCTCAGCCAAAAAATAAAAAAATATTACGTCAATTATAGAAACAATCTGAACAAAATTATAAAGAAAGCAAAATCTTTTACAAAAGCAAGTTATAGATAATATAAACAATTCGAAAAAAAATAGGGATATAGAAAAAACATCAACTAATATATTAAAAGAAAAATCTACTGTTATAAATTCCGGCATTAATTCCCGGAATGAATTATTTATAGAAAATGATTTAGTAATGGAATCATTTGGATTTAATCAATATTTTACAACAATTACAGAAACTCTAGCCAACAAAATGCAATACATACAAACCCAAACTCTATTTTTATACCACCAATAACAGAAAAGGATATAACATTAATAACAAAACCTCTTAAAAGTAATTCTGCTGTCGGTCTAGATGGAATAAATACGGCAATTATTAAGAAAATAGCACCGTTTATAAAGAAAATTCTGGTAACACTAATAAACAAAAGTATAGAGAAAGACTATTACCCTAAATTATTAAAGAAAGCCAAAATAACATCTATATACTGCGGCAGCTCTTTAGCGCACTTTGTACCATTTCAGATACTTCAGAGACTTCAGATACTAAGAAGGTTTCAGACAGGGGGTAATTCGAATAGAATTAACAAGATAGTACCCTTTATTCTTAGGTACACGCATTGTATGTACTATTGGTGTGAATAAAACAACTGGTATTAACAAGAAATAGTTGGCTACAGTTTTTACAATTAATTTCCTCCTGGCTGCTCACTGCTTCGCCACATCTGGAGGGAACAAAACTGAAATCAACAACTACCTATTGCAGTTACCTATTTTTTTGGGAGCCAATATCCACAATCTTAATATCTCCAAATATTATTAAAAATGTTGAAAACGAGTTTGTTCTTTAATTAGCTCATTTTCAAACTGTAAATGGAGCATAGTTTGTGCATTTACTTTAGCCTTTTATTGTTTAATTAAATATTATTTCGCGTTTTGCGTTTTGTTGACTCTGACATTTGAAAATATTTTTCTCGGAAATTTCCTTAAGTAACCTATATCATAATATACATTTCTGATCGCAGAAAAATAATCCATCACACGATTCCAGAATTATTATAAATTCAAAAATATGAGCTGAGTTAGAAATTAAAGATTTTGAAAATACTGTACTTAATTGTTGATAATAGTGGCTATGTAATTGCATTTTCTCTCATTGTCTTTGGCTTGGACTACTTTGTAACGTTTTCCTTATTTTTTACTACTTGTCCTGTATACATGCTTCTATCTAAAAATAATTTAAATAAGTTACAAAAGTCTATTGGGAAATATTATTTAGTTATCTTCAGTGGGAATTATTTTGAATGGAGTTGATATAGGCAATCTTGGAGTATATGAAGATCACATTACCTCATTACCTCCAAATTTTCATCTAAACAAAATATAGCAATATTATATATAGTGCAGTATTTATGTATAATTTACACAAGCTATAACTTGGGGGCCCCCAAACAAATTGTCCGGAGTATACAATGATGCTCCAAAAAAGTGTTCATTATTAACAAAATTAGAAGTTACAAAAGAAAATATTCGTTAAGGAGTACTTTATGACAAACATATCCTGAATATGTGGACATGAATGTTGTAGGAGAAGTCAAGCATTTTCATCAATATGTTAATATAGTTAAGCCTATGGTTCAGCGGAACATGATATTTTGACACATCAGGATCCATATAGGGTAATATTTAACGATCTTGTCCAAGCATTCCCTATTGTAGAAGCTATTTTGAGATTGTTTCTTAGTATGATGGTTGCAAATTGCTCTGAGAAAGATTTTTTCTCAGCTGAAGAGGACATTTAGAATAACAATGACTCAAGATTTTTTTATGTCCTTGCAGTCTCATATGCATAAAAGTGACAAACGTGGTTTATCATTTGATATCATCAGTAACTTTGCTCTGGCAAAGGCAAGAATGAAAATATTTTAGTTTAATATAATTTCTTAATCCTTATAACATGTTTCTAAAGATTACATAATAAGCCTTTGTAAATTGTGCCTTTTCAAAGAACTTTTGTTTTTTTTAACAGAATTTGCATATTTAAGTTTGTTATGAATAAAAATTATTTTAAGTTAAAGATTTATTATTTCACTATCTATGTACTTCTTAATTGTATTCCAGTTTAACTCTTTAGATATATCATATTTGGCACTGACATATTATATCTGGACTAATAAAGGGTCCTATATCTCAAATAGCTTAGGGCCTTATCAAATCTACATCCGGCCCTGGATATCAGCAATTTTGGCTTCAGAGAGAAAAACCTGTTACATATTCTGCATTATGGACTATCGCGAGAAAGTTGGATTATCAGCAATTTTGGCTCCAGAGAGAGAAACCTGTTACATATTCTGTATTATTGACCATTGCGAGAAAGTTTTTGATAGCCTTTCTATTTGTATACCTCATGGAAAGAGGTTTCAGCTCAGATGCCAATCTCCTTAAAACAACAACAACAAAAATTAGAAATTACTCGCCAGATGAGATTTAAGGTGAGATTAAAGCCAAATATTGAAATTTTACTATCAAGGCATCAGACTCATCTCTCCCATTAAAAGCATTGATTTTTTGTGTTTCTTATATATACACTAGGTGAAATTCCCGTCGTTCGACTGGGTATTCTGAAGCAATTTTGAAATGAAAACTATTTTATAGCAATACTTTCCACCTGAAAAAAAAATCCAATCGTGATATTGCCGTAGTAACACCAGTTTCATTCATAAATGCTCAGTGTATAACGGGTAATGAATAAATTAATTTTTAATATGTAAAAAACCAAATCCTTAATTAAAAAAATGCTATTCACTTAATACTCCAATTAAATATTAAATAAAAATACCGTCCTGGGTGGGATTCGAACCCACGACCCCCACTTTTGCAGTGACAGTACAAGTCATAACTAAGAGGTTACATCTTTATATTATTGATTGATTGATGTTAGTAGACTTGCATTTTGTGTCGTTTTATATTTATTAATTAAAACTATACATTTTATTTTATTTTAAAAAAAATTGACTATAGCATACGTAATTAAAGTGAGTTTTATGTCAAATTCTAAAACATATTTAAAATCGAGGAATTTGTACAAAATCGATATTAGGAAAGCAGGGGGTCTACCCGAAACAGAAAAAATCAGCACGAGGTCTACGCGACAAACAAGTTTGGGAACCTATGGTCTAGCCGAAGGAGACAGTCTGTGCTCCACTCTGCTTATATTACATATAAAATAAAAAATAAATAGTTTTTTTTGTATTTAAATGGGTAGATGGAGCTGCTCTAACTCGGTAGGTAGCACACCTACCTACCGAGTTAGAGCAGCTAGATACTCTCCCTGCCTAGTTGGTAACGTAGCGTTCATTATAAACCATCGTAGCGGGCAGACTGATTGTTTTCTTAAGTCTTTTCCAACCGTCTATGTAAGATGTTGGTCCAGATAGTTCGATGAAGGGGTTCAGCAACGTGGCCCTGGATCTAGACATCCCCGGATGACTATATATCGTGCAGAATGCCGATTTTTAGCCACAAGAAACATATTATCAACAACTCGGTCAATTGCAATAGAATGGATTGAAGATGCAGGACTCATAATGTCAATGTCATCTGTTTATCGTCGGATCAAATATTAGCTAGCCTTATTAGCTAACCTGATTAGTTTATATTTAGATAGAATAACTGAAAACTAGTGGTTTCAGTAGTCATAACTGAAAAAGTGAATACCTGAAACGTGTGAAACCCTCAAAATAATGTTTATTCGATCCGTTATAATATATTTACAAAGTTTAAAGCTAATTAAATAAATTTCGTCAACAATGAAAAAAAATATATATACTTATATATATATAATTATGCCTAATGTTTTTTGGGCGTGCTTACCTTCTACATAAACCCATTTTAAGTTAACAAATGGAAAGAAATATACCGAATTTCACTAATATTTCTCACAGAGGTTAAATAGAAATTTTATTACAAAAATATAACATTTACTGTATTATTATATTTTTATATTACTGTTTTCTTATGCTAATATGTTTATTTAAAGAAAATTTCCTTTAAACGGGTTATCAACCCGAAGTTATTCGACAATTTTATCATTTTTTCATATATTTCTGCGGGCAAACATTTTCGAATTGGGAAGTTATGCGACACCAATTTAAAAGAGCTCACTTACTTATATTTAGCCGTTTTTTATTTTCGTTTTGGGATTTATTAATTTATTGATTACATCCAAATTAAGCATTTTCTAACGTTCTTATCCTAAAGACCTGAAAAGTATATGTATGTGTACGTTTTGTTCTACCGTTGATATTGATGTTCAAGAACTAATTGTGTAGTAAATTTCCCTATTCCAGCTGCTGCCAGTATCAAAAACTTGAACAGTAAAAGCATTTATACATACATCATGAATAGCTAGACATTTTCCATAATTAGGCACGGACAATTGTAAGCCCACAAGTACATATACGCCAAAACTCCATACACTACTATCAGTGTATGGCCGCTTCCCTATGGCAATACTACTCTCAAAGTCTCGTATTCCATTAGTTGTAAATTCTATTGTTAATTACACATTCACAAAAGTTGCATTTAAAAGCGTTTCGGTACAATATGCGCCAACATGCATAGGAATAATCATTCGAAATTAATATTTTATTGTGATCTCTCTATCTTGTCGTTGATATTTAATATTTTTCTTGGTATAATAATATTAACTCACATTATTTCAGGCTGGCTTTAACTCAACAAAATGAACTCAACAAAATTCCTATAAACAAGTATAAACAAATTGTAAATCAGCCAGATATTATATAAAAATGTTAAAACAGCAAATTCGTTTTATTTGTTATTTATAATGAATTATCATAAAGTAACAACCCAGAAATTATCTATTTATATGAAGTATGTATGATTAAATTTTTTCCTTTTAATTTTTATTTTAAAACTCAATGGCCAGACAATAAAACAAACAAAAGTAGTAGACTACCTAGGACTAAAAGTTTAAGCCAGCCTCAAATGGAATGAACACATAAATAAACTAATAAACAAAAATGCCAAAACAATAGCTGCTATAACAAAAATAAGAAACTATATCCCAGCCAGAATAAAAAAACAAGTATACCATGCACTATTCACATCCCAAATCAGATATCTCAACAACATATGGGAAAACACAAGCCAGAAAAACTAAACAAAACACTTAAAATTAGTACTGAGGAACTATACAATATAACCCGATAACTAAACATACAAAAATCAGTAAGACTAAATAATTTACTACTAATACACAAAATCAAAAACAACAACTGAAATCAAACAAAGAAACAACCACCAACCAGACGAAAATCCGAACTGAGAATCCAGAGACATAAAACAAACAAATACACACAAGCATTGACAACAGACATAATAAAACTGTACAATCAAATCCCACAACACTTACAAGATCTTAATCACATCGCCTTTAAACTAAATATTAAATACCTTATACTCAACAACATATGTAAAACAGGTTAGATGAAAAAAATATACTACATCCCTCAATGCCAATAGCCTAAGGTGGAACTACTTCCAAGATTCTTAAGGTGAATAAAGAGGGACGAAAAGCCACCACAGGGAAACATCTGTATAATAAAATAAATGAAATAAGTGAATTATTATATAATGAAGACATTATACATATGTAATAATAATAAATTTATTCCGAAATTATAATAAGGGTTGCGAGATAGTGTTACACAATGAGCTGTTCATGCTGTTATAATATGACTAACAATTTCAGTCAAATTGTAAAATTTCTAGTTATCATGACCTTTTACAATTCATTTACTTATTATAATATACTGCGTTTGTTGATTGAATTGATGTTTGTATTTTTCTTGTATCTCAAGTTACTAATGAAAACTTCTAATTAATAATAATATTAATAATGTAACTTTCTATAAAGAAAGTATAACGCCATCTGGCGGTACCACATCAATTAACAATGCACACCAATATGGTAATAACCTGGTCATGTCATCAGCATCACCAAGTAGAGCCCTCTATTGGAATAATATAGTGTTACAGATATCACCACAAAGCCAATCTTATATAATATGTGTGAATTCAACTCTTATCAATCAAGTCATATAGATTTCTATCTTGTTGATCTAACAATTTTTAAATTAGATCTAATTTAAATAGCTCAGCTAATCGCATGAGCTAAATTCGCACTTATATATTTAATAATATCATTATTATTATATCATAAGACTGAGAAAGTTTTATTATAAATAACTATGAAACAATTTCAAATGTATGAACATGCATAATTAACATAACAAATCACAAAAAGATGATTTGGGGTTTCGTTGGTATTTGTTGTAGTTTTCGACAATACGAAGGGAACTTAATATTACAATAAGGACTATTGGTGCAGGAACTGGGTAGACATGTGAAACATAATCTTAAACAATTAAGATTGTGAGGAACTCATATAAAAATTCATTTAGGAAGTTACGGCAGTTGTCATCAAAAGGTGCGATAAAGCAAATGAAGTATAATAGTTGTTAATTATATATGATGGCGGTTTTATTACGTTTCACATTTTTAACGTCGGACCCGAAATCTAATTCCAACATTGGAGCTCTCTAAACTGAATAGTTCTATTATAACTGTCCGCCTCCTTTTGTTACATGCAACATAAAAGTTTTAAACAAATAATTGGAGAAGAGAAACTTTGTCTAGACTCTTTTACGTTTTCATTTATCTGATGAACACTCGCCCTGCTATCAAAGAGGCAGGCAGCAGCGGGGAGGTACGTGAAAAAGGCCTTTTTTCATGCGCTGAAAAAAACTCACTTATTACAATCCGGAAATAAATCCATATTTTAGCTCGGGCTCCTCGAATAAACTGACGGAATGTATATGATGAACGCAAATCCGCATTAAGCAAAATATGGAACATTATTTCCAGGTGGGGAATTGCAAAACCAACTCCGGCGTGGCCTTATAATTACGAATTCTAATATTAAAACCGTATGTGGGTAACATACATGGTCGAGGTATTTCACTTTCTGTGTATGATTGTTAATGGGAGTAAAAATCATATATCTGTGTACGTACTATGTAAATATGATTATATTTCAGGCAGAATCTATTATTGGATAAACAGAATATAATTATTTCCATTCATTTTGAGATTAATAATAACATTATCAAATATTTATTATATCTCAATATTATTATTACAACTCAATACTAATATAATACATATTTAAGATGGGTTTATGCTGACATAATAATATATTTATAATAAATAATAATAATAATATATAATATATATATATATATATATATATATATATATATATATATATATAATATAATATATATATATATATAATATATATATATATATATATATAATATAATATATATATATAATATAAGTGTGAACCCACCTCTTATTAGATCTCATCAGTGTAGCTCAACTAGTTAGGATGAATTCACACAATATCACGAGTGGTTATATACAAATATGATGCAACTAACCCCCTAGGAAGAAACTTAAACGCCATCTGGCAGCACCACATCAATTAACAATTCACACCTATATGGTAATAACCGTCATTATTCCATAGAGGGCACTACTCGATGATCCGATGGCATGAGCATGTTGACGGTTATTACCATGTGGGTGTTCGTTGCTAATTGATGTGGTTCCGCCAGATGGCGGTTCATTTTCCTCCTAGGGGGCTAGTTGTATCATATTAATAATAAGAATGATTTATTGACCAACAGAACTAATTCTATTTAAAAGACAACAATAAATATCCTTATAAATAAAAATAATTGTCACCTATGTGGTTTGTGCTGTCATTGCAAAGACCGGGAGTAATTGCAATACTTTTTTTTTAATTTAAAAAAATGTACGATTTAAAATAAATAAAATAGATCGCAATCCCGCCCCGAGAGTCTCTACCTTTTGTTGATGGGTGTGGATAGTTTAGAAACTTAGTGAGTAACATGTACTAATACTCACAAACAATACACTAACACACGGCAGAAGGACCCGTAGAAGGTTAGCTAGTTGCTAATATTACTAACATATACAGTATATATTACTGGGTCTTACTTAGCTGTACTAAATTATATATAAATAATAAACTTATAATATTATTTTTGTACTCATGTCCTAAGACAAGTAATTTCCCGCATTGATTTGGGTGCGGGAAATACTACTTCCCGCATTAGTGCGGGAAGTAGCCAGTGTTGCCAACTTAAAATTACTCGCTTATTCGCTCATTCGGGAAACTTGCCTTCCTGCACTAATAATGTAAATTACTATTATTCTCAAGCATGCTAACAAAATCATACAAAGTAGCCGATAGTCGACTTGTGTATTTACCCTTGAAAACTAGCTAGATAGCTGCTATTATTACAACCAAAATAGCATTGGAATCATTATTATTTATATTTATTATTATTCGAGAACTTTTAATTATTTGTATAAAACATTAAAAGGTAAATATTAGAATTCTGGTAATTAAATATTTAAAATAGTATAATGCTTTTCATACAAACTGAATAATCTACAATTTAATTTAAACTGTAAAAATATTTCAATTGAAATGATATTCCATTCATACACATTAAATAGTACGTTCATATGATTTTTGAATAAATTGAACATGAAAAGCAAAATAAATTCATTAGCCGTACTAATAAAATTCAGGAATTATGCACACATTGGAAAGCAGAAATATTTTTAAAAATATTATGGATTTTATGCGTTTAAAAATAAAACCAATGTAATTTGAAACGTTTTGACACACATACGTGCATATTGCAGTTTGCGGTTTAGACCACAGTTAATAAAAAGTATATAGGCTTAAATGTGAAAAGTGAAATCAATACGGATAGCGTACATACATATACTAATGCGTATATTTTGTGATTATTGTAGGCGCAATTAAAGTTTTAAAATGATCACGTATTTATGACTCATTGCTAATTTGTGATTATTAAGGATTCAATTTTAATTTTCAATAATATCACTTGAAATACTTCTCGCATGTCTCATATACTTATAGCAGATGAGTAAACGGTTATATATAAACTTGATTATAAACACACTACTGATGTAATAACAGCTGTGATGAGCTATTGTTTATGGGCTGCTATAAACAAAATTACGATCGAATTTATAATTATTATATAAACCGAATTTATTGCTAACCCTGATGATCATCTAAATCATAACAGTATAAAACACTGCAATGGTATCGGGTTACATAGCAATAATTTTTACTGTAATTAATGTAAATCCGGCCAATAAAAACGAAGATGTAGGTGTTAGGGTCGTAATTGTTACGTTTCGGAACGAATGGGTTGTTGAAATTTACATTATCTCCTCACGGTTGAGCTAGATGGCGGAGATATTGCATAATGTTGGGTTTGACATATGATACCACTTTGCAATTTAGCAAAGCCGGTCTAATTAGAAAACTGATTTGTGTTAATTCGCAACAGTAAATTACAGATTCTAATCGTCTTAAGATGTAGAATTCAATGTAAATTACTCGATTCCGTTTATTTAACGGCCGACGTTTAGCCTTTAAGTGGGAAATCGATACGCACGACGAATTTTCTTATCTTTTAGATAATTTTGAATTAAATTTATCGGATTCATGGATTCAATATTCATTTCGATTTTAATTAAGTTTTGTCTAGTTACAGTGTTTGCGGAGACGAACGTTGTCGGAGACAAACATATTGAATTATTGATGAATTACTTTACTTTGCCGCTCCCAATTGAGTTAGATTATTAATACTTTCTTTATAATTATTTTTATCGATTGCCCGATTTCATCGGCGGATTTTCTGCCATATCTGGGTAATTTTATACATTCAGAAATATAATCATGGATTTACGCAATAGTAATCTTATACGTGAGGTATTAATTAAATTCTTTCTGCATTGGTGCTTTTTCTCATGCCATACCAGATTATTGGTTTCTAATAATCATAGCTATGATGAGAATTATATATGAGAATTTCAATTAATATAGAAAGATTTCAAGATTGTGCTGTTAGTTTTAATTAATTTTATAGATTTTTATATATATATATTATAGATTAAGATATTACATTATACTGTGAACAATTAAACTATAGTTGTTTAAACATAAAAGTAAGCGAATACCGAAGAAGCATCAGGGTGCAGACGACGAAGTAAGTGCTAAGAATCGCCGGGTTGGTATAGGCTACCTGCGATGACGAAGATGGTGTATAACCACTTATAACGTGTGTATTATAACAGATACACAAATTCTGAAACTGGAAGAGGAATTGACCCATATCAGCTGAGATATAATAAAATTATGTGAGTTCAGATAAAGAGATGAAACTCAACTAACTCGCCGGTCAGGACATCTGTTACATCACATGGGAGAAGAAGATTCAACGGATGAATGTGTTGGTTACCTGATACCTACACAAAAACACACAAACAAAATAACGAAGATCCAAATCGTGAATGTTAGAGTAATATACTAGATAATTAAACTAAAGTCTAGTTATGACATCATAATCATCCAGGTCTATGCACCAACACCCACGCATTCTAACACAGAAATAGAAAGTTTTTATGAAGCCGTCTTCAAAACAATAAAAAAAACCTATTACACTCAACTCATCAACAACTTTAATGCTTGGTCTCAAAAGTGATGTTTCGAACTGCTCTGGATAGACATGGATATGGGTAGCGAAAAGGAACTATGCTTCAAGACTTTTGCATACAATCGTTGCTGCAGTAGGAAGTTTTGAAGCATAGTTCCCATTTCGCTACCCATATCCATGACAACCCAGAGCAGTTCGAAACATCACTTTTGAGACCAAGCATTAAAGTTGTTGATGAGTTGAGTGTAATAGGTTTTTTTTATTGTTTTGAAGACGGCTTCATAAAAACTTTCTATTTCTTAGTTGAAGAGTTGAGTGTAATAAGTTTTTGGACTGTTCCTTACCAATGGGATCCAGAACAAAATGACCATGGGTAAGCCCAGATCATACCAAGAACGAGATAGATTTCATTATAACGAACGAACAAGAAAGCTAGTGCAGAACGTGACAGTGCCCAACAACTGTTCGATTGGTAGCGATCACAGAATGGTCTAATCCAAAGCCGTAATAAAAATACATAGAGAAATAACAAATATGTTACTCAAAACCAGGACTACAAATTGGGCTCCTATCGAAAATCAACGCGCATACATTGAACAAATTACAATCAGTTTGGGATATTTTCTAATCCTACAGGACGAATGTGTAGATCATAAGCTCAGCGAAAGCATAGATAGTAAAGGAGCAGAAACACACCGTGCCAAAATACCAAAACGCAATAAAAACTCCCCAATAGTGGGGTTTTCAGCCTTAGACGAATAAAGACATTCCAAGAGCTGCGCGTAAAGTCGTTGACATTAACCGATTACTCGAAGAAAGTGCCAAAGTACTAAGGAGGTGCTTTTTCTTCGTCGTCGTCATAACTCATAGTTTACTCAGTTTGTGACTCTTCGCACAATATCTCCTAATCTTTCTCGGTTCCTGATTTCCCTTGTTGCTTATTCTATGGTGTTGTACGTGGTTGTTTGTGTTTGTTTGTAGTTGTTTGAGGTTGTTTGAGGTTGTTTGAGGTTGTTTGAGGTTGTTTGAGGTTGTTTGAGGTTGTTTGAGGTTGTCTGAGGTTGATTGTGATTGTTTGTGGTTGTTTGTGGTTGTCTGTGGTTGTTTGTGGTTGTTTGTGGTTGTTTGTGGTTGTCTGTGGTTGTTTTTGGTTGTTTGTGATTGTTTGTGGTTGTTTGTGGGTGTTTGTGGTTGTATCGGTGTGGTCGTTCCATCGCTTTTGAGATCATCCCCTTGGTCTGGTGCCTTTCATTTTCCCTTATATTACTTGTCTTACGGCCCCACCGAGTATTTGGGTAACCCAAATAGTCCCCTGGCTAATTTCCATGTTACAAATATGTATTGCTGTTTAAGTGCACGCATCGGTTTATCCATCGCAACCCAAACAATGATGGTCTTCACAGCTACCTTTCATTATGCTTTAGAAAATGTGTTCCTTGATTTTCTGTCAAAAAATCAATTAAAGAGTTCTTCATAATTTATTGAAATCGCCTCTTGGCTTTCGATAGACAGTTTTGCGAGAGTTTTCAATCTGTCTTGTGTCATTGATGATCTGAGATAGTTTTTAATTATGTTCACTCCTCTCGCAGCTTGCTTATATAGTTGGAAGGGTTAAGTAAGTTCTCAGGGCAATGTACACATTTGGGAAAGCATCAGTCAAATCTCTTTCTTGGATTAGGTATAGAAGATCAAGTTGATTCATTTCTTCGAAACTGTTGAATTCTGGAACTGGACACGAAGAACTAGCATTTTAGTAGAGAACTCTTCTTCACTTATATCACACGTTTTCAGCTCCTCATTTAAGCTTTTCAAACATTACCATTGAGAAAAGAAAAATATTAATCAGGGCACTTATACTCTGCACTCTATATATCAACCGAATCAGTATCAGATCGATTACTTCCTTCATACTATTGTAAAATCTTTCTTCTATAGATAAACTTCTTCCTTTATCTTGCGCCGACTCTCCAGGCATTATTTTCCTTTTCTTTTTTGGTCTTATGTGATTTTCCATAGTTGGCTATACTTGTTGTTTGGGCTATTTAGCCTTTCCATAGCTTTGGTGACAGCTTCCAAAATTAGTATTGTTTTTGACAATATTATGGTACGTTTCTGTATTTTCTTGTTAATTCTGTGAACTTCAATTAAGACATTTGCAAACAACCAATTAATAAATAAGTCGGAAAAGAGCACGAATTAGACTGGAGGTATTTTGTCTGTACAGTTTTCTTTTTGATTCAACTCAGTGAGAGCGCTGAGTACTCCTTGATTTTTTTTACAAGAGCATGTGATATCTCGCAGACCATCAAGTAGCATTGGTTCCTTTTAAATTCGTTTATTTATTTCTTCATCATGACTTCCCACCATTATGTTGATGAAACAAAATAGTTGTATAATCTCTATGCTACTCCAGATACATTCGTTGTTTCATGAGATGTTGATGCTACATATAGTCCCGCCAGATTCAAGAAGTGGGCTTAAAGAACCTAGCTTGAACTCCTTTATAAACACCATACAAGCTCGACCCATTACCATATGTTTGGGCTCGACTATTTCTTATTTCTAACCCATCTTCCTCCAACTTATGAAATATTGAGTCTGCCAATTAGTCCCCAGATTTCCCAATAACTACTTGGCTCCTTAGTTCTGTGTAAAATGTATAAGGTGTGCAATCAAACAATACTGCGTAGTACTTTTCGTGTACTGCAGTATTGTGTAAATATACGTATTTCAAATTGATTGTGATTTTAATTTACGTTACTTCACATGTTTTGGTCCGGATTCAAATGTTTCTTTCCAAAGGGACCCTATCCTTTCTGTGATGTGCCCGAAATATTTAAGGATACGTGCATGTATAGTTTAAGATAATCGTACATGTTCGTTTATGTCCCTTAGTATAAATTGGTTCTTCTAGCAGTTCAGTGGACGCGTACCATTATTTGCCCGCACAATATTTTGCAAGCATCGATCGAGGAGACGCTTAGCCGCAGGTAAAACAGGGATCTACAAACAAGGACCAATCACATCAAATAAAGACGAAATCCTACATACCGTGAACGAATTCTATCGAGAGCTCTGTAAAAAGGAGGTACGCGATAACGATATGGAAAAAGAAGGAGGCATACTCTCAAAAATCCAAAACCAAGGCTCTGAAGATATTCTTGATATATCCACAGAATAATTAAGGAATGTAATAGCGAATATGAAAAACAAACAAAGTTCCGGGAGAGGATGGAGGAGGCGATATACTAATTCAAGCTATCAGGAATATCAGCAAATATTACATATATACAATCTCTGAAAGCAAAAAGTCTGACAACAAGACTTGACTTCTATCAGTCTCTCGAGAGCAAGCAGGTTTTAGATCAGAGTATGGAACCAGCTTCTTCTTTTTCTTTTCAATTGCAGTCTCATCCCAGAGCATTGACGGGCAACATCATGACGTGTACCTTATCAGCAGCCTTTCGAAACGGTGAAGTAGTCTCTGAAGCTCTTACCGAACCATCGTTCGTTTTTCAGCCATGATGTTCTCCGACAGCCTTGCTTGCGCCTGCTTTTTGTTTTTTCCAGAATAATATTTTGGAGAAGCTGGTATTTATCATTTTGAATGACGTGTCCAAGCTATTCATAACTTCCACTTCTTTTTGGAGCCGTCGGATCACTTCTTCATATCTTCAGTATCCTCCTGTACGTCCACATTTCAAATACTTTATTTTTTGGTGCATATGTTTTTCGTTAATGTCCATGCATCAACCCGACATAGCAGAACGCTGAAGACATATGGCCCCAGGAAATCATTCCCAAGTGAGCTACTGAGACCCTGTCCTTACTGATACGGAGAAATGCGCCTATGGTTTACTCAATTTTGCATTGTATTATATCCTGCATGTTGGCCCATTCCTAATTCACGTAGCAGTCAAGATGAATTTTTCTACTCCGACTGTTGGTGTGCTCAGCCTATTTTACATCATTCGTTCACCCTTCCTTTCCCTCTTTCGTGCACGATGAAATCCAGTAACTCCTGTAGATCTTGTACAGAAGACAGGAGATCAGTATAACGGTATCGTCAGCGTATCTAAGGATACTACAACGGCTCCGTTAACTATGATACCTAGCTGTTGCTGTCCTTCTACCGCTTGTGCGGATATCCTCCCCTAATACAAATTGAATATCAACGGAGACAAAACACAGCCTTGCCGAACTACTCAGTATGCTCATCTTCTCCGATAGCTCGCCATCTTCGTGCACAGCTGCATTCTGCTGCCAGTGGAGATTAGCAATTATGAGGGTATCTCGTTCATCTCATCCCGGTACCTCAAGGATCTCCATCATCTTATTGTACTGTATGATATCAAACGCCTTTGTGTAATCAAGGAAGTAAGTGTATACACTCATATTGACGTCAAGGCATCGTTGAATTATGACCTGCATGTTGAATAAATGCTCCCTTGTACCAAAGCAGCGTCTAAAGTTAAATTGTGAATCACTAACATAGTCCTCGTATTTGCTATCGATTTTTATATGGATGAAGATTAAAAATAGCTTCAAGTCGTGGCGTATGAGACTTGTAATTCTGTGGTCGCTATATGTTTTACTATTCGGCTTCTTGGATAATGGAAAAAGGTGGACGTTAACCAGGATGTTGGTATGGTATGTTGGGCTCTAGAAAGGCCACAGAGATCGAACAAATTATATTTAAAAAAACTGTAGGTCTTTCAACAACTTTTTAGGAACCTGTCTAAAAATGGTAGCCCACCTTCCTGCTTCCTACTACTGTCCTAACAACATACTAGCAAGCTATCAGTCATAAAAATTAAAAGCTTCAAAATCATCTAGAGTGGGTATTATTGTACGATATAAGGTATAAGTATTATCTAATCAGTATCGTCTTACTAATGTTTTTTAGCTTTTAGTTTTTAATCCCAAAATTTATTCTTCTGGCTGTACTACTGATTACATCTATTACTTTGGCCAAATAAGTAGCTTTAAAATTTAGTGCAGGGGCTCAGTGATGAGTCGTTGCTTATTCAGGGCCTCAAAAAGCTAGTTACGGCCCTGAGTATATAATAAACTTTCTTGACATTTGTTGAACTTGTAACAATTAATATTTCTATTTTTGGGTTTGGTTTGGGTTCCTCTAGTTAATTTACCTGCGTGTTGTGTTTACAGCAAAGCATTTGTTTTGATTAAAATATTTATACCATCGTCCCCGAAAATAGAACTTTACATTAACATGAATATATCTGTCTTCAATCCAGAAGCATTAAATCAAAGACAATTAATGCTTAAATTTAAACTAGCCCTAAAATTACACACACGCCGCATATTAAAAGCTATTTTTAACTATTTCATGTCGGTTTATAGGCGCTATATATAAACAAGTAACAACACATGTTTACTTAAAAACCGCCGGAATGCAATATCAGGCATCGAAACGCAAGAGAATAAAATAAATCTAGCTGACTTTTTGCAATACCTCGCTTATGAATGTGTGGGAAGATTTGTGATGATTTTTCTTTATTAATTTATTTGCGGCCGCAATTACATGGCGATTTATGGCCGGCAATGTATAAATGATCGTGAACAAGCATTGTTATTATTATACATCATTTAAATACCGGTTCGATAAAGCCCCACCGAGAAATATTCTGTTCCCTCTGAATGCTTCATAAGCTTCCATTCCATCAGCTGCGAAATTTAATTTTAATTAATGCAGCGCTGAATTGTTTGCCGAATAATTTAGCGCCGGGAAGGTGTTAATTACAGAAAAAAAATATATTTGTTCCACGGACGAGCGGCGAAATAATAAACACCAATTAATTGAAAGAATCTTAATTTACATAATGCTAATGTAAATAATTATCTAACCAAAATATAAGTTGTTATTAAACCCTTATAACAATGAGAAGCCAAATGTTTTATGTTGAAATCAAATAAGTAGAGATTTATACACGTAATGCTAAACTAAATTAAATCTAAACTATACCGCAATACCCTGAAATCTAAAATACTTTACTCACACATTAATTATGAATTAATGAAATGTATTCTGTTTTCTTCTTTGTTAATTCATAATAGCTATGCTATCACATCAGTAGTACAACTAGTGAGTTAATTATCTATTTTTTATGTTGTCGACAATAGCGCTTAATGCTTTTTTAATAACGTCGCGGTTGAGCTTCCAAAGTAATAAGCACATATTTAGGCGGCGCGATCAATTTTTCGTGCCGCGCGTATACTGATTTCATGATTAAAGCCCCCCCTGATTGCTAGCCGCAGCGGAACGTGATCGATCAGCGTATAACTTTTCTGATAAAATAGCGCACGTCAATAAAAACGTATTGCATGCTCGTTACATTGTTTGTTATAATAGTATTATAACACAGTATATAATAATAACGCCACAATGAGTGTAAAAAATATAAGTTTTGTATATATTATTGTTATAATTATTATGGTTGGTAGAGTGCTTTGTGAGTGTACTGGCATGCTAATTTTGAACTAACAAAACAAACTTAGCTGACATATTTGTCACACAATATCAAAATTCTTTCGCCTTTTCTTCTCACTCTTTCTCTTTTACTCTCACTTTTACTTTTACCGTCATCACAATGGATGGTATCCCACAAGGCGATAACATAACCATGTATACTGATGGATCCAAAAATAAGACGAGAGCTGGCTATGGAATATTCTCACCAGAATTCGATCTCAAGATAAGTGCACCACTTGGAAGACTCACGTCAGCTGAATTAACAGAAATACTAAAGTTTGTTCAAATTTTAGCTAAACGGAATATTAAGGATAAACATATTCAAATACTCACCGACAGCAAAGCAGCTCTAAAGAACAAACACATTTGTGTAGAAAAAGCTATATTCATGTATACACAGCCTGGAGGAGCTAGCTAAATATAACAAACTAGAACTCTGCTGGATCAAAGGACATAGTGGCATCTGAAAAAAAAAATAATAGAGCATAGGACACATGCTCTTCACGAGATAAGATGGCGAAAAACGCCTGGCTGCAAGCAATCAAGCACTCCAGCCAACTATTCAGAACTCTCCAGACTACCCTTTCTTGTGCCTTGTCTAATATATAGTAATATAGGAATAGAAATTGAGCTGGTCAGGGAACAGAGACAGCGAGGAAATCAGGTTTGAATGTGATATAGAAAAATACTGATCAACTCGTGGCACACGTACGAAGAACTGTGTACCGCGAAAGGGTTTTAAAGAACAACAGTCAAGGGGGGAATGCATGTACAGGTAGAATAAAGACGAAGATCAAGAGAGGACACAGACATAAATTATTATTCTGGTATTAAGTTGGATTCAAACGATAACTGAGGAATTAGAGGCACAGAAAGAAAGCGATAATGGAACTTAAGCCACTACAGTGTAGGTTTCTACTGTAGTAGATTGAGAAGTCTTTCCTGACTGTTTATTCATGGTCTTTCCATTATAATTTTTTCTAATGCAACAATATCCATTTTATACTTGACTATTTCATTTCATTCATCTTTCCCGGTTATACCATGGTCCGTATGTTCCATGTTCCATTCCTTAAATAGTTGTTCTTCTTCGGGATTAGATAGGAGAGTCTATGTGACAGACTGTAGTTTAGTTAATGAATTTACATCTCCTAATAAAGAAACTATATTATATTATATTGAGATATTTGGTTTGCTTCTATTTATAACATATATTTCCTTGTTATCAATCACCATCATAACGGCTTCATTTATATATTGAATTCAGTGGTACCGTTTTATTGAATTGCACTTTAATCTCCTAGCAAATAAAGGATTCCCATGTATATGGCCTGGTTTTAAGTTTAATTTGTTAATTTTGCTCTCAGCAGGATGCGCATTCATGAAATACATTTATATCGCAAACTCCGCTGGGAAAAGCAAATTGTAGAAAAAGTCCACAAAATTAGCCAGAACTATCTATACACCATAAAGGAAAAAGTCAACACTTCAACTTCACTTGCGGCACGGTATGTATATTTGCTCAGTCTCTTCAATCATATATAATTTTGCTGCGGGGTGACTCCTCTCGCTTGGCAGACATGTTTTTATGTCACTCAAGAGCCCTGCTCGTTTACGAGCATTCGATTATTTGTGATAATATTGTGTTAATACCGTTCCCATTTGTTTAATATTTATACTCATGTTGTCAATCAAACATTTTTAAATATTCAAATATATAAAATATGAAATACTGTTTTTATTTGACTGAAATTCAATATTATTTTATTTTGTAAGAAAAATGTGCATATGAAATTTTCTGTTATGGTTCTATTTAATGATTTAAAACAAATATCTTGTAATATTACTATAGAATGCTTTAATACAAACAAAACTAATATGGAATAATAAAAACGACAAGAAAGAAGAAGAACCAAAAAAGACATGGCAAGATAACATTATAAAAATACTTACTAGGAACAATATGCAGTAAAACGTAGCAGATGGTACGGCAAGATATATAGGGAAATATGAAAGGACCTAATCAACTAACTACCTTAGGCTATAAGAAATTAATCTCGACATCCTAGGCCAATATATATATATATATATATATATATATATATATATATATATATATATTTTATTTATTTTTTTTTTAAACAATTTATTACGTGAAATTATAAACTGAAATGTATGTATTTGGTGATCACATAAATTTAACTTTATTGTGTGTTTATTCGTTAAATATTAAGGATTTATAAACAAATTTCTTCTACGTTGCAGCAATAAATTGTAACGTTGAGAATATATTTCAGTGGGTTATTAGTGACTCGCCCCAGCTGTAATACATATTTTAGTGCAAGTTGAATACAACGCAGTATTATGCGGCACATTGCAGTTGCAGGTTAACCAAAAGTCAAAGGTGGATTTAGTTAAGTCCATCTAATGAATTATAATCTTTGAAGCATAATAATCCGGAATGTACATGTGATATATCATACAGTAATTTGTTAGACCAACTGTACAAACGCCAGTTTGATGAATTACTGTAATTATTCTCAAATCTATCTCAAAATATAGCTAATCGTTTAAATTATTAAGTTGTAAATTATTAACCAAAATTATATTATTATAAAAATATTATATTGTTTAAAAGCCCATTTTTGTCATTTATTTGTTGCTTATAATTTTATTTATATACTACCTGAAATGCCCGTTATCCGACGGAGAATGTTTAATTTAAACAAAAAAAATCTTTTCAGAATGTACTCGTAACTAATTAGATTTATTGGATATCAATTCTGAAAATTGTAACTTCACTACAGTTTGGATTACAAACTCAAGTATAATATATACAAATCAAATCATTTATTAATTATTCCAAGTATATACAATATAATCTTGTTTGTTTTTGTATAAAATTTTACAAACTTTTTACAAACTTTTCAGAATTTACTCATAAATGATTAAATCGATGAGTGAAAATACGAGGCATATCCAGAAAGTAAGAGTACTGAATTTTTGTAGGTGTTAAAATTTTTTATTTAAACAAGAAAATTACGTGAAACTTTAGTACATAATAAAAGCTATTTTTGACATAGTCGCCATTCCTCTCTATGCAGAAGGTGTAGCGAGGTATCAATTTTTTGATGCCTTTCTCGAAGTAGTTTCCTGCCAACTCCTTCGTCCACTTCTCCAACTCCTCCTTTACCTCCTCGTCGGTTAAAAACCTTTTTCCACCCATATGCAGCTTCAGGGAGGTAAAGAGATAGTAATCTGAAGGTGCTAGATCAGGGGAATGCGCGGGATGGTTCAGGACATCCCATTTAAACGTGGCGAGCAGTTCCTTCGTGGCGTTGGCCGTGTGTGGTCTGGCATTGTCGTGCAGCAGGCAGACTCCTTTTGTCAGCATGCCTCTCCTCTTGTTCTGAATCGCCCTCCGCAATTTTTTTAAGATCTCACAGTATCTTGCAGAGTTGATGGTCTCCCCTTGAGGCAGATATTCGATTAAAATTATGCCTTGACAGTCCCAAAACACGGATGCCATGACTTTCTTGGCTGAAATTGTGATTTTGAACTTTTTGGCGGAGGGTGAAGAGGTGTGACGCCACTGTTGAGACTGTCTTTTGGTTTCGGGCGTGTGGTGTGCTACCCAAGTTTCATCTCCAGTTACGATGGAGCGGAGAAATTCATCTCCATGGAGTTTCCAGCGCCTCAAAAACTCTTGCACTCGATACAACTTGTGCTGGTCTGTCAGTTGTTTTGGGACCCACCTCGCGGACAGTTTCCGATATCCGAGGGTTTCTGTGATTGTTTCGTGTAGTAGAGATCTGGAGATTTGCGGAAACATCGCAGAAAGTTCATCCACAGTCAATCTGCGATCGTCACGGAGCGCATTTTCAATTTTTTCCACAATTTCGTCAGTCACAATTGAAGGTCTTCCGCTCCTCTGATCATCATGCACAGACGTACGACCGTTTTAAACTCGTGACACCACTTGTACACATTCGTACGATTCATAGCTTTATCACCATATGCAGTTTTCACCTCATTATAAATCTCAAATGGAGGTTTTCCCTTCCAAACGAGATAACGGATGGCGCCGCGTATTTCGCACTTGGCGGGAGATTGGATTGACATTATTCACGAAACTTGTTGTCGTGTCAACAGTTCTCAACGTACTGACCTCGAACCGGTCTCGGTGCAAAGGGGAGGAGTTAGGCTACACTGCCGTATGGCCAACATGATGAAAATAAAATCCCTCCTACCGTGAGAGCCTCAGTACTCTTACTTTCTGGATATGCCTCGTACCATATAACTATATAAGATAAAATCTGTTTTGTGGGAAAAGTATAGTATAGTATAGTATGTCAAAACAATTAGATGTACAAGAGTATTGTAAAGGACGTCGTTACACAAAACAGATTTTATCTAAATTACGGTTTTGGAGTTACATGGCTTTTCCACTCACCGATTTAATTAGAATTATAAGATGTAAGTTCTACAAATTGTAACTTGTGGGGTATATCGGTCTTCGCTGTATAGATAGCACCATTCAATCCTGGCTAGTCAAACTAGGTGTCATGCACAGGAGGTGGGTTAGGATGACTGGGTTTCAGCTCTCAATTATAGACTTAGGGCTACACCCTGGACAACTACATTGACCTGCAAACTAGGTGAGGGTAGCCAAATATTGTGTACACAAAAGCAGCGACTGGTCCAGAATGGGCGGCTGCCAATAGAACACTTCCTTGTCCTAGAGTCTAGAACTGACTCTAAAGCCGGATAAACTGCAAGAGGGTGGTACAGATTTATACGGAAAACCGCTGTATTTAAGGTTTGCAAGAACATTCCTAGTTAAATCAACGACTTGCTTATTCAATACTAAAATAGTCTGCGGAATAATTCCCCCAATCGGATCTCCGTGTGGAAGGTATTGAGTATAGCTGAGAACATAAGTAATAATGGACCCAGCCGATACAAACACACACAGAAGAAATTAAAGAATTCTGGACCAAACACGAGCAAGATAGCAACCTGGAATGCCGTAAGTTTATATCGAGTTGGAAAGGTTCATAATGTAATTGTTGAAATAATAAGAAGACTTAAGATGGACATTTTGGGAGTTGAGATGACCTGGTAACAGTCACTGTTCAATAGACGAATACCATGTGTACTTACTCAGAAAACAATAACCCACGGCAATTTAATGGAGTCTGATTTAGCATGAACCAACAAGCAAAAAGACAGTTCAGAACTGCATAACACTATCAGACAGAATAATACTAAAATTACTAATGCATCTAATTCGACTCAATAAGTTGAAGAAATATATACAGAAAAGAAATAATTCTCGGCTCAATATGGAATTACCGAAAGAACAGAACTAAACAGAAAACATTAAGACAGATGAAGTGCTCCAGGGAAAAACAATTTTAGTAATCCAAATTTATGACTATTTTCGGGTTGGAAGAAATGAACAGTGTTTTTTTTAAACTACTCAACCAAGTTCACCAATTCCGGTCGCAAGCCCGGATGAAAAAGAAGGAGGTGGAGGAGTAATAATCTCATTTAAAAAAACCAGGGTACAGCTGGCTCCGGCTCCCTGTAAGGGCCTATGTCTAGGGTACAGGTGAAACTGGTTAACGGTGCCGATGGCAGAGAAGGATTCATTTCCCAATTGCAGAAAGAGCACAAACCATAACAGCGGACTGAGCGCATAAGTCTAGAAAGACAGTTAGTATAAGGAAATAAACCCTGAAAGAAAATTCAAGGTCCTCCAAGATGGGGGTTGAATCGCAAGGCTAGCAACCTAGTATTTGTAAAAAGGAAACCTTATGCTAAAAACTCTGCAACCAAGCCTCGGAAGGAATGCGATAACCACAGACGACGACAACTGCAACAAAAACGGACTATGAATATTGGACCCTGGAACGTGTAGGGAATACGGGGGAAAACTGAAGATATACAATGAACTAGATAGAATTAAAATCGATATAGCGGTCCTTACGGAAACAAAAAAGACAGGACAGGGAACCGAAGAACTAGGCAGATATCTTAGTATCCATAGCGGGGTACCCAAAAATGATAGAGCAAAGAGAGGCGTATCAATACTTCTGAAAAGAAAACCTAAAAAAGTATATAACAAACTTGCAAGCGATCAATGAATGTATCCTAACGGTGAACATCAACTACCAAACCCATCGCTTAACTGTAATCGGTACATATTCACCGAATGAAGACGCAAACATAGCCGAGAAAGAAGAGTACGCAGACACAGTAAATGATCTGATCAGTCAGAATGGAACCACCAGGGAAATCCTTATCCTCGGCAACTTGAATGCAAGAACTGGAAGTACAGGAAAACACCAGGTTGTTGGACAATATGGCGAGGATATCGTAAACGACAACGGCCAACGACTTATCGATATATGCACCCAACACGATCTGAAAATAATGAATGGGTTCTACAAGTATAAGGTAATACACACATATACATGGCATCAAGAAACAAGACAACTAAAGAACATAATAGATTACTTGATAATAAAACAGCAGTCAAAATTAAAGGAACTTGACGTTAGATTATACTGTGGCGTGGAATGCGGAACAGACTATTACCTACTGAAAGCAGGAATCAATCTACCATATTCCAAAACTCACAAGCAAACAGCCGATACCTGAACCAATCAACTAGAGAAGATCGAAATTCCTAGATATGACGTTGACAGTTTTTACCATAGAAGTACGGTCGACTTATATCAACGACGCCTAGAAGCAATACTGTCAGATAACATACAAGATAAATCATCCCTGCAAATGTATGACCATATAACATCGCGCCTGCATTCTGCAGCCAAGGATGCAATAGGGTTAAAGGATGAAAAGCCGATGAAGAGGAAACACTGGCGGACTGAAGAACTTCAAGCAGAAAGGAGAAAAAACAAGACCTGAGGTATAGGTTGCTGCAAACTAAAACGGGGGAAGACAAAGCTGCATACAGAACCTCTCTTGTCAACTTTAATAAACGTACTGTCATCACCGAAAAGAACAACGGCTGGGACATGAAATGCAAGAAGCTAGACACCTATATCGGAGACAAAAGGTCGCAGGAAGCATGGCGATTCATAAGAACATTTAACTCAAACAAAACTGAAAGAACAGGAATTAACATAATTAAACCGGGTGCATGGGTTTAACACTACGAAAAGCCGTCCAGACTACACTACCGAAAATCGAAGTGTACAACACCTCCTAGAAGGCGATAAAGTCGAAATAAGTGGAGAAGCTGTTGGAAATGGCAGTAATAAACTGAAAAATAGAAGTTCACCTGGCCCAGGCGGTATTTCAGCTGAATTGCTCAAGTATGGAGTTCCAACTGATATTACAAATGTTTACCAAGTGCGTAAATGGGGATAAACTGCCGAATGAGTGGAAGACAGCGTGGATATCTCCTATACATAAAAAGGGACGCAAGGACTGTTGCGATAATTATCGGGGACTATCCGATACCAACATATTTAGTCGGCTGTATGGCAGAGTACTAAAAGAGTTAATATACAAAGAATACCACCCACACGAAATGGAAGAACAAAGTGGCTTTCGAGCAGGCCGATCAACAGTTTACAACATATTCTGCCTAACCCAACTAATAGAAAAGTGGATCGCCAGAAACAGAGAGGTACACCTTATGTTTGTAGACTTAAGTAAAGCATATAACAGCGTGCCCGTGAGCAAGATGTAGGAGGTACTGGACGGAAGCAACATTAACGTCAATGTGATTGGTGCTTTGAAAGAACTATACAAGGAACAAACATCACAAATAAAGCTTGGAACCTACCTAACGAGCAGTTTCGCAGTTACAAAGAGTCTCCGATGGCTGTTGTGTATCGCCAACACTGTTTAACATCTTGATGCCGCCCTGAAACAATGGAGAAGGAAATGCCATGGAATGGGAATGCCGGTGGGAGATAACACCCTATGTTTCAAACTAAGCTCCTCCTGCGTCGATACATCACTGCCAGCGAGATTTTCAGGCATAGAAGGCGCCACGGTAGACCTTTCCCGCAATGTCCTTTAAAGTCTTGGTGCAAGCCTTTTAATATTTTCAACTGTCCCGTAATGATGTCCTTTCATCGCAGGTTTCAAGCACGGAAACAAAAGGAAGTCAGGACTGTAAGGTGGCTAGGGAACCGTTGAACCTTTGAATCAGCCAGGAAGCGAGGGAGGAAGTGTGGGCCGCGATGTTGGGCCGGACGCGATGTTTGGTTATATCATGTACAAACTTATGATGGGCGAGCCCCCAGAGGTCAAATAAATACAATGAGTCTGGTCTTGATCTTCGACTTGTTCATTCTGGCTTTCTTGGAGCGATGGACGCCGAGGTGTGCCTTTAGGCACTTTGCCTATTTGTTTCGGGCTTGTATTCCAAGACCAAACACTCATCACCTGTGATGATATTGTCTAAATAATAGAGGTCAGTTTCACACAAGTCCCAAAGTTCCTGGCATGTTTAAATTCGGCGCAATTTTTGGTCGTCCGTTAACACTTTGCGTACCAGCTTCGCGTATACTTTTCTCATCTGCAGATTATTCGTCACAATCTCTACGCTACTTTTTTGAATGTTTAATGTCTCTGCCATTAAACGAACACTCAAACGACGGTTTCAGTTCAAGAGATTAGTCACACGCGTCACATTTTCGTCGGTAGTGATTGTGATCGGCCATCCAGCACGGGCTTCATCGTTGACCTCTTCGCGGCCTTCAAAAAATACGCCACCGGTAGACTTGGCGTTCTGATAAAAATTCATCACCAAAGGCTTCTTCATAGAAAAAGTTTCCACTGCGGACTTGCCGAGTTTGACACAAAACTTGATGGCAATCCTGGCTCCATCGAGCGCTGCATCGCGGCTTGCACGCGAGACGAAAGCGATTTTCACGAAAATGAATGTCCTTACTCTCCGGATAGTTGGAGACGACTGAACGAACGCGCGTATGTAAACTGACTCCCCATCTGCCCGACTGCACTGCGACGTGTATTTGCTTCACAGTGACTCCACTGACATTACATTTCGGACCAACCCTGTATAATAGTGTTAAGTATATTTATATGAATCTTGCCTTGCTCCTTACCAGTTCTGTCATCTATCCACTGACCTGAAAACCTGATGTGAAGGGGTTCTCAGTGTAGTTGTGTTGTTGATGTTAGTGGTGGTTTTATTTTGTTTAGTTATACGATGTCTATATGAAACATTTCAACATAAGTTGCTTGATTTTTATTGACACATCTCGGTAGCAGAGAAGCTTCTTCATTTTAATAAATTTCATAAATCTTGCTATCTCTATTTTGATGTTGATTTTGTGTCTTCATCGATCTTGTATTAGCCAAGTACCAAGATATTTCAATCTTCTGTACCTGCTGAATTTGTTCTCTTCTATTATTGGGTTGTCTTTTATATCTTTGTCTGTACGAATTACCATGTTTTTGTTTATTTTTTATTGATATCGAGTCCCATTTCTTTGCTAGCTTCGACTACTCTGTTCATTAGTCTTTGTAATCCCTCTGGACAATCTGCCAGCACGGTTGTGTTGTCGGCGTAATGTATGTTGTTAATAGATATTAAAGAGTAGAAGGGCATGTATCTCCCTACATGCATGCCTCGCTACTCTTCTTATGTGTGTCTCATTAGTTTTCCGTCTTTTAGTGGTATCGATGCCCTTTGTTCCCAGTAGAGGTTCTTGATAATAATTTAGAGTGAGATAGATTTCACCACAGTAAGGCTATTTGAGTGAATAGTTGCCAGATTTATCAAAATGAATAATATTAATCTCAAAACTTTACACTCCAGTAGGACTCGAAGCCACGTCTCCAGCTATCCCAGATCTTTAAATTCATTAGCGCTTATCTGGCTTCGAACCCGTCTCTGAATCCAAATTGTGTATTCACGTTTTTCGGTTTACATTTTTGAGTGTGGATTTGGTGTTGTATCAGTAATAAGACCATCTTTAGTAGGTAACTCATGAGGCTAATCTGTCTGAAATCGTCGCAGCGATTAGCGTTCGGTGTCTTCGGGATTGAAAGAAAGTTGACGATAGACATTGCGTTGGGATAAGTCCTGTCCTGTATATGTAATTGAAGATTTGTACCAGGATGTCTATAGTGTCTTCATTGATTAGTTTACTGTATATTTGGTTTGATCCGGACGCTTTTCTAGGTTTAGCTCGTTGGATAGCATTTTTGACCTCTGACTATATGATTACCGGTCTAGTTTCCTGTATGTTTTCGTCAATATTTGTTTTGTACGTTCGTGTGAGAAGAGATCTATGTATTTTTGGCAAATATACGCCAGCTTTTCTTATTCTGAGATTAGTTTTTCATCGTCGTCTATCATTACTGATGTAGTTGTTGCTTTTGTATTCCAGTAAACTTCACCTTCTTGTGTATATTGAATTGTCGTGTCTTTTTAGGTTCTCGATCTAGCGGCAGAATCTATCCATTTGATTTTGCTGTTCTTATTTTTCTACGTATAGTCACGTGAGTGCCCATATATTTCTGACGACCTTGTTCTTTGTGTTGATGTCTCTCTTCCATTTGAGTCAAGATTTCCGTTGTCATCCATTTAGATTTGCTTCGTATTTCGTTGTCTGTTAGACATCAACACTAAAACACAGCAATAAAAAACAGGTGCTTCAATATACAACGAAGTTGTGAAGAAGAGTGAAACTGGGATTGTTCCAGTCATAAGTTTACCATGCAGCATTCACATCAAAGCAGCAAAGTACCGAGACCTTCTTCACTTAACAAAGTTTTTAACAACACCATTAGCAAGAGAGTTCACAATCTTATTCCTGTAAACATTCTTGCAGACCCTGATGAAGAATGCTTGAATGAACCCCCAAATGATGCCCAGTTGGGGAATAATGGTCAATGTCATGAACCTCAGGTTTTCACTCATGAACATATGCGGCACCCTAGAAATAAATAGCTTTTGGGCATCAGCCTCAACCCGCAAGCAATTAGTATTTTAAAATATAGTCAAATGGTATACTGGTCAAAGTAACTACTATAATATAAACAAATACCAGCACTTTATAAATTAATTCAGTTGGTATGGAATACAAATTGTTATTAGTTCCATTAGTAAGCGATACATTATAAAATCAAACTGCGAAGGTAACTGCAATAAATAAAGTTTGAGTCGGAAACATTTCACTGTCAAAACCAAGAACTTTTCAAATAAATATTGCAGACATAAATAGTAAAATCACGAGAATAATAATATATAGCCGGAATATATAAAATGCCGACTTGCAAACGTAACATTTACGACTGCTTTAATCGACGCAATACTTCAAATTTTATTATTAAGAGTATTAATATTACCACCCAAGTTACAACTATATTTAACAATATTAAAACAGCAATTACATAATCACCATAATTACATAGTATTAATAAAGTCACAAACCATACTAATTAATTAGTATTTTAAATCGTCCAGTTGCTAGTTTTGCGTTGCCATCAATTTATAAAATAGCCGGGGTCTTTAAGCGGCAGGGTGCGTAATGCAATTAGCAGTCGGACTCTTAAAAGGGAAATCGGATAATTAGATTTATGTCTTAAGCCAATGTAAATTCCGCACACAACAAAATCTAACATTAGTTAATCTTAATAGTAGTGTGTAAGGGATGAAAGACAAGCGCGGGGGTGTTTGTCAGGGTGCATCGTTAGAGAAGTCTGTCAAGTGTTGTCAAGTCTTGTAGCATCGTCGGCGTCTCGGAAACTGCAACATGTGGTTTGTTAAAACTTACAACAACCGAAATCTCCGTCTTTCGTCTTCCTAATCTGACGATTCGAGAACTTACGGGGGAGGGCGGGATGCGTTAGTTACCTAAAACGGGTCTAGACGGAGGAAAATCGTATTTTCCTTCACGTGTTATTATTACAAATGGTAAGTAGTGTACTTATAGTTGTTTCGTGTAACATTTGCGTGGTTGTACGTAAGCAGTCGCATGGTTAACGTGAGTCAGTTATTACTGCACAAATAAATCAAGACAAATCGCTGTCGCATAAATTTGCCTGATGA
This sequence comes from Lordithon lunulatus, assembly GCA_963942505.1. Classification (NCBI taxonomy): domain Eukaryota; kingdom Metazoa; phylum Arthropoda; class Insecta; order Coleoptera; family Staphylinidae; genus Lordithon; species Lordithon lunulatus. Next base: position 53,889,731 of record OZ012667.1, on the reverse strand, counting down.
ATGCCAGCGAAATATTTGGCAAAGCGACATATTTTAAAACATTAAAACTAATTTGCATTGCATTGCTGAAATTTTATGAAATAGCAGCATATGATTAAACGTGCAACTTTATATTGCTAGATGTAAATTCACCGATGTTGTTCTGGAACGTGTAATGCTAAACGGTATATTCTCTTACTAGAGTTATTTAATAATGCTCTCATTTCAATGTTTCTGGCATTGGCGTGATAGTTAAATAGATAGTATTGAAATAGTTTAAGTACATATGCGTTGTATTTGCAGGAAGGTTCTCAATTATGCTGCACGTTTTATATTAATGCTGTGTAATTATATACTGAGTGTTTCGTGTGTTATATCGCTGATAATATCTACACAAACAGTGCTAAATTATGAATTGATTAGTAGTTCTGGGCGCTTGCAGACATTTCTGCAATTTGATTCGTTTAACTAGATAGTATTTTTTATTTAATTATGATTACTACAATGGCGAGATTAAGTGTTGATGATGGTGATGTTTATTGGGGTTATTTGTTATTATTGTTTTTTATGCTATAGCTCAAATGTTATGTTTATTTGTGGTTTTAATATTGATTCCATAAAATATATTATGAAAACCAGTAAGGCGGTGTTAAGGAATGGTAACTGTAACTCGTGATTATAAAAAATGCTCTGTTAGATGTTACATATATTGAGGTTAACTTTAAATTTCACCATTAACTCAATTTACAATTTTCAGAAAATAATTATTTCAATACATTCTGAAATGTCACTTTTCGCAGCTAAAATCTGACGATTTTATAAATTTGAGGCCAAAGATGTCACACCACATCTTAAGTTGATTAAATTATAACTATCCTAATAAAACTCAATTTATATATGTAAAAATGTATGTGTAGTAATATATCAATGATGCACGAGGTGACGTGAAAAATATCAATCTGAATTATAAATTCGAAGTGCATTTCACTGTTAAATAAATATTTGCACTATGTGCGATTTTTTATTAGCCTGGATCGATTACAACTTATATATGTTCTATTCGCATGACCACATGCGCTATTCGGATATTTGTGTGACACAGAATGCGCCCTGAATGTCTTAGTTAGATTGATGTACGGTCGTGGGGCTGCGCCAAAATGTTTTCCGGCGTGTTTGGCAACCGGCATAAATACTTAAAGTTGTTTGTTTATACTATTTGATGAATGAATCCACCACGAATCAATAAATGAATAACAAATATTAGTTGTTAAACAGTTAATTATAAAACTGAGTTTTATTCGAATTATAATTTTTGCTTATCATATGAAGTATTATAATCGTGTTTTTTTCTTTCTAATTTTTGGACAAATATTAGGTCCCCCGATGATTTTAAGACCATTTCTGGAAAATGTCTGTTTGTCGCACAGTAGTCTAAAAATGCCTAACAAGTTGGCCAACAGTCGAAAAACCGATTTTCCATATTGGACCATGGGGGCCGCATGTCGAAGTGACGTGACGTGGTCATGGTCTCGTTATTAAACTTATACATTTAATGACAAAATCATGCGGAAAAGAAGAAGAATACCGATAAACTTCTTATTCTTCTGCTTCTCGACATAAGCTACCTTTGTTTATCACTCTAAGCTACTCCGGGCTGGCTGACTAGTATTCGTTGTTCCGTGAGAGTCGCTCCTGGAAAGCACAACTGTGCCTCGTCCCATACAGCGACTGCACCCACGGTCCGTAGAGTATACGGACCGTGGGCTGCACCAGCTTAAGACTTGGTGCTCTGAAAACCGCCAAGAATGGACAAGCACATTGTGCATACATTCTTTATTACTTACATATGGACGATAAGTGCATATTGTTCGATTCTTCTTCTGCGAGAAGTTACTCGGACACATAATGTTCGGGGCGACTATTAACGATAAACGAAAGCAGTTTTAGTTTCATACAGAAGCCCTTGGTGCATACCTAACGAAAGTAACTGGACGGCATATCAAGTTCCTGCTATTTTACGCCAGGACAAAGTACAAACTGGAGGTATAGTTGTATTAAGCATTCTTTCAGTGCTATTTGTGACCTGTGCCATAATTATAAAAAATAACTTAAGTGAAATCTTTCATACTATAACATGGGGGGCACACCTTCAGTCGAATTTATTGCAAAATGTAACTGATTTCGCGTATTAACTAAAAAGTGGTACTGTTTTGTAAATTCGTAATGCTACCAAAAATAAGTTCATCAGATTCCACTTTGGATGGCGTGTACAATTGTTCGTTGATAAATCCCCAAAGTGCATTACAAAAAGTTAGTTGCGTAAAAATGCCGCTATTTACTTTATCGCTATTTTCATCTAGCGCTGTTATCCAAAACATCCGAAAAAGGCTGGCGAAAATATCACTGTGTTTCTTGAAAATTAATATGTATGTTTTCGTGGTGTAGGAATCTAAATTTGAGATCGAAATTTTCAAAAAAATGGCCGGCTCAAAATATAATGCATGGAATAAATTTGAATTACGAAGACAAAATGTCCTGCCAACTTTTTACAAAACTGACGCCATTCTCTAAAAAATCATTACTCTTAGGTTTCCAGAAAAGAAGGAATTTGAATTTCAAAAACAAAATGTACGGCCAATTTTTCCAAAAATTAGGTTTCTTTTGTGAATGTTATTTATTCATTGATGAAAACGTCTTGATAATGAAATTCCTGAATTGCGAAAGGAGATTACTATTGCCCGACCGGAAATTATCAAGGATATTCGACAGAATGACTTTAAAACTCAAATCACAATTGTGGAGGTTGCTTGTTCATGAAAAATCGAAGCGCCCTTTTTTCTAGTCTCGGAAAATGTACCAATAATGTACAAATACAAAATACAAATGTACAATAACACAACGCGAAGACTGGGGAGCGAGCGTTTAAAGAAAGACATTTCGCCAATCACCTTTCACAGTTTTTTAGAGATTTGCTATGAAGTTAAGGTAAATACCGGGCACCTTTGAGCTCCTTTCTTGACGACGGAAATAAATTTTTTTGTACACAATTGTCAGTAATTTTGTGAAAATTAAGTGACAAAAGAGTAAACTAAAACTGTGTCTAATGTTAACACACTTTTCAAGGTTTGTTCAGCTTAGTACTGTATTGTAATCATTTCAGAACTATATTAAAACTGACGAATGTTAACAGGGAGTGAACTATTAAGTTCAAGTCAATTTTTGTCAACTTTCTTCCGAGTTTACTAAGAGCAGTGATAGGAGCAAGCGAAGTAAGACTGACTATTTATGGTCACCCTACGAAACATCAGAGTTGGTGTATGTCACACGGATGAGTCTACTTTCATCTAAAGCCCCTAATGCAACAAGTGTAATAAAATATGTGACTTATGCGGGCACCTAGATATCACGTTGCTTACCACGGAGTCTTTGAAACAGCATTTGACCGATGTGTAGACAAGGAACTCAATTTTATTATTTCCTGGCAAAGGATTAAAAATTCGTTAAATGACAAGATCGTTGACAAATGAGAATCGCAACACACAGTCCCTTCCTATCCAAATATAGTAGCAATAAAGCTTGTTAAGATCAAAATAATGATGTCAGAGACTAGTGCAATACTTAAATAAAAGATTTACTGAACCACACTACAGCTCACTTATTGTAATCTCAGGAAGCGGTTTATTAGAGACCAAAGGAGCGAACTAAAATAACTTCTCAAGATAAAGCATATAAAGACACATGGATTGAGAATACTAAAACATTATACAACGCAGAACAAAACTGCAGTAGCAAATAATCAATATAATAACGAATGACGAAACATTCATATACGAGTTAGAAGTTATTGATATATTTAAGAGACTAAAAAGACGGACATCTATAGCAACAACACAACGCAAGCTGTAGTCAATAACGAAACCACCGAACTAACAAAGTTGGCATTGGATTCAGGAAAGTTGAGCCATATACTGTTTAACATGTCATCGTAGACGAAATAATTGCGTAAATAAAAATTCGAAAAGGACATCCAGCTGAAGATAGTGTGCTATGCTGGGTGGTAGGCATTAATCTCAAACAATGAGGTCTCCAAAGATTGCTACAACAATTTGACATAACAGCGAATAAATTCGTATGACGATGCATTTGTTCTTTTTTGCTGCGACGAATATGCAGTAGTTAAGGTAAGGTAAGTAACGTAAGATGTAGATACTTAATATACTCATGTAAAATTAGTAGACTCCGGGCCAGTGTGGATATCAGCACAGCGAAATAAGAAGAAAGTATCTGCATTTCACAAGGGAAGAGCTGGCAGAACAGTCGATAGCAATAGGAGGAAAAAATGGAGAATTTTCATAGTTTTAAATAATAAAGGGCGGAATTAAGAGATGAAGCAGGAATGTATCATTTACCAGAAGCTGTGGAGGCAGGCTATAAAGGCAGGTGGTGCGGGAGTGGAGAAGTAGACATTAGTTTGAAGAGTAGGAAGAAGGAAGTTTGAAGAGCCAAAAAAATTAGAAAGATTTACAACTCGAGAGCATGCTAAAGAATAAAAGAAAAGGGACAAATGGCCTATTGAATAATGTATGCTTAAATGTCAAGAATATTATTAAGGAACTTTTTGGAGGTGGGGAAGAAGTCGTGTATATGGGGAGCAGACGCAGATATGGAATAGATGCCAATATTAGGCCAGAGGAAGTTGAGGAGGTGCTAAACTGGCTTAAAAGTAGAAAAGCAGCAGATACGGATGGTATAAAGAAGGCGTGGACATTATTGAATTGCAGTGGTAACCTGAAGTCCTTTCGCCAATTTATATACACCCTATATAGTTCCGCAGGAAATAAATAGGACGAGTGGAGGATGTATACAAGAGTGATAGGGTATGACAGTGGCAACGGGAATGAGTGATGAAACGCTAAAAATGGCGAGGAATGCATGCAACAGTCGTGAATAGATTTATTCATTTTATTTATTTGTTTCGGGTGCATAACAGGTATGGGATAGACATACCCCAAACAACCCTATGCCAATGCACCACAAACATACGCATGGATGGAGTTAAATGTTTGTTTGAAAGAACTGGTCTGTCATTGACAGTGCAGTGCAGAAATGGCAGAAAGCAGGGGTTACATGAACATTATTGTAAAACACACCCTGCGACACCCAATGGCAACTACGGCAAGGGAGAAAAGTAGGTATAATGGCAGGTAGAAGTATGTACAGGTACAGATGTGACACAGCGTAGGGGATAGAGGACCTAAGATTAATTATCAGGTTAAGGCGAGGGTCCATGGAAAGGGGAAGTAATTACTGGATGGACGAGGAATATATGAAATGTAGGTAGTGTAAACAAGATATGGATAAGTAGGAGCATTGGTTTGGTGAGTGTGAGTATGAATGTTGGCGAGGAGGGTATGCATGAACAAGGAGGAAAGTGGCCGCCTGCAAGCAATGAGGTGTATTTTTGAGTTAGCGACACAGCCCACGGATCATTAGAAGTTTAGATAATTTTGGGGTGATTTGTAGGGTAATGATAGGGAAAGGGTTTCTTTTTAAACTTTAGTTATGAAAAGAGAAGATATTTTCAGTTGGGCTTTTTGTTTTTGAAATCGCGGACATTTAATTCGAATTCCTTGAAATCGAAAACCTATTAGTACTCATTTTCGCGAGAGTGATGTAATTTTGCACAAAGGCATTTCGTTTTTGAAAATTTTGACCGTAAATTCGAATTTAATGATCTTGAAACCTCATGAGTACATATTTTCTTGAGGATCATGTCGTTATTTTTACTCGGCAATTATGTTGAAAATTTCGAAATCAAATTCAAATTCCTTGATACCGTAAACCCATAAAGGCACCTTACACGGTCAATAATACAATCCTAGTACTGTCAGTATTTGCTTCGCTCCTCCTATTATATTTATCAAGTAATCAATTATCCGGATAAACATCAGTATTCTCTTGATTCCATCATTAGTATACTTTACACTATAAGTAATACTGTCAATATTTTAGAATAATGAATATTTTAAACATAGTAATACTGTCATTATTCTAAAATATTAACAGTATTATTGATCGTGTAAGATGCCTTATTAGTAGTAATTTTAGCGAGGATGAGCAATGATTTCTTGTTACAAAGTTAGTCTACCATTTTTATTTTTGTATAATATATTGACAAATTTAGTTTCTTGACACCAATATCCTGTAGTAGTACTGATTTTCAAGAATTACTCAAAATTAAACTTTTGGCCAGTTTTTCTGCAATCTGGGACCACTATGCGTGCTATCTGTCTGTCGTCCGTCTGTGAAATTTTTCTTCCACGTTTTCGGAAAAAATTTTTAGATATTTTCAAACCAAATTTTGCATATACCTATTATATAACATATATACCAAATGCAACTTTCTGATTTGGAAAAAAAAATTCACGATGTTTGCAAACAAAATTTCTTTTTTATTATTTCGAGTATTTTATTGCAACTGAAGAAAAATTCAAATCTGACTAAAATATCGAGAATAGTTATAACATTAAGTTAATTAGAATGAAAAGTTGTGAATGCATACAGATTTGTATAACAACCCCAGTAAAAATGATAAAAATATAGAATATTTTATTCCATAAAGAAAAGATTTAAGATTAATAATTGTGTCTGTGTGGATGAAAGTGGTGTAAGTCACATTTGAATTATTTTGAAAACACATTGAATTGTTTCGAAAAGATTTTGCGTTTGGTATTTATGTAAATCGACGTACGCAGTTACATTTTTATTGATGAATAAATAGATTTCATGTCTGTAACTGCGCACGTCGATTTACATAAGTAGCAAACGCAAAATCTTCTCCTTTTCAAAATAATTCAAATGTTACTTACATCACTTTCATTCTCACAGGCTCAATTATGACACGCATGATAAAGTAATATGCACATTATTTTTTAGACTTATTTTTAGGCGTATAAATTTTCATAAAATTTCATAGATGGAACAAGTGTGAATATTATGTAAAATCTCTTGTAATGGATCATTCAGTTGTGTGTAATAAAATTGATTGTTCTGGTAAAATTCACAAATATAGGATTAAAACCTTAATTTGATCCACCAAGAGTACAGTGAAAAATAATTATAAATAATAAATATATTTCACAAAATAAACATAAACACAATATATAACCAAATTGATATAACTTCCTACTTGTGCAAAATCTAAAATAACATTACTGCACAATAAATTAACATATAGAACAGAATACAATTATAAATAATAACTATATTTCATAAAATAAGCCTTAATTTGCTCCACCAAGAGTACAGTAAAAAATAATTATAAATAATAAATATATTTTACGAAATAAACATAAACACAATATATAACCAAATTAATATAACTTCCTACTTGTCCAAAATCTAAAAAAAAAACATAACTGCACAATAAATTAACATAGAATAGAATACACGGTAATTGATTGTAAAATTAATTTATGTAAGAATTTATATAAGATATAGTAAAACTATTATATGAGGTGAAGAAGATTGCCGTTGTTTAATATCTTATAAAATAATGAGAGTGACACACTTTTACTTATTTATTGTCACCATAGACGGAATATTATATTTGTTACTCTCAATTTCAAACATCGAATTGAGAATAAATATGATCATGTACGCATGGCACTAGAAAGGATTGTAAGAATTATTTGTAATATTTCTTGGAATATTATAACAGCGATATTTCTCAACTTTAATATAAATTTCTCTTAAACCTTTCCTGCTATATCCGGTGCTCTTATAGCATGATGCATGGCTGCAATGACATTTCAGATATATGCCCGTGAAAAATATAAAATATTATACAAAATGCAGGTGTGATTTATTGACCCGTTGCTATTTGAACTTGAACTTGAGAAGAACAGCGACATATCGTTACATAATAATTCAATATTGCTGCAGCGAGCAAATTGCCATCTACCACGCCAATGTGAGCTCATATACCGTGCGATTTTTAAAACTTGTAATTAGAGCAGGATTTGAGCTTGTCTTAAGTCTGTATGACATTTTTTAGTTTCTTATATCTCGCTTTCGATGCAGACACAAACTACATAGAGTCATACACACATGTAGAAAATGATATAGCGGCGGAATAATGATAGATACACTTTACAATAACCACACCATAATACACAATGTTAATTTTTCATTTAGAAATAGTTATACAGTTTAATATATCAATTCTTATATATAAAGCAATATAGGAAACTAGATAATGTAATACGGGCTTTATAAAAGTCGGTGTTTTTATATGATTGTATATCGGAAATGTCTCAGTTGCGAATTTTAAGCTAATATCTAAAGAGACAAACTAGCATTATTTTCCGCTGCTGCATTGGTAGAAGGGTTCATATCAATATACCGTTATTGCCAGCAAGTTAGTTTATAAAAAATATAATAGTAGTTACTGTGTTTGGTACAATATGACGACGCCTTTCTGTAGAAAGGAACCAATCCACCTAATATTAAAGTTGAGAACACAGATTGATAGAAAGATGTATACAAAGATTTATATAAATTAAAAATTCTCTATTCATCTCACGTTAATTTTGGACTTCCAGAGCGTTATTTTTTTTGTATTTCGTTTTGTTAAATTAAGTAGTTTAGAGATAAAGGTAAGAGAAACAACATATTTTGTTGGTTTGGTTCCTTTCTACAGAAAGGCGTCCAATTCTGTATCAGCCTATCGACCTTCGGGTCCTTCTGCCGTGATAAGAAAATATAATATATTCAAATTTGTCTTTGAAATAGATGTTACTGTAGAATAATGACTTTTATTGTAATAATTTCTATTTTTTGCATACATACACAAGACTAACAATCGCGAAAATAACTATAAGAATAAAAATAATAAATATATATAAAAATAATGATCTACTAATAATAATGATGCCTATAGTAACGTAATATGCGTTAGCGACAATATTAATGTAGCAGGATGACTTTTACAGTCATCATTGTTGGTTCTGATTTTTTGTATGATATCTACCTGCCCGAGGCTCTGAAATACAACTAATGCTGAGTGGAACATTATTACATACAAAACCGTTTTTTTATTATTTAATTCTAGGAAGATATTTTATAAAACAATATATTATATATTTAGAGACGTTTCAAAATATGTTACTTTGGAATGCACTGTAATAATGTGTAATTCAGTTTTTTTAATATAAGAGCTACTTGTTGAGGACTGAAATTAAATAAAACTCAATGCTAAGTAGGAAATTATCCAATACAAGAAGTCTATATATATATATATATATATATATATATATATATATATATATATATATATTTAAAGATAATTGAAAACATTGTTTTTGATAAAAAAAACATATTACCGTATAAAATGAAAGAATGACTTTCAGTTTAATTTGAAATTCGGATGTTTTTTTTTTGCAGAATGAGATATACTTGACGGAAGCTCTGAAATAAAATAAAATTCAAAGCTTAGTGAAAAATTATCAGGCATAAAAAGTTTATTATTTTGATTTAATTCAACAACTTCTCTTGTTTCATATAATTCGCCACTTAACTTTCATCGTACTCCGCATATTTAAGTGCATTATATGAGCCATTAAAAGCTCCTGCACTCGTTTATATGAATAAAGAAATACCATTAAGACCTTTTAAGACTGAAGAAGTAAAATAACTCGGTTAACTGCGGCACGAGGTGTAAACAAGCAAATTTAAGACATTTTAAGTGACCTCTGAATACGCGGTCAGATTAATAAAAAGAGCATAACGCTCTTTACGATAAATCGTTAATATTTGTAAAGCGTCGCCGCCAAGCTCATAACTGAAATTTATTTGCCACCGTTTTATCATGTTAAACACTATTCATTGATCGTTTATCATGACACTTGGCCGCCCCCACCTAATATTATTTTAAAATAACATTATTTTATGGAATTATAAAAAAATACATGTTTTAAAAGACAATTTTATGTATGTTGAAAGCGTTTAATACTTCAATAACCTTGCAAAATTAATTTTAAGTGGTCATAAAAGCTATTTCGATTTAAACCTGAAATAATTACTTGAATTTAAAATAATAGGGCATTATGTATGTCGTTGAATAATACTTTCACAATTGAATTAGCTAACATGCAGATTGCATGAAATATAAACGATATATACACGAGAGCTTTGTTTCTGATACGCCGCTATGCACTCGTTTCTCGGATTTTAGTTGATGACAATATCGGTGTTTGTTTTGCTTGTGTGCTCCAATAATTCCATTCTGATAATCTCTAAGTAGCGATGAAGGGTAACATAATTTAATAAGGATCAACATATATTAATACCCTTACTTATACCTGATGTACTATAGACTGCGCCACCCCTATGGCTGTAATAACTAGCACCTGCACCCCGGAAGTAACTTACCTGGGAACGCGTAACCGCCACAATAGGGTAGTTCACCCGAGGAGTGAAAGTTATTTATTAATCTTTTTGTGTCGTAAATGAGTCATTTAATGAAATTCCTCGCTTGAAATTAATTGTTTGGGTATGTTGTAATTTAATGTTAATAGATATTTTATAAAAAATGTATTTTAATTATAAAGACGCTATAAAGTACATTTGGCGAGTAAGATATTAACCGCATATCTATGCCCGCACACCTTGCCTATAATAAATCTGTGTAAATTATTTAGTAATTCCCTGTTCTAATAAGGCATATCATAGAGGGTAAGGGGCCGCCAGAGTAATAGTAACACACCCCTATCTCCCGCGCTCCAATTTTCCTAAATTACACCTAGCTTTGTTTTCAGCTCTTTGCACAAATCTTCCCAGAAAGCAATTTCAGGGTGGAACGAGAATAGTTAGGTTTTTCGCAGGCGATAAAGATTCATTACCGCGTTGTATTCGTTGGAACGGCGACCAAAAATTTACTCCGCCGCCATTCCTTTACCTTAAATAAATGTAATTCTTCGCCCGTTCCACAGGAGACGCTATTATCTTGTCTTTAAAATCTTTGTTTTTTGTTTCCCCTTTTTTTTCTCGTTGCCTTTTAAGTGCAGTCTTAAATTGAATTTATTCATGCATTTACCAACCATACTCCGCACTGGAGTTCCAACAACTAGTCTGTAAAAATATATATATAGTCTAAAAGTTTAAAATATTTAACAATCAACAATTTATGTGCCATAAATATTTCAAATATGTGGTTTATAAGGTTTCCAGAGGAAATTCCACCAGGTGCACTCAAAGGGCTATATTTAATATTTTATTAAAAGTTCACTTTCCCGCATTAAAAGGAGCATCCGAAAAAAGTTTCAGGCAATATTTTATTAAAACTATTTTCCGCAGACAATTTAAAATTCTAGAAATCCCGCGGGGGCGGTAAACTGGCGAAGGTGCGCGCCCATTGTCGGGAATGCCGTTTTAATAATAATTCATAATTTAGTCCGGCTAGGATGTATGAGGGAGCGGCGAGATCTTTCTTGTTTAAACCCGTTTATAAAATACGGATTCTATGAGATATTTGTAGGAGCTTCGTGTGTAGGAGAATCTTAATTGTTAAAAGCACTTCAGTCATTTTATTATTGATTGTCAAGAATAAGGTGAAATATGTGACCGGAATGGGATATTTTGTCTCGTTTTGATTAAAATGTATTTTTTCTTAATATCAATATATACATAGGAAGGATTAATTCTGCAGTAATAGTAATCAGGACGTTTTAAAATGAATTGTATAAGCGTATGTAATTATTAAATCAATATAATTATAGAATATATTTTTATCTCATTTATATTTATATTCTTTTCATGTATTTCTGCGGTTTTATTGAAACCCACTACTTATCAATAGGTCAAGCGCGACCAGCTTGACCTATTGATAAGTAAAGAATAATAGGTGGCGCTTCCAACGGTGGATTTCAAACTACCAAATTATAGCATAATGTAAAAAAAGTTTTTACAAAGCTAACCAAATTTCGTTGAATTCACTATCAAAACACTTACACAAACGAAGTTGCTCATAAGAATTATTCACAAAAAAGATCTAAAACAGAAGAGTATAGAAATAGACATATAGCATAATATATAAGATCATTACTTCACACGCGGCGCTGCACGTTATCCTTTACTTATTTATTGGGCTGCCCCATTTCTTAGTTTTCATTCATTATATTTATGTATGATTTAAAAATTAATATATAATAGAAATCGTCCAATATTTTAATAAAACACCATATATGCATAAAGCATAGGATTTGCAACGCTTGTAAGGTAATTCCTCTGAACCGATTTTGATAATAATTACTATTACGACTTTATGACGTTTACATGTCATAAGGCTATAAAACTTGCAGTTTCACGTGGGGCACACTCGTAAATGTTTAATTATGAAGTTTCAAATAGAATCCCGTATTTTATGCGAATAGAATTATAATAGAGTGAGTTTCCTATGTCAAACATGTTTTGCCAACATGCATAAAATTAGAATCCTTATGTTTTTTTTCTTCTTGATCTACTCGCTAATAAACTAGCTTTGTCTGGTGTATTTTACTAGCGAGAGCGCCATGTCTTAATATTTATACGACTATTTTCTCTGAAGTTTGCCAAGTTTTATAACAAACTGTGGAGCGTAATCGATAGACAAGAAGACGACACATTTATTTGTGTAACATAACATTACAAATGGCATCTTTGCTCGTCGCTATTTATTTATCTTGGTCTTATTTATTATTTAAGTGAAATCCTTGTATAAGTACATTTTACGCGCAATCATCCGTAGCATAATATTAATGCTATAAATCAATAGTAGAAATCATTATTCTGCTTCTGTATGTTCTTCTATTTGTCTATGCTATAATTTAAAAACGAAGACAATGTGTTGAAGCCGCTCTACCTGTCATTTATGTTTTTTGTAATGTCAGTCTTTACGATTTGTCTGCAAGACGTTTTGTTTATATTTTTTATTCATTATTCAAGTATTGCAGGTTTTAAAATAATACTATTTAATTTTAATTGTTAAGTTGTTTTACAATTAAAAACGTATTTATTCATTATCTTATAAGTAAGAAGGGCTGAAAGACCACGGTCGATGGCCTCTTGTATGTATATCTTGTATGCATGTATGTATGTATGTTACAATAAATATATCTTCTTCTTCTATAAGTAAGAATGTGTCTATTTTTGTAATAAAAACTCATAACGACGGGTATTTTACCTGGTTATAAATCTATAAATTTAGAAAATTTGGATTACCATATGTATGAACAGAAAACCGTATAAGTAAGTAGGAACAAATTAATAAAAAAATAGAAATTAAATTAAATTAGACGTGCCCTTATACGGAAGGGACCCCGAGGCAATCGCTTTCATGGTAGCTACTCTACTGATTTATAGGTTTTGTAACAACAATGCATGTCAAGCAGTAAATGAATATCGAAATCGGCTTCCAAATAGACGCGCTCCACATTGCAGAACATTTATGGGGGTACACAAGCAATTCCGCAATGCAGATTACGTGATTATCTCTTCGATAGAGGATTGAATTTACCAGTGGAATTTGATGAGCAGCAAGAATTGGGTGCTGTTGCCAGAGATGCTGCCACTAGTGTATGTCGATTTAGATGGCAATAATTATTTGTAACAGTCTCTTGGTCTCTAATACTCCATATCTTATTATGCATGAAAGTTTCACACCCGATTAGTCAACCAATAACAAAATATATTATACACAAAATTTAAAAATTAAGTTGTAATTAGTACCTTTTATAGATATTTTAGATTCAAATGTAAAATTTAGCCTTACCGCCATTCGCTAAATGATAATTAATATATATTATCTATTTGCCTTTTACCTTTCGGTGTAGGCTAATGATAATTTACTTTTACTAAAATTGTTTGAACCACTAAAGCCCTGGTTTCCTAGGAATAAAGGAACTATGACAAAAGCGGTCGCATTTAAGTGACCGCTTTTGTCGTTATTTTTACGTCACAAAAATAGTTTTACTTGTATATAAATAAATATGGTTTTACTTAAACCACAAAGTAATGCATAAAGGCAATGAATTACGATGTAAAATTGTAAATTATTCTATTACATATACATAAAACAATTTTTGTGATGTGTAGATGATGTCATATATATATATATATATATATATATATATATATATATATATATATATATATAAGCGAAATTGCACACATGTATAAAAATGTGGGCGTTTACAGCAGTGCATTACAACTATGATAGAACATGGGTAATTATCTCGACCATAATTATCGAATAGCATTACAGCCCGTTTCTGAACGTCTGAATTTTTATAGCTATGCAAAACATTGCTTACCGCTACCTTACCACAACCGCGCTTATTGTGAATGGCCCATAAGTTTAACGGAAATTCACTAATTTATAAAACTGCATCAACAGTTTGGTTACAAAGAAGCAGAGAACCATCACGGACAAATGCAAAGAGGGTGAGAACCGTATATAAAAGATTTAACATATGAAAAAATCATATCACTCTACCAGCTCTATTTACAAATACGTTCAGATAAAAAGGCATACAAATTGACCAAGACTAAAGAGATTAAAATAATTCTGAAAGAAATAATGGATGAAGTAATGAAAGTAATGAAAAAATCTAGGGTAGGGGAGGAAATGGACAAATGAGCATATATGAATTGATTTTAAAATATTCGAGAATATACAATAATTAGAGAAAAGCTGGGTGTCATAGATGGTACCATTGCTAATCGTTAGATTGCACCATGGATGAAATATGTTTTATTGATGTTATAAAAATGTATTCAAATTTAAGAGTGTCTAATGTGTGTAATACGATTTTCGTAATATTACGTACTAAAATGACTTCACATATTGATGGTGTAGCACTAGAAGGGCCAATCAGTTTTTTTAACTAAAGGACCGAATTGATTTAAAGGACTTAATACTAATAGTTGGCTTAACTATTGTGAAATGATGAATTGAGAAGGACCTGCGGATTGGCCATTGTAGATTGGCCTTTTTTGTTTTGTTGATCAGTTTGATCGTTTGTTAAAAAAGCAGATTGGCCCTTCTTGCGGATTTGTAGCATATTAAAGTTAGAAAGGCATATATCGACGGTGTACGATATATGCCCTCTCTAACCTTAATATGCTAAAAATCCACTCGGTTTCTGTTTAATTTTCTGTTGGCAACTAGACCATACACCGGCCCTTTTAATAAGGTGCCGTCTTACCATGAGCCATTATTTATGTCTTTACTAATATGGCTTAACTGAATATGCGTTTATCATAAAAACATCCACCTAAAGATCATGATCATCATTATCCATCCTGTGGGTCCTGTTCTGTTCTTATCCAAGGGATTTTCTTTTAATGTTTGTTCAACACTTTAACCCAGCACTCCTGCTGCCATTTGAATTATTCGCCATTCAATAATATTGATTTTGAATTTTATTGTCACTGAAAATAAATATGTAGAATGCAAAAGCAGGACTGGCTTGCATATTTTGCAACATGGTAGGACTGAAAAGACGATGATATGGTACCTGAACGTTATTAATTTTGAAGAGGAGTAATTTTTTTATTATTTATACTCGTTATTGAATTGTAATGTTTTTGGGGGAGATGGATGTAGGTGGTGTTCACGCCTAGGACGTAAAGCAAAAGAATTCCTATTTTACTTTGATTTGCCTAATTCGTTGATACCGTGTAGGGTTGCTGGTCTGCTAGTCGCCCATCGGACGCCTCCCAAGGTGGCGAATAGTTAAAACCCTTCTAGATGTGGTGGTACCGGGGAAATGAAATATCCATGGCGGGGCAAAAAACTAATACAGAATGGGTGGCTACTAATAGCGTCTATTTCCCAGAGGAACGGTCGAGGTACAAATTCACCACCCACAATGTACAAACACTAAAACCAAAGGCCCTCAGTCTCCAGCAGCCGGAAATCTGTAGTCAGAATGGAACCTCAGAGGGTACGAAGAATACTTGTAAGAGATCAGACTGCCACGCGATGATACTACGTATAACATTAGATCAATGGCGTCTGAAATAATAAAATCGGAACTAGAAAAAAAATCAAATGGGACGTACTAGGTATGAGCGAGACAATGAGAAGAGGCGAAAGATGCACTGGGTTCCAATCAGGACAAAAGCTCTAATATAAGGGCCAGGATAATCATAGCCAATGGGTGTAGGCATTCTGATACTCCGAGACTAACGGACAACGTAGTAATGCTCAAGGCTAAATCCGAAAAAATAAAATACGTAAAAAATCTAAAAAATAAACTAGAAGCTTTAAAGATAATTCATATCTACGCCCCCACCAGCTCTATTGATGACGAAGTCACCAAATTCTACAAGGATGTTACTGAAGGAATTCGCGATAATAAAACATGGAACGTCTTGGTAATTAGAGACTTTCGTATGTAGGGACACATGGGTTGGGCAAGAAGATATTCCAGGTTATTTTTTTTTGTAGAGGAGCAATACCTTTACAATGCCAACACCTTCTTCAAAATAACCGTAAATGGACCTGGGTAAGCCCAGCCGGGAGGACTTTTAACCAAATTGACTACATTCTAAATAAGAACATCCAAATAGTACTTTACAATAGAAATAAATAACCTGCAAGCTCTAAAGATAATTCAAGTCTACGCCTACACAAGCTCCACGGAAGATGTCACCATATGTCACCATATTCGACGATATTCCTGAAGGATAAAAAGCATCCAAAGTCTTAGTGATCGGCGACTGCAATAGTGGGGGCCAAGCAATCCAAGACGAAAAATACGTAGGCAAATATGAGAGATTGGCAGAAAAAAAACCAGAGTTACACTGATGGCAAAATTTGGGAGGTGGAACACCTTTACAACGCCAACACCTTTTTCCAGAAAAAAAAGTATCACAACCGAAATATGACTTGGGCCAGACGAGTGATCTTTTAACCAAATTGACAACATTCTAACAAAGAACATCCAAATAGTACGAAATACCGAGATTCTAAAATCCACTACGTTATTTACGTTTTTTTTTTGACCCACAGTTAGATGCAGAAGCTAAGAAAGTTGTGAAGTTGATCCGGGAATCAATTACAAATAACACCAAGGAAGTTACCATACAACAAAAGGCACAAACTACCCACTAGAAATCAGACCAAAGGTAGAGCCAAAAAGGAAAGTCAGATGAAAATGGCAACAAACAAATAAACATACTTTAACCCATAAAATGCAAGGACTTAACAGGAAGTTACTAAAATTAAGATTCAATGAACGCCTCCTCTTCAATCTGGCAATTTATTAGGGTTTCTAGTAGAACCGTTGTCACGATACGCTAGAGCCTAAGTATTCTGATAGGCTCTAGCGTATCGTGACATAACATTTTTACCACGTTAGCCAGGTAACCCAGGACAGATGGACAACGAAAATAACATACTGGTGAGTAATGAACAAACAAAACGCCTCTCTAATAACTTTATGTCATCTTTTCCTTAGTCACTTCATCCTCAATTTGCAACTTGCATTTGGCAGGTTGAGAGTTGCGTGTGTCGGGCTGTATTTTGTTGGGATTTAGGTAAGGACTTGATTTTCCCAACGGAAATATGTGGAAAATCACGTGCTCACGTATGGCAGAGGTCGCCAATCTGAA
The DNA here is from genome assembly GCA_963942505.1 of Lordithon lunulatus. NCBI lineage: Eukaryota > Metazoa > Arthropoda > Insecta > Coleoptera > Staphylinidae > Lordithon > Lordithon lunulatus. The sequence continues at coordinate 53,872,097 of OZ012667.1, read as the reverse complement.
TATCAATATGGCTTAAGTCCATCCTGTCAACATGATCTCTCCACTCCCGTGTCCTGTTTGGGGCTCGCCTAGGGTTGCCAACTATTCTTGTTTCAAAAGAAGGAAGGATGGGGGTGGTGTCGCGGAGACGGGCAGGAGAAGGGGAAAACCTCAAATCCCAGACAACTCCTGAGGTGTGCAGAACGACAGCTGGCGCATAAGGTCTTGCCTGGACGGTGACTACTCCCAGACAGCATCGTATCCCACCTGGTCGCAACACCACCAAGCTACCGCGAGGAGACGACGATCCCGTGAATGGAGTACTGGCTACCGATCCACCCACGAAATCCTGAGAACTGAGACAAGCGATTAAGAGGCGAAACTGATAAAAGGAGAAGGAGAGCAAACACAACACCACCAAGTTACCGCGAGGAGACGACGATCCAGTTAATGGAGTACTGGCTATCGACCCACCCACGAAATTCTGAGAACTGAGACAAGCTATTAAGAGGCGAAACTTGTAAAAAGAGAAGATGAGTAGAGGCAACCACTGAATGAAATAACCACGATGACGACCACTGTATTCGAGCGAGGAAGGGCACTACTTTTCCCTTAAAAAATAAAAGTAACTAATGGACAAGGACAAATATAATGACTCATTTATTGTGTAGAGAAGGGAGCACCGGTCAGGGAGGGCATCGCGGTGGATGCCCCGGCCGTCATCCGACTACCACCTGGTAGAAGAAGCAAAAACGGAACCGGAGCCCGTAGGAGTCACCAACCCATCTGGAGGAATCGGTGTGACACCCAGTACGCCAACGATCAGAAGACAAGTGGAGGTATAACCAATTATTAACCTCCAGAAAACAGCAGGGTATCGCTAGTCGAGTGGGGATAGTAGCGAAGGCTGGGAATTCGGACACAGAGGAAGAAAATCACTCAACTCAATCAACCAGGAGGAAAGTCACCTCGCCTTCGAAAAGAGGCAACGGGAATGAGGAACCAACATAGAGAAAGAAGAAGCTGCCTACACAACACAACAAACACCTACGAGCGCCGAGAACCACTAGGCAAGATACTACAAGAGCCAGACAGCCTTCTGTATCCTGTGCAAGCCTAAAGGACACGGCACGGGTGTCATGGGGACAAGACCAGAGGGGACAGCGGACGAGGCCAACCCAACGCATAATGATCGAGACAACGACTGTAATGGCAAAAGCCTACCGGGGAGAACGACACCCAATCTACTACCCGTAATCGAATACCCAACCGGACAGGCCATAGACGAGAAGTGAAGGAAGGGAATTACACATAGCAGCAACCACAACACACGATGGGTCTGGTAGACAGCCCGTTATGTAGAGGGTGCAATGAAGAACTAGAAACAGCAGAGCATGTAATGGGCCTCTGCCCAGCTCTAGGCATCTAATACTAGGGGAGTGCTGGCCTAGTATGACCAGCATTGGCAACTCCTCACCCGCCAGAGTTTTGCAGCCTGTACGCAAAATTGACTGGTGGGACGAGTGAATGGCCTTAAAGGGAGGTTTCACAATGGGCCCATTTTGAGGCCTAAGTGTCTGTAGCTATGCTACCCTCCAGCCAACTATCCAGAACTATCCAGAACCACAACCAGAACACTAGGCAGCCGAAAAACTACCCTAATAATCTCATACACCAAAATCATCAGCATCATCAGCATCATCAGCCTCTATGCGTCTACTCTTGAACGTAGGCCTCTTCCATCAGTCTCCACTTGTGTCGGTTTTGGGCTCCCGCATCCACTTCAAAGGAGGGGCACTTGACCACGTCTAGGATGCTAAATACTACCATCTATCTTAGAGTTCTCATTTTTGTTATTCTTCAGAGTCGTTCTGTTGTAGCGTTTGTTATGATTTCAATATATCATGCTAGGTTTCACACAGTTCTTGTAGATTCTTGCTTTACTTTCCACAGACATACATATCTATTTCACCATTCACTTGAGTTTCCTGATATTAAGTCTGCCATCGTTATTTGAACTTTCACTTCTTCTTTGAGGTCCTTGTTGCTTGTTCAGTAAGCGCCAATGTATTTGAAGTGCGGGTCTCTAGATATCTAGAGGGACTGAGATTTGGTGGCAGATATCTGCATGTTGAACTTTGACGCAGTTTGTTCGAGCTTGTAGAGAAGCCGCAGAAAGCCTCTGTAAAGGTGTTTCCCGAAAATTCACCCCGATTGGGTTCGAGCTCAGGCTCCCCAATGCTCAGACGAGACGAACGACGCTTATTTTAGATTTTAGTTTTTGTCATGCGTTTTCTAGTTCGTCCTCTTCTTGTATTTTCCATACCCTGTTTTTTTCTTCTAGCTGGTATAAATCTTGTTGAGTCATCAGATAGAGATTCCACATTAAGTTTATCGATGCCTTCCGTAGTTTCTCTCTTCTTTCGCTGTGGTGTGGCTGTGATTATCGCCAGTACAAGGCTAAGGTTGGTTCTGGAATTTGCTGTGGTCAAGATTCTCACGTTCTGAATTCTGCTGGGGTGGATATTTCTATTTGTGAAATACTATCATGTGTTATATTGAAACGTTCTTGAATAGGCTGTAATTCTACTTGCGCACGGCAGGCAGTTCTGCCGGACAGTGGAAAACCCGTTGCCATTTGATATACATTGGGTTATTCACAGAGACGTGGCCAGCCGGCAATTGAACGGCAGAAAATATACGATGATATGAATGGATAAGTCGCTGTGCCGTGAAATTCTCATTTATATTTTACCGTCCAGTTGCCGGTCAATGTAAATCAAATGGCAACGGGGATTTCACCTGCCGGAAAAACTGCCGGTCGTGTGAAATAAGCCTAAGGGTGAATTTTTGTGTTACTATGTTGTTTATGCCAATAAAATGTTTTAGCACTACCTACAGACGACACTAAGCCAACTATCTAGATCGTCAAAAAAGGACTATTTTAATAAATTGCATTTAACTTGTGCTATAAGCTATATTTACTAGCTAAACTCAATCTAGCAATATAAGCAATAAATAAATGCATTTAAACTCAAGTCACACTTTATCACAATGCATTTTTTATGACATGTAATACATACAAAGGGTAATTTTAATTATATTGTTTACGGTATACTGTTTTCAGAACTCTATATCAAAAATATCAAAATCAATAAGATAATATAACTGAAATATTTGGAAATTTGTGCCGAGTATGTTTTTGGCAAGCTATGAATGCATCTCATTCCATTTTCTCGCACATCAATGTTGAGTTAACTTTTTCCCAGGTTATCTAATTATGAATATGTGTTGTTTGGGTAATTATTAAATATGCGTTAGTTTAATTGGCTATTACTTGTTGTATGAAGGTTACGTCTTTTAGTTTTTGTGTAATAGTTCGTTAACTTCTTAGTGTATTTCTTTTATTGACATTCTTATCGGTTTATTTAGAGCTATTTTAAGTGCTCTACTTTGCTGTTTTTGAAGTAAGTCAATTATTGTTTTTACCTATATATTTGTAACATAATTCGTACACTAGAAAGCATATTTTTAAGTCACATGTCCTATTATTAGAAGTCCCCTAATTATATTTTAATTTAAAAGTTAACGTGTTGCTACATACGTTGTTGCCTGTCGTGACTATGTTAAACATTAAAGCGCCCATCGACAAGTTGCATACGTCAAGCCGTAAAGTTGCATAATTACTATTTCATAACAAGGCTTCAGCGGTCCCGGGGGTAATAGTTATCCGGGAGGACCTATCTGGAGGGTCAACTCCTTTAAACCCTTGACCGGGAAATATTATTTTATTACTGCAACACGCGCCATACCCGCCGCTGTACGTGCGGGATGGTGTTTAAATCGCCCGGGGCAAATTTATTCAAACATAGGGTGATGATTGCAACGGTTATTTTATGTTTAATTAATGGATTTAATACAGTTGTCAATTCATGATGTGCACAGCATATTCAATTATTATTTAGCAATGGTTGCCGCATTTATTTGCATAATCTAAAAACCAAAAATGTATTATTACTAGTACTAGCACAATGGACATCATAAACTGATTATGATATTATTGAAAGCATAATAACTATTATGTATTGGTGTCGATGATACGTGCTTATTGACTAAATAGCCCATGTCTAGTCCGTTAACAAAGTTTATATGAACAATTTTAGTATTATATAAACTACTAACCGTTTATTCTGCCCCTTTTTCTATTTGATTAAGACAAACTAAAGTTCTTTGCACATACGTTTGTTTAATAATGTTTTTATTCTTATTTTATTGTAAATTCTCTGTCACAGGGAAACTATGCAGTTTACTTTTTTTAATTTCAAGAAGAGAACGATAAAACCTTGTGTTGTTATATAACTTGTATATATTTATACTCTAAGTAAATTAATTTAATAAATTGAGAAGCAGTAAAATAACCAAAACAAAATCTTAAAATTAATAATTGCTGTATAAAAATTATATTCCAAGCAAGCCTTTATTAATTTTGTGGTCATTTACTATTACCAATTAAAATTTATAGTTGAGTAATTAATTGGCATAATGAAGGATTGTTAATAACAGTTCGGCACGCCATTTCAATTGCAATCAATAACCATGGAGTCTATATTAACATTTAAATATTATTATTGCCGACAATTATCGTGCCAATCTAGCAGCAGATTGGATAGTAGAGAAGCCGCGTACTTAATTTAATATCGATTCCTGAAATTGAATTAATGCGGAGCGATATATCAATTTAACATATGTACATACTAATGACTTGATTATTGCGTTCTAGTAGTATCTAATTAGAGGTTCGTTATAGGAGCATATATCTCCACCTAGAATATTTCGACTTTGATGCATCGAGTGCAGGATTTGGGACTTAAATAGAACTTCAACCAAGACATAACTACTAGACCACGGTCAATCTGTTGAGAAACCGCAAACAGACCTTAGTTAGCAACGCCAGTTAAAATACTTGAGAGAACACTACCGTATAAAATATACGTATGTTATATGCAAGCGGAATCTATTCTATTACATTCATGTTTTTTTAAGCTTGTAATAACTTAATATTATGTAACATCTAAATTACTAAAGAGTGGGATCACGTTCAATTTTTTTATTGCGTGAATTATGTAATTTGTATTGAGCTTTTATTATTTATATATATATATATATATATATATATATATATATATATATATATTTATTTAATAGTCACTAAATTTAATCGAAATAAAATAGTAGGGATCACATATAGGTAATGAAATGGATTACAATTAAATTTAGTTAATAAAATTTTAATATAGTTGGCTCTGAAATTAACTTTTTAAAGATTTGGGAACATAGAAGACAATGTTATACCAGCGTAAACGTTTTCCCCTGAATAGTCAAATGTTCTGGATGGTTGAAACAGTTTTTAAAATTTTCACATTATTACATTTCTGAACTTAATACTAGATAGAAAGAAGTGATGTGTCCATTAAAATTATAATGTATACAATTGAATTTACTGTACAGACAATATAGGATTACACGTAAAATTCTCTATTATTATAAAAAATAAAATACAAAATAAGTTTATTAATAAAATTCTCCACTGGGCTACTTAACAGAGTTTTTTTTTGCGTTGATATTACATAATACCATACCTCTTGTAATTAAATCCCCGACGCCTTGTTATGCGCTAGCAAGAAAAAAAGTGCAAAGCGCTTTTATAAATTTATTCAACGTAATAGACAAACAAGAGAGAATTTAATAATGAATTTCCTCGTATACACAAAACCTTTTCCATGGTGAAAACCCAAAGTATCGCATTAAATAATTCCTGAAGATAAACCAAATTTAAAATATAGAAAAAATATGAGCGCTCGTAAATCTGCGGTCTTTCATTTTTCGCGCATGTGTTCATTTCGAATGTGTATTTTTAAAATAGCGCGTTAATTAATATGTGCCGAGTGATAAATGTAATCCGTTTTTGCCGAGTTGTGCGTAAATATTTATATATGATTCACGCGAACCGTGCGTAATTTAATATAAAAAATTAATCACATTTCTGCACACATTGTGTGCGCTGCGCCAATTAATATTTCGCGGAAGGTACATCTCGTGGCGTTAATAAAAGCGGAATTAAAGTTTTATTATCGGTTAGATCTGTTAAATAATAAGACCGCAGCGCAGTTTATTGTGGCGAGGCTGTAATAAAAGAACAAGAAATGGAAGTGTAAGTGGTGTTTCATGCCCATTTTCCTACCCTTCATTATATTTTCGCATGCAATTCCCTTTGTAACAAAGTTAAATATTTTATTGAAGCAAAGCAATTCTATAATTACTTTAAGATGGTTAAGAGAGGAAAACATTCTGCAGCCAGCACTGTTTACTTTGTAAGAGATACAAAAGAGAAACTTTTACGCTTCTTCTGTTTTAATATTATTTCTAATTAAATGTATTACTGAAAACTTGTTAGCACATCTTCATTTTACTCTATAAACTTAAACCGTTGTGTGCACTCAATCATTAATTAAAACATATTAAATGAGTTCTATACTTGTTAAATAATTGAGTTGATTCGTTTTGATTCAGTAACTACGTATTCGTATGTGTGTATGTGAGAGAGAGAGAGACCTGTTTATTTAGTATCCTATGACATAATAACAAAAACCCATAACCAGCAATAGCATAAATAACATTAACTATAAATAATTTACTAAATGTGAATCTATATTAATATTAAATATAAATTAGAAACAATTGTCTATATATTACATCCACAAGCTACAATTTCTATGAATCAGTCTTACTGTAAGGCTTAGAGTTATAAAGGCGAGGTAACTGTAACCCGTGATTATATTGTTAAATGTTGCATATCTTATTTATAACTTTCCATTTATTGGTCTCGTGAACCTCTGTTTATATACGGCAATGTCGCATTTTGTATTAAAGTTGTCTTAAGTAAGGTTAGAATAACGGATTAGAAATTAACTCGAGAATCTATACACTATATTGCAATTATTTCAGCACATTATTTACTATATTCCATCTACGTAGCTTCTATTTATGAAAAATATTCCCTGTGGGTATCTCTGGTAGCTTCTATTACCTGGCGACCAGGATTCGAGAAGTCTGTTTGTCTTTTCCTATCATTCATCATCAGTTTACTATATTCTTTCTTTTATAAAATCTTCATTCGGAAAATACTTATTATTTGTGTTTATGAACTGCAAGAGTGGATAGACACGAAGGATATAGTGGGTATGATGGAAACTGGGTGACAGAAAAGGCGTGGCCGCAACCGCAGGGTAGAACTGGGCGTTGCAGAGGCGACGAAAGAATGGAGAATTGGGATGTACAAAGGAGAAATTGTTATGGAAGTGAGGACTATAGTGGCAGGATGGAAAATAGAGTCGCTGAGGGAAATTACGGGGTTGGTAGCAGAAAAATTAACGTAGGTAGATTAACTAAGTATGGACAATCTCTTGCAACAAAATTCTGAAGCAGCTGAGAGATGTGTTGGATAAGTTGGAAATGGATATTGTCATATTCTCAGCTTCTCATCCACCTATACCTCAGATCCCCACTCTTTCATACCTACTGCATCCATCCGCTCTCTGCCCTACTCATAGCTACCTACCCCACCAGTACTTCTTCCCCCAATTCCTGTATTCATTCCTTCGAATTCCTTGAGGAGAACCGTAAAATGCGTCGATATTTCTAGTCCTATGATGTAAATACGTGGAAAATCTCTCCCGATGACACCAAAGCTGAGGTATAATTGCCGCCAATGTTGAGGGGAACCACCGCTGGATAACAATTTCTCCTATTTTCTCTTCTATATTGCCGAAGCCCTTCACACCTTTGCTTACAACTCCAAATAAACCTACCTCTGAAGGCAAACCAAAATTTTGTATACTTAAAACGTAATACAGACGGCGGGAATTTCACCTAGTATGTGACATTCCCGCTGTCCAACGGTGTATGATGAATCAACTATCTCGCCAACTCCTGGGAGCCCGTGTGACCGTTCATAGGCTTTTTCTCTCAATATATTACTAAACGTAATAACGCTCTGATTCTTTTTTTTTCTAACTATGCAGTTGCAACTTGTAAAATAACAATAGACGCTACTATCCTATTATTATATTAAGGAAAATGGCAAAACCCACAGAAGCATATTGACTGGCACAAGAAGAACGTGATCTCTTTCACGCCACCCCTGGCGTATGGGTCTTTTTCTCTGCTTATAGTGCTGGAAATTGGCACTACAGGTGGATCTTCAGTTTAACGTGGATTCCGAACCACTGGAATGTTTAGATGAGAATACCATATACTCCAGACTAGGGAACGCTGTCAAGGGCGATTGGGGAGTTGAGGGTGTGTGAAAACTGAACAGTATTTCGCTTTGTGAGGTTTGAACTCACGATCTTTAGCGCAATAGTCTGCCATACCACTGCGCTATGCTGTTCCACAAGAGAGTTGGTTAATCATATGTGTAGAATGAGGAAAAGACAACACAACGAGAAGAAAGAGTGCTACGAGAAAAATTTGAAAATCAAAAAAAATCGTGTCTTTTACCAAGATATGAAGATACGTCATCACAACAGTATATTTGAAGCAAAGAGGGAGAGCTAATAGGACAAGCTTCAAAGATCTCGGAAAGGTAGAAGGAAGATTTTGAGAAACTGCTGAATATACAGGACTTATACAGTGTGGAAGAACTAAATACAGAAACAGACGCAGAAACTATCAACCGAAGAAGTAGAAATGTCTATAACCTCTATGAAGAGTAATAAAAGCTTAAAATTAACCTGAATAGGTCTTGAAATTGAGAAATGTGAAGGGGAGGCGCTGAACATTGAAATGGGGGTGTATCATTTTGAAGACAGAGCAAATACAAAGACAGTGGAGGAAATTTCGAGTGTCCAATTTATAAGAAAGGGTACCGAACCATATATGGAAACTATAGAGGTGTCCTCAGGCATTGTGTATAAAGTAGTGACGAAGTTAATAGAACAAAACTGAATAAATACAGAAAATATCCCACAAGCAATAGACCAAATATTTACGCGTAAACAAATATAAATGAACTACTACAAACATCAGACGGAATTGTGCATTGCATTTATACATTTTACTACAAAAAGAAGCAGACACGTGTTACTCTAGCTCTTACACTTTTAGCACTGTAGCCCTATGAAAATGTGCATTTGATGAAATTTCATGTTGTTCCCCCCATATCAACTCTCTAGTGTCTCTATTTCAAATACTAGAGAGATGTTTATGAGTGAAAATAGAGTAGAAAGAATAGAGTAGAGTATTTCTAGCCCTACAGATTGATGCTAGACGATTTTTTTTAGGTCCTATCTTAATAGCAGAAGGTATACTAGCATAAATCAAAGATATGAGAGGATATATTAAATATTTGAGATTTTAGATGGAAGAATGACGGCAAAGAGGATCCAGCGTTTCTTCGAGAGAAGTACGAGCGGCTCGTTGGGAAAATCGGTATCCCATTAGGAGTTCCTCAAAGCGCCAAAGTGCTGAAAGTCTTGAAGGCGGAAAATCCAAATGGAGCATGAAGATGGAGGCAGTAAGAGCACAGATGCGGTATATGCAGGCACGGCTAAACCAGTTGACCAGCCAAGTACCAAACCCTACGCCAGTTGAAGCAGAGACGGTAAAGGACGCCGCAAACAGAATACGGGGTAAATTCAGTAAGTAAAAGACCTCCGCCGAAGCAGCCGAAACACTGGCCGGAGGTCAACTTCCAGAAGGTAAAGGTGGTGGGCAGAGAAATAACCAAATGGTCCCCAAGCATCAGGTAAATTGATGAAGAATGCAGCAGTAACAAGCGGTCGGAAGCGGAACACCTAATAGTGGGTGATGTGACAATAATAGCCCATACCACGAAGGTGCACCTCCTCGCAGGCCCAAAACGGAGCGGTTCATTCACTACATCATGTGCGACACCATTAGCGAAGACAAGATGAAGAAAAGCACCTTCTGTGGCGACGTGTAAGGACTGTCGCGGAAACAAACGAAACAGAGAAAGGCAGGAGAAAATGACTGAAACTAAGTTTAGGAACTGAGGTCGGGGGAGAGGTATGCTGATTGGCAGGACCGAATGACTGAGAGCTCGTACAATCCTGGTAAAGTGGAGTTTCAAGTGTTGTTTCCCAATTTCAACTCTGTAGCGTCTCTATTTCAAATACTAGAGATGATTTATGCGTGAATTCCAGTTGTTTTCGTTATTATATTCAGTGCATTGTTTTTGTAATGGTTAGTCAAATACAAGTTTTTCTTAGTTAGATAGTGCATTATAGTAGATTAGAACATAGAAGAGGGGAGGTCCGATGCTCACACGAAACCACCAATATATGTAACTTTCACTAAAATTATGGATTAGATCATTCATTAACAGACTGTTTTTAAGTAATGTTTTCTCTTGTATTATGTTGATCTTAGTCTTTATTAAGTTTTAGTTGTATGTTACTGTTTATATTTCTATGTGCTGACCTTAGATAGATGTGCATACATTTTCTTGAAATTTACGTAATGTAAAATGAAAACAATTGACTTTATATTACATTTACATAGTGAATAGTTTGTTACTATATTGATTTAATTTTATAAAAACATTCTATCGCTATTCTTACAGTATCTGCTCTACATTATCGTGCTATTGATTTTAAATTATAAAACTGAACGGATAACATGGAAAGTGTGTGTTAAACGGTTGAGAGTTTAATAAGATACAAAATCCGCACGGAACTTCCTCCCTAGAAAGAACTTAAAAACTTTTATTTAAAGGGTTAAACTCTTAATAAAGTTTTAAGTTTCCGATCGAAGGCCACATCAAAAGCCCTAATGCTCCCTCTAATTATCCCCTGGTTATATCAAGTGCGAAGTTACCACGCGCGCGCCAATGCGATTTAAGTTTTCCTATGAAACTAATCTTGATATTGAACTTGCATATTAACATTCCATCAGTGGAGGTTTCATAACTAATTACAGCACACGTCAAACGCGAAATTTCGATACAATGTGATTATAATGCAAACTGTTAATTCCGAACGGATACTATTATAATAATATTGCATTACATAGCTTATACAAACAGATTGCTCGTTGCAAATTAATGTGAAATAAATTACTCAAAAGTGTCAAAGCTTGTATCTACAGTTAATAATTTTATTATTATGTCTGTCGTTATTCGTCAAGGATTTTAACGTAATTTGTTATTAAACCGTGCTTTAGTTTAGTTTAAAGATAGAAACATTTTCGTTTATGGCCGAAATTAAGATGATAGTCAATAAAAGGTTTCGGTCGGATACTACTTATCACCACAAGATATCATTGAACTATTGTATAATTTATATAATTTTTTTTAAACAGGAAAATATAAGGGACCTTACACGGTCAATAATACTGTCACTCCTAGTACTGTCAGTATTTACTTCAATCCTCCTTTTATATTTATCAAGTAATTAATTATCCGGATAAACATCAGTATTCTCTTCATTCCATCATTACTATACCTTACACAATAAGTAATACTGGCAATATTTTAGAATAATGAAAATTTTAAACATGTTATCGTATATAATACTGTCATTATTCTAAAATATTGACAGTATTATTGATCGTGTAAGGTGCTTTTTTTTTATTGCCTAATTCAATATATTTGATTTCGCCAATTTTTTTTTTCGAAAAAACAACATGAAATATTTATAATTAATTCTTTTGGTGGTCCCACCAGATATTTAAATTCAATTTAACATTAATTAGAATTGTGTACACAACGCAAGGTTGGGTATCTTATTAATTCATGAACTATTAGTTCTTCTATTACTATTGATTAAAGATGATTTTATTCTGTATGGGCCTCATCAATTCTCATCATTCTTATAATGTTAAAGTAATAATTGTTTTTAAACACCCGTACGGGTGTTAACGGTTTTATAATAGCATGAGGTAATTTTAAAATAAACACATGGTATATTCGGAGGTTCCTTTTTATTACGGGTTGTTACTTTATTTTTGTTACAACTTAATTTATGTTCTTGTTAATTTCTTTAAATTGCAGCCAAGTCAGATAGTGAACCTAATAAACAAATGCATAAATCACGAATCCAGTCATAATATTTTACGACAGCTTTAAAGTGTCAATAGCTGCAGCGAAGGATTTACACAAAGATCTAAAAATAAGTAGGCCATTTTCATGTTTCAAAATATATTAATAGTTAAATATAGACTGTTGCAGGATATCAAGAAGCTTATTCGAAAGTAGGGTGATGAGAAATGGAAGATATATTACTTTTACAATTTATTATCGTGGAATCATAATAAAATTTAATTTTCATTAGAATTTATAATGCAAGGGAATGTACCAAATTACAAGTATTATTATATTCAATATTATAATATATTAAAAATCATTTTTTTTATTTTCATCATGATGTACTATGATAAGAAATCCTACCAACAACATTTTCACAAACGGACGCCTTCGATGGATGTATGATGGCCGAACGATATGTCTTAAAATGTTCTCAATAGTCCGTCGTCCGTCTGTAACACATTTTGGGGCCACGTTTTCTGATAGTACATTATGATGAAAGTTAAAATTAGAAAATAATTTATATTTTTGAAAAATGCTTTACATAAGATTTTTTTTTGAAATTTCTGTTTTACACCCTGCAACAACGTAATATATCACCAGTGGTACACGTACAACAGTTTGAGAACTATATGCTATATGCACTAGACAAAAACAAAAAGGCGTCAAAGAGACACCATAGGTGTATTTATATATATATATATATATATATATATATATATATATATATATATATATATATATATAATATAGTATGCATGATATAACATTATTATGTTAATAAACATTATGTTGCGCTATGTTGTACCGAGCGTTTATAAATGTCGAGTGTTTATTCATTGCGGTTACTCAAAATAGTGGTTCCTGGTAATGAGGTACACAATTTTCTTTTCTTTTTTCTACCTGTTAACTTCGTGTTTTAATTATATATTCTTTGAATATACTAGCTATATCTAGTTATATCCTCTTGCCCCAAAAGTAAACAACGCACAATATTAAACGCTATAATGTATTTATTAAATGCTAATCATTATATTTATACCACGCCAAGACCATTCATGTGGATACTATGTTTATATTTAAACTTATTTATTGAGAGAATGCATCTTCAATAACAAAATATAAATATAATAATAATAAACTGTATTTCTTCTGTCTTCTTGTATGACATATGAACCCGTAATATGACAAGAATGAACGATATGAACCTACCTATGGTATAGATATATAATAATATAAATGTTTGTGTTTTAATGCAAGAAATATATTTTGATTTGACCCTTATAAAAAGTTTTGCAATTTCTTTTATATATTATAAGTATATAATTGAAGAATTTATTGTATACATGTGAATATAAATGCAATTTCATGTCGTACAGCTCATATTTGCTTGGCATAACATATTCAATCTACATTATTACAATATAAATAAATTACTATTTGATTAAATGGAAATTCTCTTCATAATATAGAGCTTAGTTAACAGACAAGTGCAATCAAATATACCTTAATGTAATAGTACTAATGTCACATTTTAAAGCTTATATATTTTGAGATTTCCCATTTTATTGCCCTCAATATTACGGTGAAGCGGAGTTGGTCTGAGAAACTTTGTAATGAGATATTTATTACAACCAATTGCACTAATATTGGCGCCGCATGCTGTCCTCGGGAAAACTTCCATCTGGAACAAACTTTGCCTACTATAATAACATCTTTATCTGATATTTTTGCTATTGAATTAGTTCTTCGAGACATATGGTCATTTATACAATTAATTTCAAACATTATTATTAAAATCTGTTAAAGAAAAGAATATTGTAATTATTTTTATATTTTCAGTACTCTCTGTAACTATTACTAAATTAATCACTTTGTATAACACACAATATTTATATTTCTTATGACTATATGTATATATATATATATATATATATATATATATATATATATATATATATATATATATGTATAAATCAAGACAGTTCGCGTTAGGGTTAGGTCTGGACAAGAGTGCATCTGAACTCGCCGACGACCTGGCGAGGTGGCTGGAGATGGCATGTCCAGACTTACCCAAGAAAAGACCCACTAGTGGACGGAAGAGAAAGGACTACTGATGGTGCCAAGAAGTGGCCGAGGCTCGAAATCAAGCCAACAACGCTTGGAGAAAATTCCAACGAGCCAGAGCAGCGAGGACTGTGACCGAGCACTAGCGGGAACAGTACATATCGCGGAGACTGGAATACAGGCGGGTAATAGAACGTAGCTAGGCAGCGTGCTGGGATAATCTCTGCATAGAGATCCAAAATAACCCATGGGGCCTACCCTACAGGACTATAATGAAGGAAATCGGGGCACGCCCACCTGGCTCAGGCTCCGTAGTCTCCGGTGGTGTCAGAGCGGTGGTGGAAGGACTGTTTCCCGACATCACAGATGCAATCCAGACAGAGACACGTGATGAAGATTGAACGAGGAAGATATCAAGGCAGTAATCACCAGACTGTCCAAGGGCAAGGCCGCTGGATCAGACAACATACAAAACGAAATTCTCTGAGAAGCAGCACCGGCTTTATCACCGATGTAGCAAATAAGTGTCTGGACGAGGGAACCTTCCCCAAAAGATGGAAGACCGCGCGCCTGGAACTGGTACCAAAACCAGGCAAACCAGCGGAGGAGCCGGGGTCGTATAAGGGCATAGGGGTCTGCTTCCTAGATGGCACCGCAAACACTCTAGGGTGGCCATCACAGAGGCATTGAAACGCAGGGGAATCCGGAAGACCCTGCAGCGAATTATAGGCTCGTACCTGAGCGACCGACAAGTGACATACGAAGATCCTGGGGACCATGTTATGGAACTTCACTTTTGACGACGTCCTCAAAATAGCACTACCACCACAACCTTAATCGCCTTTGCCGACGAGTTTGCACTAGTGGTGCGAGGACTAGACCGGAAACCCACCAAAATCCGGTTAGCACTGGCAACCAGGATGGTCGACAAATGGATGAGGGACATCGGACTCACCATCGCGACCAATAAAACGGAGGAAACGCAGCTGTCCAATAAGAGATTAAGAGCAGCAGAAGCAGGAGGAGGCACAATGTGAATATTAGGCACTACGCAAACACTAGCCTAGCTGATCCTATACCTAGGAATCTTATTAGAATCAAACCTCGCCCACACGCCCTAGGTTCAGCACACTGTAGCCAAAGCGACCCGAACCGAAGCGGCATTATCGAGACTATTATCCAACATAGGAGGCCCGGGCAACACCAAAAGGAAATTGCTGGCAACAGTTTCTCGAGCGCAACTGACTTATGCTGCACCCGTATGGCCACAATTCCAACAGACTTGGGGAGCACTACATACCAATGCGCTCAGGATAGCCCGGGCATACAGGACGATATCCACCGATGCGGAGAAGGTCCTAGCCGCACAATACCGAATGACATTCTTGTCGAAGATAGAGCGGAAGAATACCGACTGATCAAGGAGGACAAGCAAACCAAAGAGGCGCAAGATACGGCAAGGAAGACCACCTGAAACAAATGGCAAGTCCGATGGGATACCAGCACCGAAGCCGAATGAACCAGAAGAACAATACCAAACGTCGAGCTCTGGTTCAATAGAAGACACGGGAAGTTGGATCATTGGACCACCCAGGCCCTATACTGATATGGAGGTTACCAGAAATACCTTCACCGGATGGGGAAGGCAGACACGCCAACATGCCTATGCTGTGGTGGTCTAGGTGATCCAGCCCACACGAAACCTAAGTTTTGGTTTAGCCGGTAGGCGCCCCGGACCATACGCGAGGTGAATCCGGCACTACCCATGCCTGTCACCTAGTGGTTGTCCGAAGGCAAAGGAACATTCCACCTCAGGCGAAAAAATAAATAAAAATAAAAAAAGGTTAGGGAGGTGACAGAGACAGACACACACCGAGACGGATCGTACTTATTATAAACAATGTATCCGTGGACCAAATGTGATCCGCAAAATATCTCGAGATCCTTGTGAACGAGGAGAGCGACCACATAAGAAGGAAATCAACTCATAATTGAACAGGTTCGAAGAATATTCATCTCTATGAAGACTTTCTTTATCAGCTGAAACCGAAATTTTTAGCTCCGCATTCGCATGCTAAGATGCTATATCCCAGTGATTCTCCATAGTTTCGAAAGCTAAACACTCAGCCCGTCACTTGATAAACGGATAGACACATTTGAGATGATATATAGATAGATTCTACATATATCCTGGGCGAAAAGAAAAACCAAGGAAATAGTTAGGCGGATGGATAAAAGGAAATAACTGCTGACCACCAGCAAAGAACGGAAACTCCAGTACATAGGATATATATATATATATATATATATATATATATATATATATATATATATATATATATATATATATATATATATATATATATATGCGCTATCAGATTATTCGGGGATGCTCCAGTGGAAAAGATCTGTGGGAAGAAGGCAAAAATCGTGGCTTAAAAGCTTAAGTCGATTGTACAGATAGAAATCTATCAACATTTTTAGAGATATAATCTCACGCACCATAACAGCTAGTTGGATTGCCAACCTTCGGAAGAAGACGATGTCCTAAGAAGAAGGCATGTAAAATGTTATTCAAGGGAAGGCAAATCTTAAAGCATTGCAAATTTACTTCAATGGTGACATCCAGCAAATTTCTTCTAGAAATAGCGACCGAAGATGTAGAAAATGTGATAATTAAAATATGTAGTTGGAATATTGCTGAGCTTCAAGCTGGGAAGATTACGGAACATGGGTAGTAGGCAAGCACTGGAAAGACATTCAAACTATGTTACCAAAATATTACAATCTGCATTGACAGAAGCAAAGTAAAATTAAAGAAAGGGTTGATCAAACGGAAGAATTATTACACGATCAAACTTAAGTTTGTAGAACAAAGGGTGTGAAACCCCAGTATATAAGTATATAGCTACATAATATTAGAAGTACATACAAGTAGCTGTATAATATTAGAAGTAATCTCATCATAAATGTACAATGGCGTAGGGTAGTAATAGGAAGAAACATGTTTGTAAGAATTGGAGATAGCATATCGTTCACAAGAATGAAGAAACTCCCAGGAAATAAAAGTGAAAGATGAAAGTGAAATCTGGAAAGAAAATTATAAATAGCCAAACTCTTACGATTGCCGAAAGAAAAGGATTTAATGATGTTTCTCGGAAATTTCCTTATGAGACCTATATAATAATATACATCGCTGATAAAAATCCGTTTCAGAATCCTCAATAAAAATGGGGTTATCTTTAGAAAAAAATGTCGATGGCGTCATTACTCATTAAAAAAATATCCAAAATCATTATACTTTCATTAAAAATTGGCAATTTAAAATTAAAAATCGACGTATCCGAGAAATTTTTGGAAAAACATAAGAAGTTTTATTGAATTTATTAGCGAAGAATGTGAGGGTGTGAAAGCAGAGTGGGTGGGAGACTGCAGAAAGCTGACTGAATGGTTATGCGAGGATGGGGAAGGCGTGAAAATCTGCAGGAGGCTGACGTGGGAGAGGAAAGTGGCAAGGGCAAAGGGAGCGGCGATAGATGGGGGTAATTAGTCATTTTTGGCATAGTAGTACTTTTATTTATATTGTATTTTTATTTTTATTTTTGTATATTGGATTTAGGATTGTGATGTGGAGGGGCAGTGAGGGAAATGCCAATAAAGGTCTTTTTTTTAAATTTATTCCCTACTGAATTTCCAGCCTGTGTATTATTTATTTAAGTCTACCCCTTTGTGTAGATTTTGAGCTTGTATCTGTTTGGAGAGTAGTATGGTGCCAGATATTTAATTTCTAAGTAATGATTGCTACTTACTTAATTCACATTCACGTGCACAATGCGAATACTTATGGTTTGAACAGCTAATTAAAGCATTCAAATTAATTATAGAGATATAAAAATATATTTGCAGTGATTTTTAATATGGTTGTAAACTATATAGATTTAATTTTTTCTTTTTTTTTTCATGACCATGTTCAAGTCACGACATACGATTAGTGCATATTGATTATCCTCATGAATACAAGTCCAAAATAATCGCCCCACATAATTTTCCGTTCCATAACCATAAATGGCACGTAGTAAAAATGTTTGCGCATGCAACCAAACATAGTGTCGCCATAAATTAAAAAATAAGAAAATTGTCACGCAGCAAAAAAGAAACATAAGAAATGTATAACTTACGACGACTGCTCAGGTCGCGGTTCATAATTTATTACGCTTGTACATTTTTTATGGGGGTCCTCCCCCCGCATATTTCGTGGACCGCAGTAAAGCGGAATTGTCTTATGGTGGGTGTTCATTCGGTATTCCGGGGACGATGTCACGCGGTATTGTAACAAAACTCATCAAATTTGAGGCGTGTTGACAATGTGGATTATATTCAACCTGTGCGGGGCTGATAATCTCATCTTAAGGATACGGAAATTCTCTCAGAACTTTGATCATCTTGTGAATTATGATGATGATACACCTATGCGATGAATACTAAAATGACTTCACAGGAGAGCGCGGGCTGGCTTTAGTTTGTACGTCTCCGCCGACTTGCACACGAATCAGCCATCCGCTCCCCTAATAAATTTTGCATAAAAAACGGTGCGCGCGGGCGGGTCATTTGTCATCTATCATCATTGGGGTATCGGGGCGACGCGATCGACATTGCTTAATAGAACTCAAAATTAGTTCTTACCGGGTTCGAATATTGCCGTTTAGTATTCATCCTGTGAACTGCATATAATTCATTCGAATTTTCCATATTAAAGGGATAGAAAATATAATAGAAAAAACCTCTTGCGCTTCGTGGATGGAATTAAAATGCGAATCAATTATTATTTAATGTATTCATGACGCATTTCTAATGACTTGGGTGTGCTATATGAACATATTTAATGAAGTGCATTTTTAACGCTAAATTAAAACTCCCGCGTGTGTAATTAAATTGTTTTGCGTAGTATTGTTCATTTCAGTTTTTAGCATAATTCGCTTATGAATTAACATATTATTCCTCCTAGATTCAAGTCTGTGAGAGATTGTGGTCTCTACATAGATCTTTGGGTAATTTGAGTAATATTTTATTTTGTAATACAAGCCATAAGAACAAAAGGGGTATTTATTATTTCTCCCTAAAAATATAAAAACTTAAACTGATAATCATGATATAAATAATAATAATGTTTAACTTCGCCATAAAAGCCAGCATCATAATAAAAAAACTTCTATCTTTATAGGGCTATGAGCCGTGAGGCTTTTTCGCCGGTCAAGGGAGAAGCTTAGAGGAGTTTAATCACCCAGTATTTACCTTAACTTCACAGAAAAACTGTGAAAGGTGATACGCGAAAATTCGCTTCCCGCTGGCGATCCAACTCATGCTCCCTAATGCTCAGTACGAGACGGACAACGTCTCTAACCACTCGGCCACTGAGCTGGGTGCATCATAATATAAAAGTAGACTGGGCTAAAATGATTTGTTCGAGTAAATAAGTTTTATTAGAATTTGGAAATAGTTCTATTAAATTGATATCAACAGCTACATGACTGAAGAAAGTTCAGAGTTGCCTAACAACTGTAGGCTCGACGAATGTGGGATAGTGGACTACCCCGACGCCAACGTCGCCACCAAGATAGGAAGGGAGATACTAGACCTAACAAAAAGGTAAAAGGATCCCCGGCCAAGGTCTGGGCCACGGTGGCAGGCACCACAATAGTCAACTACTACGTATCGGCAACAGTGGCGAAAGGAAATAGACACAATGGCTAAGAAAGTTGGAGGACTGCCTCCATGCGGCGGGCACACGCGTTATAGCAGTCGGTGACTTCAACGCGAAGCCAGCGGGCTGGGGCTTCAAACGTAAATGTTCACCTCTATTATAGGTCAGAGAAGAACAACCGCTGGACCTGTCGGTGGCACTTAATTTACTGGCATACAACGATGGGGCGAGCCCAACGTTTATCAGACTGAACTCCACCTCATGCATAGGCATTAGAGGGCAGCGTAGTGCAGTGGGTAGGCTGCACAGAAAATCTTAAGTTGAAATCGCACAAAGCGAAAACCTTTACATCTTGTACGCCCCCCCCCCCCCCACTCTCCAACACGCAATGGCCAGCGTGGAGTTTCACAGCTAATAATACCCTTCTCTGATCCGGAGTAGAAGATATTCTCATGTAACAACGTACTTCAGTGGTTCAGAATCCACTCCATCCACTTTAAACTGTAGGTCCCCCTGTAATGTTAGTTGCTAGTACTATAGGCAGAGAAGAGACCAATACGCCTGCAGTGTCCGGTGTAGGCTGATGCACTTAGATGTCAGAATAGCCACCACCATTGGAGCGTTATGAGCCAGGAGTTACTACCACTATATTGAATCACAATCGATTCTCGGGGAATCAGACAACAAACAATACCCACAGAGAACATCAGGTCGGCCATCAGACACTTGGATGCAGAAGCACTGGCGGCTCACATGGAGACGACAACAACAACAGGGAATGCAATAGGAGTCAGGATGGACACAGTGGTAGAGGCACTCATCAGCAGGATACATAGTGTCTGCGAAGCGTGTTTGCCGAGAACACGGGCGGGCCATGCCACTAAAAGCACATACTGGTGGTCTGATGAGGTGGCAAGTCTAAGGACAGCGAGCAATCAAGTCCAGCGTAGTATTCCGAATACAGCTCCACCGGAAGAACAGTCGCCCGGACGAGTACGACACAATGCTCACTCATACAGAGAATGTCGCAAGGCCATTGAGCAAAGTAGGCAAAGGTGCTGGAACGAGCTCTGTGAGGAGGTCGAGGGAAGCCCCTCACAAGATCGTAACCGGCAAGATCCGCAAGCGGACTCCAAGAATAAAGGCCCCTGCAGCAGGGGGTAATCAAATCCCCTTTCCACAACATCACAACACAGGCAGAAGAGGAGTACGAGACCGATACGGCAGACAACCAGAGAACACAGGTACCGCCCTGGAAGGAGGACGAGATTAAAGATGCGATCCTAGGACTGGATCAGGAAGGCCCCGGCCCCAGACGGCTTGTATTATGAAATCATAAAGGTAGTAGCAAAGCACATAACAGCTGATATGAAGAAAATTACCAAATGCCTGGACGAGGGCAAGTTCTCGCAGAGGCGGAAGAAGGAGAAGATTGCCCTCATCCCCAAAAACAAGAAACCAAACACGGAGGTGACTTGGCACAGTCCATTGTGTCTCCTTGATGGCCTAGTGAAAGCAATTGAGCGGCCAATAGTAAACCAGTTGGAAATAATGGTAAAGAAGGCTGGAAGCCTCTCGCCCACCCAATATGGCTTCCGCAATGGGGCGCTCCACGACAGACGCGACATTGGCGGTATAGAACACTGTCAAGGAGTGAAACAACGGCCTTCTAAGAGGTAGAAGGCATTGGCTTATGGTCACCCTCGACGCCAGCAATGCCTTCAACACCGTTGGAGTTGTAGTAACGAAACATTGAGGAAGCTAGCCATTCTGCATCAGGTGACGAGACTCGTCAGGGCATATCTGAGTGATAGGCAGATTAAATACGAGGGAACTACGGGAGGTCATGAGTTCCAGATGTCAGGAGAGGTTCTACAGGGGTCGGTCCTGGGAACTCTGCTATGGAACTTCACACACGACGAGGCCCTAGGACGAGCAATGCCAGACGGAGTCCTGGGGAGCAGCAAAGATATGGCGCAACTGAGACGCAGAATGCTCGGTGAGAAGGATGGATCAGTTAATGACGGAGCACCACCTCCAACTCGCGGCCGCGAGGAAGTCCTCATGGTAACTAAGAGGTCAGCACGCGAGGCAGCGATATATCTACAATTTCTGCGAGCGACGTTCCTAATCCGGAACCACCTACTGTATTTGACGATCATGCAGAGGTTAAGGTCAACCACTCGGCGCAGGTGCTGGAGGCTGCAAAGGGAGCGGCCAAAACCAAGTCGGCCATCGCCTGACTGCTCCTAAATATCGGGGGTCCAAGCGAAGGAAGGAGGACAACAGTCTTCAGAAGCAAGCTCATATAGAAGGTCCCGGCATGGCGGGGATCGGTGGCAACCGAGCGGAATCGTGGGCGACTGCGTAGGTCTACAAAGACCAGCGCGATACTTATCACTAGAGCGTACAGCGACAAATGGCAAAACCGATGGCCATCAGTACGAGAGGAGCATGGACCAGGAGAGCGATCACAGACATCAAACGATGGGTGGAGATTAAGCAAGTAAATCTGGATCATTGGGTAAACCCAACTCCTCACCGGACATAGTACCTTACAGAGATACCTGTTGAGGGTTGAGAAGGTAGAAGATGGTATCTGCTGCTACTGCCGTCCCGACGACGGGTCGCATACCCTAGAGCCTTTTGCCCAGCAGGCGGATGAAAGGAACTGAAGCCCGGATAGAGGACCTTGTAACCTGAGACAAGGCGATGCTAGAAACAACGAAGTGGCAAGCAGTGGAACGAAGGGAGTCATGCAACGATTAGTTTTCAGAAACAGTGATGCGATGAGAGATCCGGAAAGATCTCAACCGCAACATGCGGCGAGGCGAAGCAGGCAACATGGCATTAAGAAAACATAGAAGAAAACACGTATGGAAGCGCAGGCCAAGACCAGAAAGTAACCATGGTAATGCTACCCTGGCCCACAAAGCACACACTGCCGATGGCAAAGCATGTGAGAGGGCAGCCTCTGAGGCAGTTAAGCTCTCTCGAGGGAGGTAGGCGTCCGGTACATAATGTCGGGTGAAATGATACTCTTTCGTCTTTTGAAGACTCACCCACTCACGGAAAAACATGCAGTCTATTCCAACTTACTGGGCATTCTTATTTTAATAAGAATCTAAACTAATAATTATCTTATGTAATGCATGCAGTCTATTCATATTCCTTGATATATTGTACTTTTGATGAGAACCTAAATTGAGAGTTGCAAATTGAAACCTTAAATTTATGATTAATTGAACATTTTATATTATTATTATTGTTATTATTATTTTACTTTGTACAATTATAATTCTTCAAATTAAATCGCCATTGGATTTAAATAGCTAAATATTTACTGTACTTATCTTTGTGTTTTCTTAGGTAACTTTGAGCCATGAATATCTCCAGTAATAGACAAATATCATTTGTAACCCAACAAACAGTTTACCCGCGATATATAAATTTGTAATAGTATTTGACCGAATAATTTAAGAATATCGATGTTATCAATATAAAAGTAATTATCTCTAATATGTTCATTAAACTATCAAATTAATTTACGCAATGAACTGCGGAAATATACACGAAGCCTTTACTAATAAGCCTTCATTTCAGCTAAATCATGCAATATATAACCAAATTAAATGATTAAATACATATTAATACCGAGCACGTACATAAACGAACCGATAATGCCGTCGGTGAAATTTATCCCATTAATCAGTGAATTAATACATTGACTGCATAATCCTGCGGGCCGTGTGCCCTTTTCAGACGTTTTAAAATTCGTTTAGGGCTCGACTTTAATTCTTTATACTCATTCCGAAAAGGGTTACCGCATTTAGCGAAGTAATAGGAAAATGATCGTGTGCAGAATACGAAACGCCGCATGCATAGAAATCGCCCTGTATTTGCGCGCGAATTCCCTATTTGAAGCGACACGTTTTTTGAATTACGTAAAATCGAATTTAATTTCTTATATCCTGATAATGGACGCGAATAAATTCAAATAGCTTCTCCGCTTATACTGAAAAGATCTCGGAATAAATTAACTGTTTCAGATGGTACTGATCTGATGCAGCAAAATTAGCTAACAATTTTCAATTATTTTCAGTAATGCGCATTGTAATATCTGCAATATTATATACATAGTCTTGTTATTTATGTTTTACAAACCGTATTTAACCGACGGGAATAATATACAACACAACTAAACCACAACAACGGAATATGAGATTTATAAGAAAGTAAGTACAATTTTGAAGATTTTACCAACCCATAATTATGTTCATTGAATTATTTTTCGAATTTTATGAACAACAATGTAATTAATATTATGAAATATTGGTATTAATTTAAGAATATGATTGCATTTAACATTTATTTATAATTGAATCGGTAAGTGGAAAATCTCCAAAATCGTAGTTTAGATAAAATCAGTTTTGTGGGAAAAGTATACATGTCACAACAATTAGATATAGAAGGAGTTGTATAGGACGACGTCGTCTACAACTTTTTGGTTTTACACATTTTGAATGGTAATTGACTACAGGAGATTAAATTGTATCGAATGTATTGTTTTGAAAAGTAGACACCGGTAAAATGTCATTTATATCAGACATATTTTCATCCAACTTTTCTTTATATCATATACTTAAATAATGAATAAGAATATTGTACAGCATTTCGTAATCTTCTTAGGGAAAATCGTAGTTGGACTTTCCCTCTGCCGTTCACCTAATACCAATAAAGATGATGTTAGGTGAGATAATAGCCATCTCATTTTGGTTGTAAAATATACATACATATTTATCATTTAGGAAACTCTTTAATATGAAAAAAATAATATCAATTTCGGTATATCTTTTTTTACCATGGAAATGCGATTTTTAAGAATAATTTAAAACAGGACAAGAATGGACAATATAAGAATCGAAACATACATAAATACAAAACTTGTAAATATAGGTAATAATCCTGAAAATTATAGAAGGATATCTTACCAAGAAGAATATACGCATTCGGAGTAAGAAGAAAAAATAGAAGGAAGATTATATATCGATATATTAGAGAATACTGATGATGTTTGCAGTATTATCTTCTTTTCATCATTACTATACCCTTATTAAGTTCAGGAATACATTCAATGTGTTAGAATAATGAACATTTTGAACAAGTTATCGTACAGTAATACTGTCATTATTCTAAAATATTGACAGTTTCACTGACCGTGCAAGGTGCCTTTAATGGACTGCCTAGTAAAGGTTTATATTTGAGTATAATAGTAATGCTGTAAATTAATTGTTTATTCAATTATTTGTACAATAATGTACACAAATTGTTAATGTATTGACCTATAAAAATACGCGAAAAATCATTAGCAATTTCGGGTGAAATTTAATTACTTTATTATTTGTCCATGTTGTTGTGCATAATGAATCACATTATTAATTTGATGCGATAAGACTAAAACGGCGCGATGAGTCATAGCAATTAAACTCGGGACAGAAAAGTTGAGAACTCTATAAAATAAATTAATGCCCCGCCATTCATATTCTTGTTATGCCACCTACGTGCTAAACGTAAATTGATTTCATTAAAATGAAGAAACAAGATTAATATAACGCCATCCGTCAAAGACGGAGGCCTCCGAGGGCATTCAAGTAAACCAACATTTACATATTACCACGGCGGCGGCTATTTGTAAGGTAATGATCGTATATCATTACGCGTTTGTACAAATATTAATTTTAAAATTGCATCTTGTATCGTATTTACAATGTTTTATAGCTGTACTGGCATAAGTAGGCTATGGCCAACATTAGCTTCTGATATATAAATCACAATAGTATAAGTACTTATATTGGCGTAACTAGAAATTATGTTGGGAGGTGTTTGGGGGGTTAATTTAAAATTAAAATAAAATCAATGAGTCATATATTATATTTGAAATAATTTAAAAAAAACAACAAATAGATTATTAAATAAATAAAAGCCTTTTTCTGTTAAAAGTTCTGACCATATTTCCTGATGGGAAATATTAACATGGTGGTGAATGTTTAACCCTTTCAGCCTTAGATTTTTAAATTTGAAAATATATCTTTTTTGCTAATTATTATTCACACATATACAAATTCAAAAGATTCTAAAACTGCACATGACTTTTCTTTAAAATAAGAATACCTTTTGATTTATAAGTATCCATACGTGTTTTTATATACTTATCTCTTCATTAATCTATTAAAGTTGAGTATAGTTCATAAAAATCCAACACAAGTATAATAATGGGAAATGAATCAACTATTGGCGCCATAAGTCAGTGTTAACTAACTGAAAGTAATGAATCGTCGCAATGTATTCCTTGCACGACAAACGTGTCAACAACTTTGTAGAAAATTAAACGTGTTCTGGTAAAGTGTGGTCGACAAATGTAATAACTCGACGTAAATAGCCATACGCTTGCAATTATTATTGAGCCAATCGGAAAAAGTTTAGCTCGGAAATTTATTTATTGAGCAAACAGCGTTTAGTTCATAATGCTTTATGGCGAATACTGTAATAAATTTTTCAATATACCATATGTTTGTTATTTCTAAATGTACATGCTACTTGAATTTTTATATCGCAGTAATAAATTTGTAACTTTTTATGGTATCCATAATATGTTTATTATTTCATGTAGGTGTGACGGATATAAAATATTTCAGTGCGTTTAAAAATGTTATAATATTTATCAATGCACATTTTATATAAAAGCATGTGTCATGAATTTTTAATTATTCGGAGCGTTATAAAAAGGGCTGAATAGTAAAAAAATACGTTTCTTTTATGTTACAGCTGTATATGATAATTAAAACGACATTGAGTGATATACAATGTGCTTTTAAATGATACACCTACACAACATCTGACACCTATATCGCTGGAAAATCACAAAATTTAGTAAATTTATTGTTTTCAAGGGTTGTTACTGTCGCTGTGTTAATAAATATTGCGACAGCTTTGTATACAAGATGTATTAAGTTATTTAAAAAAGTCTATATTTCGTCGCCTAAGCAGCAACACCTCACCACATCTTAAAGTGTGAATCCACCTCTTAGCAATCTACATATCTAGATTTCAATCTTATTAGATCTCATCAGTGTAGCTCAGCTAGTGAGGATGAATTCACACAATATATCGAGTAGTTATATACAAATATGATACAACTAACGCCCTAGGAAGAAAGTAAAACGCCATCTGACGGCACCATATCAATTAGCAATGTACACAACACAAATAACTAATATTATACCATGGAGGGCACTACCCCGTGATCCTGATGGCACGTTGAGGGTTATTACCATATGGGTATGCATTGCTAATTGATGTGGTGCCGCCAGATAGCGTTTAACTTTCCTCCTAGGGGGTTAGTTGTATAATATCAGAATTGAATAGTAGCATATAAAAATAACAATAAAATAATACTGTAAATTGAACTATTATAAATTTCATCAAGGATGTTATTTATCATAAGACTTTCTGTATTTGATATGCATATTACTTTAATTTATAAAATAATGTTGCTTTATTCGAGTTTAATTTTAAGTTAATTCCCTAAATAAAAATAGCAATTAATGTGGAATTATCTGATGTAGCTGTCGCAAATAAATGTCGTGTTTCGTTGGTGTGTAGTGTTGTGCAATGGGCTTAATTTGTGCGAAAATAAGAACATAAAAACTGGAATCCCATCACAAAGGCAACCTGTAATAGTGACACATGAGAAAATGTAAACTGGGAATAACACTAGACCCGAGACGTGATGCGCATAAGTTTGTTTCTACACTGGAAATAAAGTGTGATTTAATTTTATGGACGTGTTCCTGAAATAACATTTTTGTACGTTTCAAATTAGCACGCTGAAACCTAAAATATTTGCATGTTAACTAATAGTGGCGGATAATAGAATTTCGACCGTGACGACAATGCAATAAAAATATTACGAACGGAGCCTGTGGTAATAAATTTAACTTAATTCTATTTCGGTGTTTTCCATAGTCTAGTATTACATGTGTATGAAAAATAATTTGACAGAAATTTGAAAAGGTAATGGAGAAGTTCCTTTAAATTAGGTACATAACTAATGTATTTTATATATTTAAAAATTGATAGCAATATATATTATTATAACTATCTAATACATCAAGTATAAATGCTATGGGAGTTGATATAGCTGCGAATTATTAATCATATCATTATTAACCCTACAAAAGAATATTTTCGTGAGACACGGCTAGCGTAATTAAGCGATTTCATGAACTTATTAACGAATATAATGTAGTAAGTGTGTTAGTATGATTATTTAAGATATTTCACTATTAAAATGGAAAACCAATTAAAACCATGTCAACTAAAGATTTATTGTCTTTCATAATTATTTTAAAAAATTATAATAGATATACATAACATTGTAATAAGCGAATTAAATTATAACGTATCTCAGATAATATCCACCTTTCCAACTTTCCTTTTATAAAAACTTCGACTCCCCCCTAATGGTTCTAAAAGAAACGTAACAAATTTATTTATTGCGTGCGTTAATCAGAATGAAGCTAAATTGGGATTTGTTTTCAAATACATCGTTATGTGAAAAATTTTAATATAATGTATAGGGGGAAAACCTGGATAAAAATCTAATAAATGTTTATGTTACGTGTTCACATGATGAGTAGGGCTCTAATCAAAATAATAAAAGAGTTTCATGACCAGGAATATATTATTTCATCGTAAAGTAGGTTAATGGCGTATAAAAGTAAATGGTTCTAATTGTACGACTGTAAATCTGTTTTCGGTGCTTGGATAATGTAAATTTTTATCTCTTTATCGATAATTTGGATGGTAAGTAGGGAAGCTATAATATATTTGTGTTTTAAGTATTTACTTCATCAATTACTAGTATATTCATGTACTGTTACTAGGTGAAATTCCCGTCGTACGACGGAGTAGAGTAGGTACACATTGCTAGAAGGGTAGAATTATCGTAGTTTGGTGGCTAGCTACTGTGGAGGTTTTATGGAATATGAAACTAAGAGATGAAACGTATTTCTTCGGCCACCTACAGATACTAAAACGACAAACTCAAAGGAAAACTGAAATGAGCATCGGAACCTGAAAAGTATTGAGTTTAAATAGACAAGCAGCTGCTATGCCAGCGGCAGAGTAGCTAAAAAACACAGTAATGGATATTAAATCTGTGCAAGAACTAAGATAGGCATACAAACGGAAACATCAAGATCGACAAATCAAATATATTTTACAGCGAAGGCATGAGTTAGGCATAGATTTTATAACCTGTTCCCCGGTTATAAAATCTCTAGCGTGTGGACAATGTCTGAAGGTTTGACCCTATTAATGAAATAATCTGCTATATCAGATTCAAAGAGATGTTGAATTATCTCAATTATATAGACACGTGTAGAGACGGAAAGAAAAAAAAAACGAAACAACTAAAGACGCTTTCTATGACGATCTGGAAACAACTATAGAAAAATTCCCCAACAGAATATGCAAATCCTATGTGGGCACTTCAATGCCTAAATAGGGAGAGAACAGAACCTTTTCCCAACAATACGCTAACATAGCCTACACGATATATCAAATCATACCGGACAGAGACTTATTGAATTAGCAGCTACCACCAACATGCATTCTATTATGTTCCAACACAAAGGCGTGCACAACAAACATGAAAATCCACCGACCACGTAACCAAGAACTAAATTGACCATATTATCGTATAGAAATAATGTGGTAGATGTAAGAAGTCTAAGAGGAATAGATGGTCACATAGACCACTACTTAATCAGAGCGCAATTTAGAATAAAAAAATTAAAACAAAAACATACAAAGAAAACTGCAATAGAATTCAGGAATACGGATAAATTCCACGACGAACAGTGAGTATAGGCGTTATATGGAATAACTAGAAAAAGTAATATCAGAGTAATCTATAGTATATAGAAAATAATAGAAGAATCAATCACAAATATAGCAGAAAGATATCTGGGAAAACGTGGGAGAAATATATTTATATGGTATGATGAAAAATGTCATCATTAACTAGAAATAGACAGACAGCGAGACTGAATATAATACAACATGAAACGAATAAATAAAAACATTGATAAGTATACTTCTTCTCGCAGAAAACCTAGAACCGTCATAGGAAGGAAAACATGGGAACATAAACAGGGTATCTACTGGTAGATGTAAGAAGTCCAAGAGGAACAGATGGTCATATAGACCACTACTTAATCAGAGCGCAATTTAATATTAAAACAGAAACATAAAAAGAAAATTGAGGTAGAATTCAGCAATACGGATAAATTTCATGACGAACAATGAGTATAGGCGTTATATGGAATCACTAGAAAAAGTAATATTCGAGTAATATATAGTATATAGAATGTAATAGAAGAATCAGTCACAAATACAGCAGAAAGAAAACATAGGAGGAATATAAATAAGAAATGGCATTATGAAAAATGTCATAATTAACTAGAAATAGACAGACAGCGAGAATATAATACAACATGAAACGAATGAAAACATTGATAAGTTACTTCTTCTCGCAGAAAAACTAGAACCGTCATAAAATGGATAAAATTGGAACATAAACACTATCTACTTGATGATGTCTGAAACAAGATCCTTCCTAATACCATTGAGTTCTATAAAACAATTGGGAAGAAAAAGAATGGTTTCAGAGCAACTGATGTACGCTTGTATAAGAAAGATAACGGGGACCTAGCCGCCTAGAGAGAAAGAAGAAGAAAACATATATTCAATATATATTACGCTAAGGGGAAAGCCACAGGTCTAGATAACATATCCGAGTAATTGCTAAAATATCGAGGACACACCCAGAGAGACAAATTGAATTGAATTTAGAGAAGGAATTTCTTTAATCAATATACAGTTCTATCCAATATCCTGCGAAACAGAATAATACCGCTCAAGAAGGGTTTCCTAGGAGACTACCAGGATAGCATTAGCAATAGATTTACTACCAGATACTCAAAAAAGAGTGGGAATTTAATAATAATAATACCTCACTGAAGCATACGCACAGCATAGAAGGAAATCAATTGTAGACCTAAATGGCATAACTTTAAGTAGCTATGAAACTCATCCAAATATTTAAAGTAGAATATTAGTGGAGATAGCCTTCTAAAGTACTGCAGGACTGAGTAAACGCTTACCGGTCTTCAATCCGATGAAGTGAAAACCCCTAATCTGCACCTACTCGTGGTGGAAGATGGAACCACCAAAATGGTGGTAACGCAGAGGGGGTCCAACCCGCTGCCGGGATAAGCAATTTCCTTCAAGGGAGGAATAGTGTGCCACTATTATGCAGGGGATGAGAATGCTACTAAGGCGGATGAACCAGGCGGAACCACACGGTATTTACATGAACTTCCCACAACTCTTGCTCCCCATTGCTTAGTACAAGATGGACGGCGCCTCTAGCCACTAGGCCACTGAGCTGGGTTATGAAACACATACAATTCAATAAAAGTGTTGATCAGAAGAAAATAAAAGTGAAATTATAAAATGTTCACAGTTGTCCATTCGCCTCTCAATCCATTTTCTATACCTACTAGTTATCAGTTACATCGTTATCATTGCCAAATTCTCTCTCTCTATTTTTTATACTATAGAATCTAGATTATAGTGTTGCCTCTATAGTCTAAAACAAAGTTCGACAGAAGAGCCAAATGTATCAGTTTAATTATTCTTTCAACAACCATAATTCTTTTTGACTCCGCCGAGGGTAGTAGACGGATCGAGTAATCCACATACGTCACTGCCGGTCCCAAGTCTAAACATAGAAGGGTTTTGAGGTAAGGCTAGTGATTTGCCAATATTATATCTACACAAGTGCTCATAGACCCAAAATACACGCCTCGCAACCGGGGAGATCCACGGAGACAACACACGCGAGAAACAGGGCATTAGTCAAAACTTTCGTTGTTTTAGGAGAAGAACAGCAGATTGCGACTGGGAAACTGGAACGTAAGGTTATTTAAAAACACAGCGTACCGGAACTTCAATAAATCAAAATTGACATATGTGCTATCGAGAAAATGGGAAAGGAACGTTGCAATATAGAAATTACACACTAATTTACTCCGGTTAACCCAAAGAGCTAAGTGTAGCATTGTGTGTCGGAATTCTTATCAATCAAAGACTCTTAAAACACATACCATATATCAACTACATAAACGATCGAATGTTAAAGATCACGCTAAACATTGGAAAAGACACATACACATTGAATCAGTATATGCACCAGACGCTAGCAGACCTAACATGGAAGCAGATGATTTTTACAACCAACTACAAATAACACTGGCAGAAAACCAACAAGACCAACAAATAATGATTAATGTTTAAGAAATCATAGAATATATTATATAACGAACAAACCATCAATGGCAGGGGGAGATCCTCATTGAATTCTGGGCACATAATGTGCTTAGAATCAACAACAATTACTACAAATATAAACCCCAGCGTAAGATAACGTTTCATGGAACCGAAGAAACATCTACAAGTGACTATATAATAACACAACAGAGCAATGAATCCGAAGCTTAATAGATCGTCAGTATAGATGTCAGTTGCTTAACGTCCGCAGATATAGGATCAGACCAGAATCTAGTTCTCAGTAAAATCACACTCTTGAGATCGCCGGTGAAACACAAAAAGTAAACTACCATAAAAACCCAGAGCAGTATAGCTTAAAACTACGAGTACAAAGACGTTATGCAAACGACCAAAACATTAAAGAAATCCTGATCCTGGAAGATGACACATCTTATATAGAAGGGATTTCATAGTAAACAACGCATGGGTGAAACCTAAAAGCAATATATAGCAAGCTGCGAAAGAAGCAGTAAGAACTGTCGACCAATCAACCAACTACATAAATTAAAGGCCATGTTTTGTCAGATAAGTGAAACAATTGGCAAGGGAAAGGAAGAATGCACACCTTAAATATAAAACCATAAGAACGACAAGATATTACATCAAATACGATGAAATCACAAATATAGGGATAGTTTAGTTTCAGTAAAGAGATAGACACTATTGCAATGCTTAGGAGAGCAAAGCGAGAAGTAAGCAAGTTCTTGTTGTTCGTTGTCCCTTGAGTACAGTGCTTCAAAGGCCCTGTCCGCTTGGTTAACTACTAGTGACTAGTAGTGACACATGCTGACGTCACCCTGTACTATTAGTATGAGCGTGACGTCAGCATATGTGACTACTAATCACTAGTAGTAGCAAAACGGACAAGGCCAAAGTATGCTTTCCAGTCGTCTTTCGAGATTTTGTTGACTAGCACTATGGTCAACAACGTCACGTCTTTACCGACCCCTACCCTACAGCAAATTCTTCTCTTATTGACATGTCATTTTATTTAAATAATTCTAAAAAGTATATGAATATATCATAAAAAATCACACTCATCACTGCGATTTTGTAGGTTACATCATATTTAGAAAACTATATGCATTTATATAAATTGGATCGCTTTTTGTTCTATAAATGAAATTTCCGTTAATTTAGTTGTTTGATGTGATTTGTGTAATTAGTATTTGTTATATAATTAGCATTCAATTTCACCCTTCTGGAAAATGGCATTCGCATGTTTTCATTATGTGGAAATTATTATTGTTTAAATTTGATATGTAATAAATATTTCATATGTACGGCTATTTCTCATTATGATTCCAGTATGACTTATTTGTATAGTTCATTTGTTTAATGTATTTGAACTAGTTATGCGGTCACGTAACCAACAAATATATAAGCAACGTTAATTAATATTATAATCAATAATTACCCTATATGTGCTACAGTTAATTGTAATGTTTACTGCTTAAACTATAACCTGGATTTTTGTTGAATATTCTGTAGATATGTGGGGACGAATGTCTAATTATTTGAATCGTGGCATTAGATTTTACATTTTAATTTTTTTAAATGTGATTAAAATGTAAATTTCAAAGAGTAAAAATGTTATATTTCTTTAAATGTGATATCGCATTTTAACTCTTTTAAAAATACCCATAACTTAATCATCCATAATTAAATACAATTTATTTAGCACACATGAGTTTTGTTTATTGTTTTGGCCAAATTCTATTATCGTTCTCTTACATCGTACTCAATAGGAAATGCGCTATGTTTTACACATCGTTTATAGTAGTGATTCTTAAAGTGGGGGTATTTGGGGGTCGCAGAAAAAAATTAACAAATAATTCGGGATGTTTTTATATACATACCTATTCTTCAGAGGACCGTTCGCACTTTCGGGGGCCGAAAATTGTATGCGTGGATATCTTCACACCGGTAATTTTTAAGTGGAAAAGGGATCGCGGACCGAAAAGTAGAAAAACTAGCTTTTAGAATGATCAGATGAATATGAATCTTAAAGATGGATAATCTCTAGCTGTACTTATTATGAACCTGATAGCCGGAAACTATAATTATATCTACTTACATCTTTCTATTACTATCGTTCGTTAGTCTGCATATATTTCCCTACTAAACATAATAGAAGCCGCAATTGTCTGATTTTATTATTAAAGATAATAATATATCGCATTTCCTAAACAATATTTCACATCTTTCCGCCAGATAAGTCCGTCAATGATTAAACATATTTAAGAATTTAGTTTATCTGATTTAAATGTATATGCCGACGGATGCTAGAAATAGATAGCGCGCTTGAGAGTTGCAACTACACATGCATAGTAGATGCATATTTAATACACCTACAATCAAAGTGAAACGTGATATATGCGAGTAGAATTGAACACAAGCGCTACGCGTAAATTCAGGATTTACTTGATATTTCGCGAATAATTAACGTGTCTGCCACTAACAAATATCAAAGCTGTTATGGAGTTGGCCTAGAATGGAAAATCAAGGTAAATTGTGGTTGGACAGAAATGAGGGTGCGCTTAAGAAACATTTGTGTTTGATTATAGTTTCGTACGTATAAATTAATGTAATGTATCTGTAAAATACAAAGTATAGTAATTAGAGCAAATAAAACACATGTTTCAATTGGTACTATAATTCATGATATATCATATTATATTAGTAGTAGTAGTTATTGTATTACTAAAAATTATGTAACTGGTTATCGATCTTCGGGTTCTTCTGCCGTGTGTTTGTGTATTAGAATGTGAGTGTTCTCTCTCTCTCTCTCTCTCTCTGTATATATATATATATATATATATATATATATATATATATATATATATATATATATATATATATATATATTTAAAACCATATGGGCGTGCATTGTTAATTCATGTGGTATCGCCAGATGGCGTTAAACTTTCCTCCTATGGGGTAAGTTGTATCATTTTTGTATATAACCACTCAAGATATTGTGTGAATCATCTTCACTAGCTGAGCTACACTGATGAGATCTTCTAAGATCGATATCTAGATATTTGATTGCTATGAGGTGAATTCACACTTATATGTTTTCAACAAATGCATTTTTTTCTTCTTCTGCGACATTTCCAATAGCTTAAAATTGAGCAAGATATATCATAGCATTTGTATATATATATACATATACATATAGATACACATATACATATACATATACATATACATATACATATACATATACATATACATATACATATACATATACATATACATATACATATACATATACATATACATATACATATACATATACATATACATATACATATACATATACATATACATATACATATACATATGTATATATAAATAGTAATTGCTTGCAGTTTCTTAAAACGAATTTTATTTATATATAATTGAAGTGGACAGTACAACGTATCCACTATAGATGAAGTGACTTTTAACTAAATTCCAAAATAATTCACGATAAGATATTTTCTCAAATTTTGTTTAATCGTTATATAATAATTGCTCAAACTATCCACCTCCAACTTAATAAACAGACGTGCCCGGTATATCCAATTATCTCGCATATTTAACAAATAAATATAAACCTATCCAGTGAGTACAAAAAGGTTAAAGCCCAAATAGTATAACAAAACATAAGACGACGCTAATAATATTTCATGAAATAATATTTACATATATAATTAATTTACTAATTAATCATGTCCACGTTCATGATTAAAATGGCACAAACATCAGTTAGTAACAGTTAAATGGTATTAAATTAAATTACATAATGCAGTTATAATAAAAATAATGGCTGCTTACATAAGAAATTATAAGATGAAGACGCCTAAGCCCACAAAGATAATAGGTTATTATCGTGACAATTATTTAATATGCCATCCGTAATGGGCCGACCTCTACCATAACTAAGCCAAAACTGCTATTATGGGTTAGTACATTGTGATTTATTCAAGTTTCTGGAGCGGAATAACAACGATCTTTTTAAACCCTTGCAAAAATATGTATGCATTGAGGTAGTTTCGCTTCTTTACGGGTTGTAAAGCAATATTTCAGCGTGATCCCGGCGTCTTAACATCTAATGTTATACGAGAGACTATTAACATTTTATTGCATTGCAAATCGATGAGATTACTTTCTAAGTTCGTAACTGTATGTACCGGATCTTATAACTTATTCATTGTATCGCATTAATTAACAATTAGAAACTTTGAGGAAGACATGGTATTTTTTTAATATTTATTTCTTAATATAGTCAGGGTAGACGCATAATGTAATTATTTACAAATGTGTTTATTACAACCCATAAGGAAGTAAAAACGAAAACAATTTATCGTTTAAAAAATATATATATTGCCGAACAAAATAGAGACAATAAACTGTTAGATAGGGTGCAGCTATGATAGTGTGATGCTGATTAATAAACCAAATATATAAAACCTTTACTGGCTTATTAAAAAAATTAAAAAAAACTACATATTGTGGATAACAAACTCATATCTATCCACTTGAGAAAAACCCTAAATATAAATCCACTTGACCTAAAGGTCGTTTTAGACAAGACAATTTCTTGACTCAAAAGTTAGTCAAGATGCGAGACAATCTAAATTGTCTCATATCATACAGCAAATTATTTGAAATATTGAATTGGATCTACCATTTGAATGGAAAAATATAACGCGTTCTATTTGTCAAGGACAAATTGTAT
This sequence comes from Lordithon lunulatus, assembly GCA_963942505.1. Taxonomy (NCBI): domain Eukaryota; kingdom Metazoa; phylum Arthropoda; class Insecta; order Coleoptera; family Staphylinidae; genus Lordithon; species Lordithon lunulatus. The sequence goes on along the minus strand of OZ012667.1, from coordinate 53,835,065 downwards.
GGGAGGAGGATATATGAATTTATTTCTTAAACAACTTTTGAGCGAAGAAATTGTCTTGTCTAAAACGACCTTTAGACCACATTATAAAAATTGAATAAGGAATGAATTAGAGAGAGAAGGAGTTGCTAAACAAGTTGGACCAGTTCGTGAAGTTTGAGTCAGGGGAGTGGGTGCGGGTAGCAGAGAAAAAGATATAGATCATGAAAACAAGAGAGAAGGGTAGAGGGAAGCAACAATCTAATCATGTCAGATATTGGAAGAGAAGATGTGAAACCGATTATGGAGAGGCAAAAAGTTAACGTCCAGGTAAGAAGGATATAGAACTGGGGGAAAAGAGAACATCCTGCAACTGGCGAGCTGTGTTTTGCTGGAACATATTCGAAGTGGCGTTGAAATTGAGAAGGTCGGTAGGAGAAGACGGGTTAAAGTCTGAATTTGTGGATCTGAAAGCAGCATATGACTCAGTTCCTAGGAGTACGCTCGTACCTACCTTGACATGACGTTTTTTTTTCTTGGCTGAGGTCTGGTTTTACTGTTGCATCCTACTGCACTGCGGTCATGGCTGACCTATTGTGCACCCCCGTTTCTTATCACTCATTCGTGAGTTCTTTATCTTCAATAAAGTCCAGAAGTGTCATGAATGGGCGAGCTTGGAGCCCTTTTAGCTTCATTAGAGTTGAACCAAAGAGCTTTTTCGTACATACGTTGAATGCTTCGCCAATAATGATTACATATCGTGAGGTTTCTACATCTTGCCCTCAATCTCTGCACTTTGGTGATTTGTCTATCCCCATAATGTGAAGTTGTTTATTTAATATGCAGTGCCCGTCCCTAATGTGTCCATCAAAAAGTTTTTCAATTGCCCTCAGTAGGAACGAGGTCAGACTGAGGTGCTTGTAAGATTACGCCAGTTGATACGTTTTCCGTCCCGGTTTTGGTATAATTATCACCCTTACCTTTGCACACTTATTCGGTATGTGCCGCAGGCATGATAGTGCTCAGTACCGATTTTAATTCCTCTATTACAATTTGCAATAGTGCTGGGAAGATTTTGCCTTCCCTACAGATTTGAATAGCTCGAATGTGTGTATTGCCCATGTGAGTATTGTTTGAGAGGGGAGACTATGTTTCTTGCTAGTATCGAGCTATTTTTATCCCCATTTGAATGGGTTGTCTATAGCTAAATTCTCATTTTCGGTACTAATAACCGCAGAATCCGGTAAATGTGTTTGAAGTAAGAGCTTTAGCGATTTCCTTTCGATTTCGGTGTAAGGGCCCTCATTTTTTTGCATAGATCCAACTTTATTGTTGTTTTCTTTTGCGAGAACCTTCTTAAGTTTTGCACAGTTAGGTGTTTTATCAACCCTCTGGCAATACTTGCTATAGCTTCTCTTAGAATACCATATTTTCATATTGTATTCTGCCACAGTTCTGAAGTTTTGCTCAGTTGGGTGTTGGGTGGGCAGTAGTCGCTACACGTTGTTATTTTAGATTTCCATTTTTTGATACTGTCTTCTGTCTCTTCTGTCAGGGTTTCTTTATAAGTTCCCCAGTCGCCAATTCATTTAGCCTGGTTAAGGCGAATCTCGGAAAATGAAATACGGTTCAATGTTGACCTAATCGCGCGGTCTTTTCTAGTCAACATGTTATAATTTTCTGAAAATATGTTTGTATATTTCTCCAATCTAAGGATGATTTGATACTTTGTTAGGACGAAAAAGTTATTTTTTTGTCTCGAAATATATGCAAAAGTAGTCAATATTTGCATCAGAAAAGTATATATTTACTCCGATTTGTAATCAAAATTCAACAGAAATTCCTCTAAGAGATTGCAGTTTCATATTTCAAGTTTTGAAAAATACAATCTGATAATACTTAAGTACAGTAGTATAGTTTAAAGACATCCGCGCAATTATCACAAAATGCTTCATTATTTCGAAATAAATTTATTTCTCGGTGCGCACCCCTCCAGTTTTTCCTGGGGCCACGGTTTATACACTCCGCAAAAGAAGTAGCAGCAGTTCCGTTAGTCTCACAACGTGTTTTTCGAATAGATTTTCAGCTCGAATCCTCGAACGAGATTCGCCTTAAACAGCTTTCTTGTCTTTGTTCTTAGATCGCGAGAGTGATTGGGAGAAATTTAGAATTAATGTGCGAGTAAGGCAGGGATGCGCTCTAGGCCCTTTCCTGCTTAATTTATCATAAGTGAGTTGGAGCAGGTGTCGAAGAGAGGGCAAGCGGGAGGAGTTGTTGTAGAAAGAACGAAGTTATGGATGTTAGCATATGTGGATAATGATGATCATGGCCAAGAGATTGGAAGTAATGTTCAAGATGTTTGAAAGAATGGGAACGTGCCTTGACATGACATTCCTGCGGTTCTTGCTTATCGTTTCTGGACAGCTGGACTCAAATTTGGAAATTATTGTATTTGTGACGCATTTAGTCAAATTCTAGCTCCACATGTTTCTGAACTTACCCGAACTTATTTGCAAGCCCTGTCGCAGTTTTTTTGTACAGATCATATTGACAGTTACATACTTTCCTAAATGGGGAGTTTTCGTGGATTTTTATATCAAATCTCTATTTGACCATTAGTCTAAGTGGAATCGTCGCCGGTTCCATTGCAAGTCCCGATATCCACGTCATGACTCTTAGTTGCTTAGGTATTAAGCTCTCCTCCATGAATTTGAGCTAGACTCCTTTCTAGGGGGAGGGGCACCCCTCTCGCATCACCTCTGTCAGCTAAAGACATTGACAGTTCCTGGGGTTTCTAAATTTCTGGTGGGTAGTTTTCGTGGATTTTATTTGAAATCTGATGTATCTGTGTTTAGACTGAGATAGTTCGTTTGATACATGCCAATTGCTCACCATGGTCCCTATTTACACCGTCCCTATGTTTAAGTCAATCACTTCGCTTCGTGTCGATGTTACGAAAGTCGGTTTGTCGTCATGGTTGAGAATAGGTACCTTATTTTCTAATAAATAACCTAAAAGGGCCTTGTTGAAGTCACTGCTTCCCCACAATTTGTGGAGCACATTTGCGTCGCATCCCATAATCAGTTGGGATATGTGCTTCTTACAATGTGCTGTCAGGGCCCGTACTTCCGATATCGGTGCAGGTTCGAGTAGATAGTTGTCCTTATGTAGCCTTCGTTATTTCGACATTGTTGGTCTGCGTAGAATCATCGTCTGTTCCATTATTGAATCCGATATCCAAGACACAACACTTAATTGTTTGGGTATCAAGGTTTTCTCCACAAATTTGAGCTTGGCCCCTTCCGAGGGTTATATGTATCTCATCACCTTTGTTAGCCAAGGTTTGGTCATTTGTTTGACGCAGGAGACATGGAGATATCCGGCCCTGGCTAAAACTATATGGAAGGCAATGGATTCAGCAGCTTTCAGTGCGTCCATTTTTTCCAAATTTTTGATGTTTCCTATCTGTTCTTATCCTCGTTCAAGAACGACTCTGGATAGTCCTCAGGCAGTATTGCCATATTTATATCCCATGTTGCGTCCCTATATAAGACAGGGTCAGTAGTCAATGTGAAAAAAAAAACAACAAATAAATGATGTTTAGAAATAAGGGTAGGATGGTTAGGGCGGAAAAGTTGAAACGGAAGGAAATAATGATGGAGAAAATTGTTTTAGGTATTTAACACTGCAGAGGTGGGTGCAAGCAAACGCGAGAATTTCTTGAGGGATAGCGTGTATTATCTGGGATGCGTGTGTGAAAATAATATTGTTGTATGGAGGGGAATTGTAGGAATTGCGAGAGAGGGATATAATCGAAAGGGAGTAAACCAGCTTTCTGAAGAGTGTGCTAGGACTAATTTAGATCTAAAGATCGACATCCATGTCGGTGCTGCTGCAGGAAACGAATCGGACGAGCATGTGGTGGGAATCGCATGAAGTTCGAGGAACGATTGTAGGTGTTGGGACAAGAGAGAATTATATGGAAGGTGTGGATGAGATGTAGGAGTAGGGCAAGCGGCGGATGGAGAAAAGATAAACGAATGATGTATACTACAGTGGGTATGCCAGAGATGTGGGTGGCAGAAAAGCTGAAGGGAATGGAACATATTTGAGATAATAATGGATGTTGAGTGGAAACAGTGGGGGTGAAACCCTCGAGCTACGAATGTAATGGAATGAAATCAGGCAAGATAGGAGATTGCAGAAAGGTGAGTGAATGGTTAAGAAAGGATAGGAAAGGTGTCGAAAAATATGTAGCGGAAACAAGAGCTGTCATCGATAAGATAAAGTGACGGTTGAGAGTTGTGAAAATGAAGACCCTACTAATATCTGGTTACACATTTTCGGATTTCAAGACCGGCATTGAAAATAGGAACAAATGCAATACACCGGACATTGCAAGATAGGTATGAAACAGACGACGTTAGTGGATACATAACGAGAATGAAAGTGTTGATAAATTAAAATAAGAGGTAGTAAAATGCACCGAAGACCAAAGAGAAGCTAAATATACTAGACTTAAGACTAATACAGGGGTCGGCAAACTGGGGCACTCGAGCCGGATGCAGTTCTTCTTTTTATCGAAAACTCTTCGGCTTGTGATTACGATTTTTCAATCCTGCTTTCGCATTTCCTGGGATATTAATGTTCAGGTATCCCTCCATACCTGGACATTGATATTCCAGGAAATGCGAAACCAGGAATGAGAAATCATCATCACAAGCCGAAGAGTTTTCGATAAGAAGAAGAACTGCATCCGGCTCGAGTGCCTCAGTTTGACGACTCCTGTATTAGTATTAAGTCTAGTATATTTAGCTAAGCAGTTTAATGTATTTAGCTAAATAGTTTAGTATATTTAATTAAATCTTCTAGTTCGTTACGTATTGAATTATATCCATTTCAAACATATTTTTTAAATATTTTATATTTATATCGACAATTTGTCCATAAAATATAAAATTCAAATGCGTGGTGGCTGCAGGACCTGCAGATTTATTTCAATCAAATCGTATAATCGCATATTAATCCATTACAAAATTAACATTGAAAAACCATTATCCTCATTGTTTATTACTACCACTACGTATTAATTGTAAAACAACAATTAAATCCGATATCAAAAGCACATTTCAATTAAATTAATTTGAATAAATATTGATTGTAATTATCACGCGTCTAAATAATTTCAAAACAGATTATTTTATATTACTTTTTGAAGAGAGAAAGAAGCAGCATATGTTGGCGCCGTCTCGCTCTGAATTAATAGTGTACAAATTTTAATCTCCACAATTAACAACGTGCTGTATATCAAACCGTTGTTTTAATAGCACGTAATAAATGGTATTATAACTAGCTCAGACGTACAAGTATTTCAAACAGTGTAATAATATTCTTTGAAAACCGCGGCGTCTACATTGTTAAATTTATGTGACTGCTAGTATGAATTTATATTGTTTGATCGTTCTATATATGTATTAATATCCAATCATAAATTACGCAAAAAGTGTTGCAATCAGTGTCGGGTTATCCTACAGCTAAATGGTAATTATTGAGCTAACAGAGAAAGCCCTAAACCAATATTTAAAAAAAATCAGTACTATTGGTGTTGCGGCAAGCGCAGGGTTGTGGTAATTAGTTCATGATAATAATTAACAAAAACACAAAAGTGTATGTGTAATAAATGAAATAATATCAAAGTTAAGTTTGAATCCTCTGGACGCCGAGAACACTCGATGGATATACTATAACTAAAAAAATACAAAAGAAATCGGTCAGGATCGGACAACTCAAGTGTTAGTTAAATTTCCTTTGCATAGGCGACGAATGATATAGTACACTGCATGTGTCAGCTAATGACTGCTCGATGGTGATTAGCAGCTGAAGCCTTTTTATCCAGGGTTATGGCGATGGTGGCCTCTTGTCGCTAGTGTTGGTGTACAGGGCGTACACATTCTGTCTATCCTCGACGATGGAACAACGATCATTGCCCAACCCCTACCCAACTCTCGGAATTCACGACAAGAGAAATGAGTAAAAGTAAGGCAATACGGAAGAATTGGTATTTATTCCTTTGGATAGCGGTAGAATAATAAAATGGGAAGAAACAGGATGAAGATGGACACCACATCATATAAAAATCAAAAATTCAAAAGTTAGTTAATAAATTGTAACAACCCAGCTCAGTGGCTTAGTGCTTAGTGCTTAGAGGCCCCGTCCGTCTCGTAATGTGCGTTGGGAGCCTAGGTTTAAACGCCACTAGGGGCGAATTTTCACGAATCACAGTTTTTCAGGTGTTTTCTGTCAAGTTAAGGTCTTGTTGATCTTGTGACTAACTTCTCTGAGCTGCTCCCTTTACCGGTGGATATATAAAGACAGAAGTTTCGTTTAAATTTTAATACCGCAATGTGTTCTTTTGTAATTTATTAATTAACACTTACATTCCATGTGATGTTTGAGATATTTTTGGTATATAGGCAAGTATACGGAAAACCTCTGAACCCTTATAAATAGAGAGAGAACATAGCTCAGCGGCCTAGTGGATAGAGGCGCCGTTCGTCTCGTACTGTCCATTGTGGAGCGAGAGATTAAACCCAGCTGTGGGCGAACTTTCGGGAAATTCCTTTCGCAGTTTTTCAGAGGGTTTCTATGAAGTTAAGGTAAACATCGGGTGATTATACTCCTTTGTGCTTCACCCTTTACCAGCGGAAGAGCCCTCGAGCAGATAGCTATAAAAAAGCCTTCTGCCACGTTTCATACAATACAATACTATCATGATACAATTGTGGCGGTTAATGCCAAAGTGGGCCATCCCACATTTTTGTCTAAAACTATGTAACTCAGTTTTAGGAAAGTCTGTGTCTATATGTCAATGCCACAGTGTTGTTTGAGTGTAGTTTATTCAACGTTCAAGAGATGCCAGCCCAACGTACTGTTAGGCTTGAAGATGACACATGTGAAGCGCTTTTACCATAGTGGTTAACCCCATTATCTCAAATCGGTTCAGAAAGGGGATAGCCCACTCTGGCATTAACCGCATCAATTCAACTATAATGAAATTCTATAAGTATATAGTATGATCAGTGGGTAATTTTTATATACATTTCTTATATAAATGTTTCTAAATAAATAAAACATCTAAATATTGCTTATAGCATGCGAGTTATAAAGATACGCGTATAGTGTTTACTTGGGGTGTATCAGTTTTGTATTTCCTTATAATTATTTTTTCATCCACATTTTGTAAAGAAAAAAAACCTACACTTCCTCGCATTTCATTACGTTATTTATTATTTCTATCTTAATTGTACCAACACTAAGATAGTTTCTAATACGATATAACTCAAATCCCAGCAGCACAAACTTATCAGAAGCACCTGATATTGCCTTAATAAAGTTTTATTACTTGTTGCGTTATTTTATTTTTTGCAGATGTCTAGAAGCGGCTGAAGCGGAAACACTGTAAGTCACAATTCTCCATTTCCCCCGCATAAAGGTAGCCTTAAAAAACATTTCCAAATAAGATTAAATAAAGGTTTAATTAAAAATATGAGTGGGAAGCGCAATATAACCAGAAGAAATAATTTGTGCGTATATCCGTGTACGCGGCGTCTCCCGGGTGCCATAAAATATTTAAAATGTACACATATTTCCAAACGCTTGCCGCCCCCCAGCTCTACCATTTTTATTTAATTCAGCCCGATGTGCATTATGGCCATTAACCGGAAGTATTTATGGAAACGTTTAAAATAAAATTGCATTTATTATTTTTAATAACTTTATATTAATATGCCATTATGCTGTCTGCGAGTGATATGAATATGCTGCATATTTATTCGCTGGAGCGAGATTAAAATAACACATTTTGTGCAGAACGGACACTGGTTATTTCATTTTTATGGAAATTTGTTGGCTGTGTGTGCATTATCATCACTGCTGGCATATTGATAATGTTTATTAATGAACGAAATTATTAGGTGCAATTTTGTTTTGTCAAAAAGTCTATGAAACACACAACAATTGTATTATTTTAATCTTATTATGATTAATTTTATTATGTTTGTATTGATATTGAAGTGAAAATAAATTTATATGATTTGTTTATTTAATGAATTCAATTTATTATAGATGCTATTATTATAATTGTGAAATCGGTTGAAACTAAAATAAATGGACTATTTTCATTAAAAGCTAGGGAGATTATAATAGTCAATTGATTTCTATCCACATTAGCCGCGTTGTTATTATTCTGTGGCGACTGTCAAAGTGTATATGCATTTAAAGTATAACTGCAAGCCAATATTTTATTCCAAAGGACTTTACTTGTGATAAACCATAAGTTATTATCATGAATAAAGATTATTAATATTATTTTAGTTGATTTTATTTTTATTTTTTCACGTTTCTCATCCATAACTCATTTATGGGTGAGAACCGTGAAAATTAAATTGAGATTGAAACCGGATATATTTATTTCAAGGTTCCCAAGTTGGTAATTTTTGATAGGGATAATGTTTCAAACTATGGCTGTTGTGCCGAGTATGTGGTCTTTTGCATCTCAATTATCTTGTTGGTAGGTACTCCCACTTATATTGGATGTACTTTAAATTTTTTATGGACGATACCATTTGCTGTTACTACTATTGAGATGGTATCGGCTGACTTCAGTTGACATATTTTTGATATTTCAATTTCCAGTTTTTCATAACATTGTTTCATTGTGGCATAAGCTTTAGCTAGGTTTTCATCCAGCTGTATTGTTATGTTTATTAGTTGTACGATTTTCTCTTTCTTATGCCATCCCACAATAACAGGTATATTGTGAACCACTGCTATGTCAGTTACAATTAGTAAATGCCAGTAGACTTTTATATTTTTACTTCTGATCCTGGGCCGTATCGGTAGTATAGCGTGGATTGATTTAAATCTGAGGTACAATTTTGCCACATCGAGGTGTCTGGCGGTGTATGTTGGAGCCAGATAGGTGCATGCATATATGAGGTGCTGTATGGTTTCTGATTCCTTCTAACACAGTCTGCACCTTGTAATAATAAAATTAATCATAATAAGATTAAAATAATACAATTGTTGTGTGTATCATAGACTTTTTGACAAAACAAAATTGCACCTAATAATTTCGTTCATTAATAAACATTATCAATATGTCAGCAGTGATGATAATTTCTATAAAAATTAAATAACCAGTGTTCGCTTCTTTGATGATATACTTCCGGTACAAACGAGTAGCGATTACTTTGTCTTGTATAGCTAATAAAGCACGCTCTGTCCCACCAAACAGATATCCTGATTTAAGGTATGCATTTGTGTACTCCGGGTAAGCCTGTTCCTGGTTCATTTGTTTGTGGTACCGCCCATCTAATGCTTTCTCTTTCCAACGTTTAACAAAATCAACTCGAGTATCTGTGGTTTCGTTCTTCTACAGTCTTAGAAGGCATGGATAACTGAAATGTTTTGGTCTCTCGCTCTGGTCACCGTTAGTACTGCACAGTATATTGTCGTACACATTGTTTCCATAACTTTCTGTGCCTCAAATATATGGTTAAGGGTTTGGTTAAACTCGTTAACTATCTTTGCTGGTTGTCGGTCATTTCTTAGTTTCGACAGTCCTGGTATGTTTATTGGTTTGGCACCATACGAGTTTCTATTGTTAATTACAATTTTTGTTTCGCAGTGGAAGAGGCGTAAACTGACGCCGTCACCTACTCCGACTTGTGGGACACGCAGATGAGGCGAGTATCCCATAGGTAGTGAATATGAATGTTCTTAGAGAGAAGCATTGTGATGGGATAGGAGATTCTTGGTAGGATAGCGGGTGGCGGATTGGTGTTTTTTGGGTGTTAGGACCTGCGCGTTTCAGAAAAGTGTTTTGGAAGAAGGTTGGGTTCCGGTAGAGGGTTCTATTACTCCGCGGGAGCTATTTAATTTCACTCCTACCTTTCTGTAAGGCCCAATTCACACATAGCAAGCGAAGAGGCGAAGGCGCGGTGCCGGCGCGGCGAGTAGCACGACGCTTTCACGCCCCTTCTATATAAACATGTGGTGCAATGCCCACTTAGGTGATGAGGCGTGGGCATTTGCCTCGTACTTCTCGCCGTGCTGGCACCGACACGGTTCGCAGCCACCGTGTCGGTGCCAGCACGGCGAGAAGTACGAGGCAAATGCCCGCGCCTCATCACCTAAGTAGGCAGCGAGAGGCACAATTCTTCCACGCCGCCTGTATGTAAAAATATGGTGCAATGACCACCGTTTCACTGCATATGGACATCACAATCGTCTGTGTGACACGTCGCGCCTCCACCACGCCTACACCCCGCCTCCGCCCGACGCCGCTTATGTGTGAATTGGGCCTAAGAGAGATGTTTCTCTATTCCGTCCTATAGGGGTCAGGAATTATTATTATTATTATTAATTAAGTAATTGTATTTGCCACATAGAAGTGTCCGCTCGGCCGAATGTGGTAACCCTGCTACTAAGTTGCAAGCAGTAGTGATCGTGCGGTAAAGGTCGTGTCATGCGGTGTGGTCCTGCAGGAAGAAGAGTGCTTAAAACAAAAGTGCCAGCACGGCGGTGGTAGTGGTGGTAGTGGTGACCGTGCGGTCAAGTAATAATGACTACTATGCCAGATGCCAGGGCAGTAGTGGCCAGATGCTTATGGTCATTCTTATATCCCGATACCAGATGGTCGCGTGAAGATGACCGCTCAGCCGTGTAGGGGTGTTCGTGCTGTCCAGTCGAAGTGACCATGCAGGGCAGTAGTGGCCAAGTACAGTGATCATGCATGGGATGAGCAATGGCCATGTAAGGGTGGTCATGTAAGGGTGGCCATGCGTGGAGTACATGTTAGCGGGGTCCATTGAGAGTGACCTTGCGGCCAGGTAGTAGTGACCACTCTGTCGTGGCTTTCGTGTTGTTTGAGTGTTCGTGTAATATATCTTGGACATAACGGGGCATAACATTTAACATCTATTTTTTTGGCGGCTAACCTTCAATTGTCACCGGGATCGGCATGGCTCCCACCGCCGTTTGCTGGTGGGTCGACTGGTACAATCTACTAAAGTCACATGTAAGGGGAGGGTGCACCGTCCTGGCTAGGCACTTAAAGCTGTCGGTTCCTCATCGTTCTTATGTTATATGAGAAGATAGGTATTTGACCTACACACGTATGGTGGACAGCCCGTTATGTAGAGGGTGAAATGAAGAACTAGAAACAGCAGAACATGTAATATGTCTCTGCCCAGCTCTAGTAAACACTAGGCAACTAATACTAGGGATGTGCTGGCCTAGTATGGTTAGTATTGGCAATTCCTCACCCGCCGAGTTTTACAGCTCGTACGCAAAATTAACTGGTGGGACGAGTGAGCAGCCTTAAAGAGAGGTTTCACAATGGGCCCATTTTGAGTGTCTGTAGCTATGCTACCCTCCAGCCAACTATCCAGAACTATCCAGAACTAGGTGTTTGACCCCTATGCCCTTTACACTTAATAACGTCTGGAGTCGAAAGGCCTAGAGTGGCTGAAGAGTTGGCCAAGAAAGGCCGACAGATCAAAGAAGTACATGACTCTACAAGAGGACATCAGTTATACAAAGAGTTGTCATGAGTACCGAATATCAGTGCGACGTCATCCTGGTTCCTGCTATGTATTCCCTCATTGCAAGGTGCTTTGCGGATATCGCCACACTGGGCGTCCACACCACAAAACTGTGTTCAATTCGTGCACATCTGCAACTGGCCCCGTGAATGGTGCCTATCGGTATTTATATCAATATACAAAAAAACACCTCCAACCTACTATTCCAACTACCGCACCATCGCTCTTATCCCACATGCAAACAAAATTTTACTCAACATCATTAATGAACGCCTTAAAGTATTCATACTGCCATAAATAGCAGAAGAACAATTTAGTTGTGTACCACGAAAGGGTACAAATGACCAAATCTTGAACATTACTATATTTTCCCGGATAGTGCATGCATCACATCAATGCCGACGCTGCCCATTGCTTTAAGTATTTTTTTCATTGTTATGCGATCTGGCCCGGCAGCTATGTTCTGATCATTGAAGTAGCGCAGGAATTCAACATGAAAATTTCTATATTTCGTCTTACTTTACCATCCTGATTTACGTGAGAGCCTCTCGACTCTCACCCAGATGCTTTATCAGCTAAATGAGGTGGTAAATTACGACGAAATATACATATTTTCATGTTGAATTTTCGCGCTTTTTCAATGATCATCCTCAGAACTGCAGGGCCAGAATTTCTTTACAGTTACAGGATTATTTTTAATTTGTATATAGTTTTAGTTGTGTAACTAATAATGTGTTGATTTATTTTTTGGTGATTGTAATGCCTAAAGAGGTTGTTTTTTTTAATATTGGACAATTATAATTCTTTGGTATATCCAAATTGTGGATAGCAAGCTGTATCTTAGCTCTCTCCCTTAAACAAAGTTCTATGTGTTATTAGTCATTTACATGTTTATATTCCACTACTGTCCAGATCTAGTAATTATTCTATTATCTTATGTCTTTATTCCTTCACTCCCTCTTTCAGCCTACTCATACCGCATTCATACAACCAGTGTTCCGGCGTATCTTTTCTCTTCTTATAGAACATACATCCTGTATAATATTCAGGCATCCATCACTTCCTTCCTTTTCCTCACACCCTTACCAAAAACGTGCCAGCAATTTTTATCACCTGGGTACATATTGCTGGCCATATGATTTTTTATATCTCATGGTGTATTCACTTTGTTCCATTTTGTCCTCTTTCGTGAATTTCAACCTCATCCAGAACCTCCCATACATACCGTTCTATTCATTTCGCACAACGACAACCCTCCTCCTTCTTATAGAAGTCTTTCACACCCAGTCTACTTTCTAATGTCTCTAAAGACTTCTTTGATCAGTTGATCATCTTTCGGCACTTAGTTTCGTATCTTACCGCACCAGTCTCCTGTAACAAAATATGACTTGGTGTTGTACACTCACATTATTTTTAAGCAATTATAGTGACCCTGATACATACATATTTCATTTGCTATTTTTTCTTACCAATATCAGAAAACACAAACTCCAAGTATTTGAGTTTCTAGACTTGATCGACAATTACATATACAGCGTCTTTCAGGAGGAATGTCTAATATTTTAAGAGGTGGTAATATGAACCATTTTAAATATAATTTCATATAAACTTGTGTCCAATTATTAAGGGTTACACAGATATAGCTGTTGGAATGCTACTTATAAAAAGATCAATATAAGGTGATGAGCAAACGCAATTGTTTTATTAATTGCAATTATTCGTATTTAGATAATATAAAACACACGTGAATGAAGTCAAAGTAGATTTTCAAAAATCCCACCACCGACAATGCACATTTGAAGTCTTTTGACAATACGTTCTTAAGGTCGTCTTGTCGTTTTTTATGATGGCAGCACTATTCATCATTCGAAGGACTTTTTTTTCGACTTTTCTACCAGCTTTATAACTATCTCCAAAAACAACAATCTAAAGGGTCAAGGTCTGAGGAACTTCGTGGCCAATAAACGTGAGCATTTCGGCCGATCCATCTGTGTTTATATTTTGTTCATTTGCATGTTCACAAGTAATATGACTGCTGGGTACTGCACCAGTCTCACTCAATTTCGTAAAAGTACGAAAAAACACTTTTGAACTTATTACTCTGCGGTTAGGAAATCGTCTACAGCAGATGTTATGGATAAAATAGTAATTGCTAAGGAAAAAGTTAGAAGAATATCCTTTTTTAAATATTTACAAATTTGCAATTAAAAAATGCAGAATCTTATTTTTTGTATACTTATGTAGAACTTAAACCACGACTATATGGGAGAAAATATGACACCTCTTATGATTTTTTTTGTTGAGGGGCTCTTCCGCCTCAAACGTTTGCCGACGCTGCATTAGCCTAATAACTGATCCGAGATTCGAATCATATCCAAAAAGATGTATGCAACTTGAATTGATAGATTGGGCAAAATAGGTGCTAGATGCTATTAATTATTTATAAACCAAAATATAACGCAACCATTTTTATAAAACAATTAACCCGATTAGTTTTATCTGTAAAGCAATATACGAATTTGCGTACTAATTTCTGAGATATGCTTATAATTAAAATGTGTAGCATAATTTTCCCATCTGCAATTCGCCGGGAAAAAGTATTTAATAAGACCCAGGGACCGTAAGCAGCAATTCGTATTTAATGGGGCCTGCAGTCAGGGTGCACCCTTTTCGGAAGCCCCAGCATGTACACTTCTTTGATAATAAGGGAGGGTTCATTTCTCGCTTTTCCGGAAAACGCTCAGGATTTTATATACAAAGTGCGCAGCTGGCCGCACCGAGCAATAGGTATAAATTAAGCAAACATAGCGTTATTGTGAATGCACGCCGCAGTCACATCCAATTTGAGGTGACATAATAATGATTTATCTATTAAGCCTATTACGCGTTCATATATGGCATTACTTTCTAGACGATGAAAATATATAATTAAACGCTGGCTTCAGCTGCCATCCATATACGTGCATGACCTATTCAAACACGAGATTATTGCAGTGGATATTAACATATTTAAGATGGAAAAGTGTGTTATTAATAGCCTCTTCAAAATAGTGAAACACTTTAATCTATCCGTATTATAACAGTTTTGCTTTATATGGATTGCTACATTATTAATATAATAATTTCAAGTGAGGGCGGTTTTAAATTGCTTAACAGCTGTGCCTCTGCATTATTATTAAATGATTGTTTATGGTATTACGTAATATTCTACAAGGCTTATTTATAAACAAGGAAATGCTTAATTTAGCCAGACACATTTATTAATTCGTCTCGTGCTGTTTCAAATAAACGCTCGCTTGCATTCGCCTCCAAATAAAATCTATATGGACAAGTGCAACAAATAACATTAGATTTATTTGTGTACGTTACTAAAACCAGCGGCCAAAACTAAAAGCGTTTTAAATTATCAAAAATGCGCTCGTTGGGAACTTCCGTCAGAAAATATGTTTGCTTTTTTTACTTGCGCCAACTTTATAAGAACTTCCGACGAGTCTTGAATTGAATTGAAAATTATTACCATTCTAATTTATGAAATCTTGTTTGTTTTGCTAAATTATGTAGGTGGAACTCGCTGCAGATTAAATTCATGCAAATAAAAGAATTGTTTGTGGTGTTTTAATCTTATAAAATATATGTTTCTTTTATTTTTATAATCTGCGAAAGGATAAACGCAGCTTATTAACGTGGGTTTATGCTGACATAAAATAAGAAATAAATTAATATAATTATTAATAAATAAATGAAATAAGGATTATTTTAAACCGATAATGCTCATAAAACAAGAATACGCATTTAGTTATTTTGTCACACTAAAGAGTAGTCTTAACTTATTTCAGAATAAAACCACTCAAGGTTATAAATATAAAATAAGAAATTTTAAATATTAAATAAAATAGAATATAAGTCAGGGTAAGGGAGAAAGAAGACAGGAATCGATCATGGACTATTTACGGTCATAAAATAATACATGAAATTACCCGACGATATTAAATTATTGTTAAATAATGTTCATCATACCATCAATTTATAAGAAACATTGATATATTAAGGTAGATCTAGACTACTAAGGACCAAATATTTTATGAAATAGGCTTCTACTTTATCAAACTCCATTTATATTGTGTAAAGAAAAAACGTTTCTATGTTTTCTACGTTTAATATCAATTATTCTGACTTTTGATTATGTAATAACTTACAAAAGGGCCAGTCGACTTTTAATATTTTTATTTATTTAATCAAATGCCTATCTACCGTATTATTGATGTAAGGCTGACATTGTATGAGTGGGGGATAGGTCTCTCTCTCTTCCAGTTTTCCACATTTTCCATTCTTAAAAAAAAGTACGATGATGAAACAACAGCACTCGACAAAATGTAACTTTTATTGTAATGAAGTTTGAGCTTTCCATCCAAATGCAACATATTTTTGTGATTATCTGTTCATTTAAATATATATATATATATATATATATATATATATATATATATACACACTTAATTATTATTATAATAACAGTAATAATAATAATAGATTTATTCCCCTACATACTTTCATCCATCAATTTACCAGGACAGGATACAAAATAAGGAGAAAAAAGTAACGTAATACATACATCAGACATAATTATAATTTAAAGAGTATATTACCTATACCTATTACCCTTTCGGCGCTTCCGGTGGCATTTGCCACCATAACATTTACAGACCTCTACCTACTTCGCTTATCCATATGATAATCACTAGATTTCATTCCAACAAGGTATTTTAAGGATTATCCATGCGCAGTTTTAGAAACTTTTAAATTTTGATGTGTGAATAAGTGTAATAATAATTAACAATAATTTTCAAATATAAATATCCAAGGCTGAATAGGTATACTGACCTAACATTATAGTTCATACCATTTATTTGTATGAACAAAACGTTTCATGAAATATATAAATATGTATGTTATTACCAACACCATTGTAGTTACGTGAACTTTCCATCGTGTTTGACATACAAAATATTATCATTTAGTAATTTTATTACAAATAAACATTGAAAAATTCCATCTAAAGTTAATTCCTGATATTTTGCTCTACTCCTTATTTTTTATTTTTTTCAGCATGTTATTACCAATACCATTGTAGTTATGAATCATAATGAAAATGGGTGATCTTTCCATCGTGTTTCACATCAAAAATATTATCATTTAGTAATTTTATCACAATAAACATTGAAAAATTCCATCTCAAGTTAATTCTTGATTTTTTGCTCTACTCCTTATTTTTTATTTTTTTCAGCATGTTATTACCAATACCATTGTAGTTACGGATCATAATGAAAATGGGTGATCTTTCCATCGTATTTGGCATAAAAAATATTATCATTTAGTAATTTTATCTCTAGTTAACTCCTGATTTTTTGTTCTATTCCTTATCTCTTTTTTTTTCAGCATAAAGTCCCTTAGTTAGAATAAATAGTGGGGTTATAATAATCTATATGCAGTAAAATGTTCGTTGCAAAAACTTTATAATTCCATTTTGTCAAAATGCCACATTAAATCGTTTGGGGACTTGTAACAGAAATTTGATTTACATCGCATTCACAAAATTAAATTAATAAGAGTAATGGTTTAAATATATGCAAATAGTTCCGACTTAAAGCCGGGGTCGTATTAATAAAATATGTGCCGGGTTAATAAATCTGTGCAGATGTTATGCATGCGACATCACGTAATTATAGAATGAAGTTAACGAAGGAATGTAGCGGACCTCTGGGTGAGCGGGGAAAAAAAGCTGCACCGCCGTTACATAAAGCACGTATTCATTCCATGTTGGCCTGAAAGTATATACTGGCGTTCGGTTTTATTTATCTAGGCGATGCCTTGCCTCTGTCTAGCAAACAATTGTTTTGATTTACGTGATCAGAGATTAGATACAATACTATCTTCACTAGATCTTTATGGCTGCAGTCTAGATCAATACCAAGCAATACTGGATTGTGTTTAAGTTTATTGCAGATACAGTCGATTGCTTGTACTATAAAACCGCGAACTATGTATTATACATTACTTCTTTATTATTCCTCCAACGGTGTGGCATAAAACATTTCCTACGTATTAATTTTTTCCGTTGTGCCCGCCGCACAAGCCAAACCATAAATAAATCATTGCATGTTATGCATGTTTTTATTGTTTTATGTAATATGCTACGTACTTTCCTTTACAAGATATTGAAATGTTCTGCAAAAACTAAATTTCCCTGTTCAGTTTTATCTATATAAAGACGAGTTTTGTTTTACAAATAATACGTCCATCGAAGTAAATTTATTTCTGCTCTAGTCATGGCTTACACAATGCATTCCTGTCTCTATTATATTAGATTTGTGGATATGTAAGTACATGAGGACCGATCCTAGAACTCTTTGAAGTATTTGTGGTTTTATGTTGAAATATGTATGCATAATAAAAATAAAGGGACTTTGTGCAGTTGACATACGAAATGTATCATGTTCTTTTAGAGTAATTTATTATGCGGCGACCGGAATAATTTCTATAGTTTCTATATTTCTGTTTATAAAACTAAATCGAATTTATTTTCAATACAGACAAGAATATTGAAATCATAGTAATAATTTTTCAAAACAAATTCAAATCAAATACAATTGATACATTTGACTATATTGAAAGAGTATTAAATGATTTGTAATATAATTTTTTTATATTATGTTTAATACATTTTATATTTTTTTGTATTATTTGTTATTTATATGCATGTCTAGTTTGTAATTTTTAGATTTATGTATTTAAATATATGCTGCAGAACTCTTTAGAAGTCCAGTTTAACCTGTCGGTAGTCATATACGTGTCTCAAAGGAATGGAGATGTGCGTAACGTAAGTTGTAGAAGGCCAACCAGGCGAAGACGGATTTTGAGAACGTGCGCGATAAGAAAGATTAGGACGTGTTAAGAAGAGGGCAAGCGGTAGGGGTTTTGGTAGGAACAACCAAGTTATGGATGCTAGCATATACGGATGATGAAGAAGGTACTAAACTACCACTACAAGAAAGTGGTAGTGATGCAAGAAATCTTGGAAATAATGAGAAGGTACCTGGATATGAGAGGGTTAGTAGTGAATGTTGATGTGTAACGATGGAAAGACCCTGCCGATGACTCCAATACTGAGGTCCAGTTGCCAAGTCGATGCCGCCAATGCTGAGGGGAACCACCTCTGAATACCAACTGTTTCACTCTTGGAACGTCGCCCGGAGGAACTGGCTGCCACCACCGCAATGATTGAGGAATAAAACTATTGCTGTGTTGTTGAAAGTTGGGAATCTTATTTGAGTGAAGTCTATGATGTGTGTGGCTTCTTGGTCGCTCCGCGTCTGTCTCGTCTGAGGGTACTCTTGCCACTGTTCGTCCTCTTCTGTGTCGTCCTAGTCACGCTTTCTAATGGGTTCGTAATGACCGGCCAATAATGGGTTGGTGGGTCATCAGGGATTCGTTGTGACTTAACGACCGATTGGCTTAATTGCCCAGACAATCGGGCGTCCCTTAAGTATAACACAACAATGTGGAAAAACAAAATAGATGGTGTTTAGAAATAAGTCCGTTGGGTTTCTGAAGAGTCTGGTTATGTGGAGTGGCGAGTGCGGATGATACCCCCGAGCTACATAACCTGAGGAGGGCGAAGCAGCGAGTACAAAATATGTATGGTTAGAGCGAGTTGCGGTTCGGAAGAGAGAGAAAGGAAATGTGGATGAAGCAAGGATACACCACATGTGTACCGTATTGTAAGGGTAGAGATAAGTGGTGGCACCTAGAGGGAGTGAAATCAGAGTGGGTTGGGGATTGCAGAAAGGTGTGTGAATGCTTAAGAGATGATCGCAAAGGCGTAGAAATCTGCAAAAGGCTGGCGTGGGAAATAAAGTGTGCAACGGGAATGGGGGTAGAGACCCTGGCATAACTGCTGAATAATGGATGTAATCTGTCACAACTTGTCCTTGTTGGTTCTTAATTTTGTAGATTAGCGACTATTCCTTTGTCTTTTTGATCGGAGAGCTTTCATATTCTTGTTGTCTTCGATGGATTCTTGTATGATCTTTGTGTTATGAGATCTTAGGTCTTTTTTAATCGCTTTCTTTACTCGTTTGTCTAGTTCTCGGTATCTTATTGAGTCTCTGTCCATTTTTCTGCGTTCTGCTAGGAGTACGTATGTGCTCTGGCTGAGTTTCGTATTAGCTTTTACTGCCATGGAACACACTTTCTTAGCTGCTACTTGTATGCGGCTAACGATTTTTCCCGATAGCTCGTTTAGGCCCATATTTCTCAGATCTTGAACTGGTTCTAGTTTTTTGTTTATTTAGGCGTTGTATTCTTCCCTTTTGTCTTTGAGCTGAATTCCTCTTGGGCGAACAACTTTCTCGATTCGTTTTCTCGTTTTTAAGTGTTTTCCACTTCCGGTATTAAAACGGCTAAGAACTGATACATCTGGTACACGACTGCCTATCCGTAGTGAGTATATAGTCAATTTTCTTCTTAACTGCGCGATCGGGACTTCTTTATGTCCATTTTCTCTGATGTTGTTTCTTGAAAAACGTGTTCATGCAGTTAATTTGTTCCTTGTTCATGAAGTCAAGCATCATTTCGCCTCTACTATTTCGTGTGCCCAGTCCAGAGTTACCGATTTTCGTTCCGTCTGTCGCAATTTTACGACCTATCTTAGCATTGAAGTCACCGATTATAACCTTGAACTTCGTATTTTCTTGGTTTTTAGCTATTGTCAGATCTTCATAGAATTTCTCGATATCTCCGTCTGTTGATGTTGATGTGGGTGCGTATGCCTGTATTATCTGCATGCTGTATCTCTTGTTCAGTTGGAGCATAATGTAAATAACGCGGTGATATAGCTTTGCTTTTCGTGACGAGATGTTTTCTCTTGCTGTTTACCATGATAGCTACTCCTCCGTTATGATGGCTTGTTTCGAAATTTCTCTGAAAATGCATATGAACAGATTTCAGAATCATGTTGGTCTCGCCTTGTTGGCGGGTCTCCTATATATTTTCCTAATACGTCCCACTTGATGTATTGGAGTTATTTTTGTAGACTTAGTAGGTGTTCTTCAAGTCTCATAGTGCGAATGTTGTATGTTAAGACTAAGATGTTCTCGTTTGTTTTCCGTTTTTTTATCTGCTAGTGTCGAAGTTTTGCCTCCCCCAGAATCCTTGAGGCTGGCTGATGTATCAGCGCGAGATTATGAGCACTTAGCTCTACTCGTCTGGGGTATTTCTGTTTTAAATATCGACATTTCATGTAGGATGTGGAAGGAGTTTGGCATTAAAACGCCACGCTTGCCGGGCGTGTTGGCGAGTCCTGTTCCCAGGGAGTAATTCAGCCGCCCATTTTGGATTAGACGCTGTTTGCAGCCGCCCAATCTGGGACAGACGCTGCTGGTTTTGTTAAGCCATATCTAGCTCCCCTTACTTAGTTTAGCCTGCAAGCCGGCGCAGTTTACCGTGGTGTGGCCGTTGCATTTGGCAACTTCTTGGAGCCATAAGTAAGAGTTGTGAGCCCGCTGGTAACCAATGTCCTAGGACTACCTCTTTCTGAGGTTCGGCTGTCCCAGATACAGAGGTACTATACCTAACTGGCCCACCATACACCACCATTGATTATCCTTCTTAACAAATGCGTGGAGGAGAGAAAAATTCCCGATACCTGGAGAAATGCCGAGGTGATAATTCTCTTAAAAAAAGGGCGACCGAACCAACACCGAAAACTATAGACCGATCAGTCTTCTGTCCGTTCTGTATAAGCTTGTTACCAAAAACATAACCAACCGACTCAATAAAAAGTTCGATTTCTACCAGCCAGTGGAGCAGGCCGGGTTCAGAAGCGGCTATCGTTCAACGGATCACATTCAAACAGTGCGTACTCTTATTGAAAAGTGTACAGAATATAATATCCCCTTACCCCTCACATTCGTGAACTACAAAAAAGCTTTCGATTCGGTGAAAACCTGGGCTGTGCTGGAGGCAATGGGTAAGGCGAGGATTGACCCAAGATATACCAACCCCATTAAAGTAGATCTTTAATGAGGTTGGTATATCTTGAGTCAATGCTCGCCTTACCCATTGTCTCCAGCAAAGGTGCTACAATACATATCAATGCAGACGAAAATATAACAACCGAAAAAATTCACATACGGAGAGGGGTAAGACAGGGCGATTCAATTTCTCCAAAATTATTTACTCTGGCATTAGAAGACGTGTGTAAGAACTTGTCATGGCAACAATAGGGAGTCAACATAGACGGGAGATTCTTGAGCCATCTCCGATTCACCGACGATATTGTGATCATGAACATCGACCAGGACGAACTTAGGATTATGTTATGTGAACTAAAGGAGGCGTCACAGAAGGTAGGCCTAGAAATGAATCTCCAGAAAACAAAGATCATGAGCCCAAACAACATCAATGTCAATATCGATAACCACACATACCACAGCAACCAGGTAGCGAGATAAGGAGGAGAATCGGTTTGGCATGGGCTGCTTTTGGAAAACTCGAACATATCCTCAGATACCAATAAATCTGAAACGGAAAGTATACGATGCTTGCGTACTACCAGTCATATTGTACGGACTCGAGACAGTCACTCTGACAAAGAAAAGTGTACAGCAACTACGAGTGGCGATGGAGCGTGCGATCCTGGGTATTAGCTTAAGGGATAGACAATGAAACGAGGATATCAGAGCAAGAACCAAAGTGAGCGACATCGTAGAACAAACTGCAAAAAGCAAGTGGCGTTGGGCAGGGCATGTTGAAAATCATTATGCAGTGGAAACCATGGAGAATGAAGAGAAGCATCGGCAGACCCATGGTAAGATGGCGAGACGACATACAGAGCCGAGTGGAAAAGAACTGGATGCTCCCAGCACAAAGCAGGTCAACATGGAAAGAAATGGAAGAGGCCTATGTCCAGGATTGAATTAATACAGGCTGATGAAGATGAAGATATATTTTACATTTATATATGTAGATATTATGTTCAGTTAGATTTAAATAGTTCCTAATACAGTAACTGATAACCATGTATCAGATGTGGAAGTTTGGTAGCTGGCAGGCAAGCGATACTAAATTAGAATAGGCATTATTCACCTTCTCGTCTTTAAATCTTCCCCAGCACTATACGACATTACAGATACTTCTGTTACAGATACAAACGCATGTTTAGCTGAAGACATCGAAACAGTTACGTGATCGTGAAATTATGGACGAGTCGCTGAGATAGTACCTTCGAAGTACATCCAAAACAACATAGTCGCTCAAAAGAATCAGACCTACATGTAGTAACTTTAAGAATAGAAGAACACTGGTGCATTAAAGTTCGTTATTTGCTATTGACATTGAGGGTGTTTTCTGCAAAACAACATTCAGCAATATTGAGAATGCATCCCTGCTTCTCTGTGTTCAACATACTGCAAGGGACTGGATTAGCCATGTATTTGGATTAAGAACAATCCAGTTAAAAGTAGATGATAAAATGTAAAAGAAATGTTAGAAGAAGGTGTTCTCACAGTATATGGTGCCGCTATTATGGGAAACTGTAATGTATGGCTTTCTCTGGGAATTAAACAATTGTCGTTGCGGTTGCTATAATAAAGGGCGTATTTCCGAAGATTATCCAATGAATATAGGCCATGACCAACTACAGAAAATAAAAAAAGGCCACAATTTTGACGCTATCACACATCCAACGGATAGCATGGCTTGACACTACCGGCGCTATAAAAAAAAGATGAGATCTTTATGGGCATTATCAATCAGAAGCCACTTTGAACTATTCTTCCCTTCTGCTATGATAGAATTGCCTCCTATGCCAATTCCTTCATCATAGATCGCTTTCGTCACCCTGTTGTTACCATTCTCGCATTATCGTTTCCGTTTTCCACTTCTTAGTACTCGCCATTATTTTTTCTTCTCGTGCCACCTCTTCATAAGAGAACCAATTATCTCTCTATCTTTCTTTCTCTATATCGAATAACTGCTATGATTAATTTATTTCTTTCTTCTTTGGAAACATCTCTCAGGTAAGTCTGCGTATGGCGATATTCTTCTGTAAAATCATCATCCTTGTTCCTTTCAGATTGGCTCTATTTTCCAAAATTGTTCTTTTGATATCTCATTCCTCCAATTACTTCTCGTTACCTTACTATCTTAATTGTCATACACCTTGGCTTCATCTTAAATTTGTCTTGCAGCAATATTTGTACTTTTAAAGGACGATGAACGTTTCGGGAACCAGGCTCGTTCTTGTTACTAGGCTCTCCATTTTCCGTTTACCTGTTTTTACATGTTTGCCTGGCTCGCCCTCAGCCAGTCCGTTATTTATAATATTGTTTTCGGTTGTTGTTTTTGGCGCACTTCGTTCTTACCTTCGATTATAATTATCTTCTCCACTAACTCCTGCCCTTCACCTTTCCATCTCTAACTAGCGGATGTGCGTATATCTTTCATTTCTTATTGCATTACTGTAGTTCTTTCCTTCTTCACCTCTCCATTTTCCCTTTCGGTACGCCCCCTTATCATTTTCTTAATTGCTGATAGTGGCTTCTGGAGAATATCTCGATTATATGTTTTGGTGTAGTTTAATGCCGTTTCCCCCTAGGCCATTTAAAGGACGATGGACTCGCCGTTTTCGGGCACCAGGCTCGTCTTTGTTACTAGGCTCTTCATTTTCCGTGTCTGTAACCTTTCTTGCCATTTCCTTAATCGCTGTTCGCAGCTTCTGGAGAATATGTCTATTGTATGTTTACAAGCCGCGCAACAACTGGGAGAATGGAAGAAACTAAGGGAGGCTTATGTCCAGCAGTGGACGCTATAGGCCGCTTGATGATGATGATAATGATGATGTTTGCGAGTAGTTTAAGCACAGTTTGGGCACAGGAGTAATCTGCGTGAGCTTCTCTACTTATAACCACTTATAGAACTTAATTGTGACAGAATTCGAACAAAATACAATTTAGACCTCCGCGAGAACGGAATGACGACCAGCACAAGGAGCCGATATATTCATGTGTACCGATGGATCCATAACTAAGTTCAAAGTTATAGGATATTTTCAACAATTCGAATTCAAGAACAGAAGTACGCCACTTGGATGACTCAGAACGGTCTTTCATGCTGAATTAACTGCAATAGTTTCAAAATTTAACTGTACGAAATATAAAGGAATCCTCACTATTAAAATTAAATAAAGACCATTATTTGGCATACCCGCACAGAAAATCCATTCTACAGAATACCATACTCTCACATAAATACCCAAAAAAATACACATATAAGCCATCTTCCTACATACTAAACCCCCTCTGCCCTCACCAATTGCCTCTCCCACGTCAGCCTCCTGCAGATTTTCACGTCTTTTCCATCCTCTCCTAACCATTTATTCAGCTTTCTGCAATTTCCAACCCATTCTGCTTTCACTCCCTCACATTCTTTACTAAGATGTCAACACGTGTCGCTCCCTTTATTACAAAGCGCACACGCAGTGTACCTTAGCCCCCAAGCCATTCTCGCTTTCGCCAGCACGACATTCACCCTAAAGCCGCCTCCACAGTCAAGCCAAAAGCCCAAATATATAAAGCCAATCACTGTCTCAACCCAAGCCATTCTCGCTTTCGCCAGCACGACATTCACCCTAAAGCCGCCTCCACAGTCAAGCCAAAAGCCCAAATATATAAAGCCAATCACTGTCTCAATCATTCTTTCCTTCTATTTCAGCTCTTCTACTCTGCCCCTCTTACCCCTATTCCTAAACCTCATCCATTTGGTCTTTTCCACATCCACCACTAGCCCGCTCCTACCCAGGTACCTTCCCATGCTTTCCAACATGTCTTGCATCACTTCCACTCTCTTCGCCACCAGCACTACGTCTCTCTTCCTTCCTCCTGTAGCCTTTTGAATGCCTCTGCCTGCAGCCCATCCCCTCCCGCAGTTTTTCCGTTTTCCTAACCGATCAAATTACAGCTCTAAATGAACTAAATGCCAACCATCTGTTGCCCGGAGGAACTAGCTAAACATAACGAAATAGAACTCTGCTGCATCACATAGCGATACCAACGAGATGGAAATACCAGACGAAAAATTGCAGTCATAGGCCTCGTTAATCTAACTATGACTATTCTGAAATTATTGACATACATCCTAACTTGTCACAGTCGGTTAAATAAACATCTGCACGCGATGAGTCAGACTACCCATTATGTAGAGGGTGTAATGAAGGACTAAAAATGCCAGAGCATGTTTTATGCCATTGTCCAGCTTTAGAAGAAAATACGCATCTAGTACTACGGACCTGTTACAGTGCATACATATGATAAGGTGTTTTAATTTAAAAAAATACTTATAACGAGAACTGGTATTGACAAATAGAGAGAGGGTGAGGAATACCGATGTAATGCAAGAGCTGGAAAGTCCTGACGAAAATTGAAAAAAGTGCAGACTAAGGTGCATCGGATAGTTAATCAGCAAGGATAATGACAGGCCAGTTTGGGGGCTCAAAACATGGACAAGAGGTCGGTTGGCCTGGCTTGGAATCGCAGTGTATATAGGATCAGAACAATCAGAGCTGGCTAGTATACCACCTAAAGAATAGGAAAAGATAACATATGATTTTCTTACATTCTGCTGTATTGAAAAAAATTATCTCTTGACAAAACCTTAAACCTGAAAAAGTTTGAGTTGTTTCTTCACAAAATATGAATATCTATGATTTTACGAAGTATTCGCTTAATTATATGACAAGCATTTTAAAACCTATTGTTATTTAATTATCTAATAACAGCGGTAATATTAAAAATAGATAAATAATAATAAACCTACAATTCGTTAATCATATAAATTCCACGCCGGTATTGAAAACGTGAAAAGTTTCACATGCTTATCAACATTTATAATAAATCATTCGCGCAAACAAAACTGCAGCCCCATGCACAAATTAAATATTTCACATAGCTACTATACCCACTAAAAAATAAAATTATTCATTTCAGCATTGATAACATTTCAACAAAGCCCGCCCATAACGTGTGCACACGCCGCACATTAAAATGCGATTATGCGACACAAAGAACGGCGAAAATCTTTGACGTTCGGTGTTTCATTTGAAATTCACGCCGAGGGTCCACCGCGCATTTTAATTAATTCGCATAAATCGCGAGAATTTTTCTCGAATATTAAATTGCAAATGGGTGGCCCGCCCGACCGTTTTTATTTCTAAATATCATTTTTGTGTCAAAAAGTGTGTCGCAGTTTTATTAACAGGATAATGAGAAAAAACGCTGCGGAACAGAATAAGAATTGGAACGGGTTGGGCGGGTCGTAAAGAGAGAAAAACACGCTGTAACACTGTATAAATTAATAAAATGTTAAAATTATATGTAATTAAAAGAAATAGAGTTGTTAAATATAGCACGACTGTTATATTCAACTTGTGTATATACATCTTTTTAGATTTTATCTTATAAGCAATTCGAATGAAGATGATGCAGAAATTAAATCGGTTAAACTTTAAATGATGTTCTGAAGTAGAAAGTTCTAAGACTCACATACACATACACTAAAGCCCGTGTGACATTATCTAGTTTCTTATATCGTTTTCAATGCAGACACAAACTACATACACACATGTAGAAAATTATATAGCGGCGGAATAATAATAAATTCACTTAATAATAACAGCACCGTAATACACAATGTTAATTTTCCATTTTGAAATAGTTATACAGTTTAATATATCAATTCTTATATATAAAACGATATGGGAAATTAGATAATGACATACGGGCTTAACACTCGGTAGAAGAACCCGAAGGACGATATAGCCAGTTACATAATTTTCAGTTACTACTACTATTTGTATTCTGTTGTTGAGTTTTTGATAAGTAATAAGTAGTAATTCATTTCATAAATTATAATACCTGTAATATATATTAATACATGTTCATTTTACATAAAGTATGTGTGTGTGTGTGTGTTCATCCCCCTGTCATCGCCACGAGATTTGAACGCTGACTTCTATCCTGGAGTTTTGTGGGAAAGGTCAAATCGATTAGAAACGGCACAATGCGAAAATAATCATTAAAGTGATTATTGCATGGAACGACATTTGTATTAGGAAAATGTGACAAATTAACTATTATGATGAGTGGGCTAATAGCTGCTGTTCTTTTTACATTTTACATTTAGTTTCATAATAAAAGCAATTATTATTTTATAATAAATCACAAGATTATCCATATAACCGACTCTGTTAATTGTAAAAAAACAATAATAATTGACTTTTGTAGACGTAACGCTATATACGTAATATAAAATACAGCAGTAGTAATCATAAAAGAGAAGGTGTGACAGGCGCTTATAATTATTAAAAATATTACCTCCTACACAAATTTAGTATTCTCATATCGCACTTAAGCCAGCTGGCAGCCATCCAAGAGGGGCCTTATACCGTCATACCGGCTCCTCAATTACATACCTACACACATACAGTTTAGAACATGTCGCTGGACCATTTATAACCCTCACTAGCGATATTGTACTGCAGATATCTTCACTGTAACGATTACATGTACGCTGCTAGACTTTATTAGAACTCTAAACTGAAAAATTACTAGTTTATTTTATTAACATCTTATGGAAGAGAGCGAACACTATTGCATTTACAGGGAGCAATGAAATGGTTATTGTCAAATATACAAGGAAATATACCGATGCAATTCAACATGCCA
Source organism: Lordithon lunulatus (assembly GCA_963942505.1). NCBI lineage: Eukaryota > Metazoa > Arthropoda > Insecta > Coleoptera > Staphylinidae > Lordithon > Lordithon lunulatus. Next base: position 53,806,705 of record OZ012667.1, on the reverse strand, counting down.
TCCATTTTATTTGCTTTTATATCTAGCGGCAAATACTTTTAGCGTTTTACACCGTTGAATATAATCGCAATAACAGTAAGGATCTATACATATGCGTTCACTGAAGCGGTAAGACGCTCCCAAAAACAAATTATTGTAATTAAAAAGTTGATACAATGAATTCGTAAATCAGTCCTGAATGTTTTAAAACTACAAAATTAAAAAAGTTTGCATGACATGCTGTTTGGCCGGGAATCGTAGACGGTATTAGTTATTTAAAACGCTCGCAACGAGACACATAATTTAATATTTGGCTCTGAACTGTGCAATTTGTTTTAAGCTGTTTACGTTTTGAATGCAGCACAGCGTACGCGTATTTGTATAAATTCGGGGTACATTATTTGTTCCACATTTAAATGTTGATTTATAATTTTGTGCTAAATCACTTTCAATATGTGCAAACATTATTTCCTAATTGCTATTTCTTTTATATGTTAGTATGATTTATGGTTTTGATACAATTTATCCGATAGTTTTCATTTCATTCATTACAACTATTTTGCAACATTACTACTACTAACAGGATGGATATCAATAAATATATCTAATAAATCAAATTAATTTACTATATCTATTTAATTTATTGCACCCTTTCAAAAATAAACGAGAGCTTTTCCACTGGTAAAGGGAACAGCTCAGAGAACTGTAAGCACCTGGTATGTACCTTAACTTGACAGAAAACCCAAATTGTGAAACGTGGTTCGCGAAATTTCTCTCACAAGTGGTTTTAAAATCTCGCTCCCCTATACTCAGTACGAGATGGGCGACGCCTCTAACCACTTGCCACTGAGCTGAGCTTTTTGTTTGCATCTATACAATTAATACTCTTCTTCTTCTTCTTCTTCTTCTTCTTCTTCTTCTTCTTCTTCTTCTTCTTCTTCTTCTTCTTCTTCTTCTTCTTCTTCTTCTTCTTCTTCTTCTTCTTCTTCTTCTTCTTCTTCTTCTTCTTCTTCTTCTTCTTCTTCTTCTTCTTCTTCTTCTTCTTGAAATAGGCTTACAGCCTGTTTTTCAGCTTTAAGGAGTTGCTTGTGATGTCGACACCCAGCTATCCCTCCATCTATTTGGTGGTCTGCCTGGGGGCCTTTTAGAGTGTGGATTTTCGTCTCTGGCGATTTTTGCAATTCTGATGTCTTCCAATCTGTTAATGTGTTGGTTCCATTCTCGTCGTCTCTGCCTCATCCACCTTACTATATCGTGTATGTCGCACATTTGTCTTATGTCTTGGTTGGGTATTCTGGCACGTAGTGTGTGTTTCGTTACTTCGGAGCGTTCTCATCTCTGTCGTTCGGGTTATGTTCTTGGTTCTCCACCACACACTCCCTCAACCTCTTTTCCACTTTCTGCAACTCCTCTATTTTTTTCCTCTCGCACGTACTCTCGAACTCCCTTTTCGCCTGATTAACCCTTTCGACTGCACATCTGCCGTACTCCAATTCGCCATTTCCCTCCGCCACCTCGTCTTCTTTATCTTACACTCCTCGTCGAACCAACATTCCCTCTGGCGTCCACTCTTCTTCCTCACCGCCAACGCAGCCGCCATCACTCTCTCCAACAGTAACATCCTCCCACTTCACGCCCGTTAGGTTTTTCTCATACACCGCAATTTCTACTTCGCTCCATCCAAACCCTTGCTGCCCCTTTTCTCCTCCCTCTTCAAACCTTTTGTCCTTCTCAAGACCACTTCCACCGGCACATGGTCCGACCCCCCACATTTTCCACCTTGAAGCACTCCAACTCCTCTCTTCCGATACCTTTGACCACCACATAGTCCAAAACCGAACCTCCTCCGTGTCCACAGAACGTTTTCTTGCCTTCCCAGTCCCCTTAACAGCAGCCATTCAGTACATCCCACCCCGACTTTCTCACCCATTGGATCCATTCTCTACCCTCCAGGTTGGTCACTTTATCCTGCGAGCGTCTTTCTCTCCATTCCCCTCCCTCTCTGATTCCTCCTTCCAGCTCCCCCACCCTCACATTCCTTCCAGTCACCCCCGACGATCCATTCATCTGCCTCCGTCTCGAGCCCATCCAGTATCTCCGTTAGTTCTAAATGGTTTTTGTTACAGTACACGGTCCCTACCCACACCGACCTTCTATCCATTTCCACCTTCCCTTTTTTGACAAGCAGTCCCCCTGCCAGACCCACCAGACGTCCGCAATCTTCAGTTTTCGATATCCCACCCTAGCTTCCTATCCTTTGGCTCTTTCTTCCTTAGCTCTTTCTCTAATCTTTCTTTGTACTTCCCTCTCCTCTACGGTTAGATCATCATCAATGTTCGTGCCCTTTAGCATATATTTTGATCGCAGTATGCCCATTTTGTCGTCCCAGTTGGTTAATTCTATCAGGACTCGGTCACCTCTTTTCCCTAGCTCTACTACCTTGCGTATTGGCACTGAGATACTCAGCTTCTCCATCATTGCAGCTACCCCTTGTTTATTAAATTCAGGACAGGACTTAATATCTGTAGCAAAATGTCTACTGGAGCAATGTAGGCATTTGATTACCATCTTATCGCAATCTTTGAAATCATGATCCCCACTCCATTTCTTGCATCTCTGTTTGCCGCTACATTGAGTTGCGACATGACCTTATCGCAAACATGAGAAGCATTGAATAACTTTTTGTATGTAAGGTTGAACCGGGCAAATTACGTTGTATAGGCTCATTCTGGAAGAGAGTAGAGTTTGCCCTTTAAACGTGACCATTATCAAAGGGGTTGGTATATATTGAGTAACTGAATTATTCTGGACTCGTTTCATTATTCTTTTAATCTCCAAAACAGGATGATAACCCCCGCTTAAAGGTCGTAAGTTAGACATGATTTCGTCCTCAGAAAAGGAGGTGTCTGCGTCACGTGTCACTCCGTTATATATTCGGGCCTTTGATTCCAGTTTCAGGATGGATGGGTTCTTCCATATTATGTCCCTTAAGCACCCGGATATTCTAGATGCTTTATCGGTTTGGTTCTTTACTTCCGACGTCCTGTCTTGATGGGCGGTTATTTCTACCCCTAAGTACCTAAAGGACATTACCTGCTCTATTATTATTACGTCGTTAATGGCCAGTTTGCATCTTGTGGGCTCTTTTGCTACAACTAGTGTTTTTGTGTTCTGTGCCGCAATCAGCATATTGTAGCGTTTAGAGGTTAGGTAAAATTGATGTAGTAGCCTCCGTAGTTCATCCTCGTTCTCGGATATGATCACGGCGTCATCTGTTTAGCACAGTATTGATACTTTTCCTCTACTAGTTCTGAATCCATGCCCCGCGTTTTTTACGTCTACTATTATTATTATTTGTCCATAATTAGGTTGAAGAGTGTCGGGCTTAGTGAATCCCCCTGTCTTATTCCTGTTGAGATCGGCACATCCTTGGACAAGCTGTTGTTAACAAGTAGTCTGGTCGTTATGGGTATGTCTGAGGTATGTCTGAGGTGTGGGTAGAGGAGAAGCTGAGAGAAATGGGAAGCCTGGGAACTGAGGTAAGAGAGAGATTGAGAGATATTGAGTGGAGCAGACTAGAATGAATGAGAGCTCTTACAACCCTGGCTACGTAGAGTGGCAAGTGAGTGGGAGACTCCCGAGTTACTTAGCCAGGGGTGGGTGGAGCAGGGAGGACAACATATGCATGGCAAGAGCGAGGTGTGGGTCAGACGAGAGAGGGAGGAAACTGTTGATGGGTCTAGGGTACACCGCGTGTGCGCTGTGTAGTAAGGGAAGCGATACGTGGTGGCACCTTAGCGAAGAATGTGAGGGTGTGAAAGCAGAGTGGGTGGGAGACTGCAGAAAGCTGAATGAATGGTTATGCGTGGATGGGGAAGGCGTGAAAATCTGCAGGAGGCTGACGTGGGAGAGGAAAGGGCAAGGGCAAAGGGAGCGGCGATAGATGGGGGTAATTTGTATTTTTGGCGGAGTAGTACTTTTATTTATATTGTATTTTAATTTTTATTTTTGTATATTTTTGTTGAGGTTTGTGATGTGGAGGGGCAGTGAGGGAAATGCCAATAAAGGTCTTAATATGGTTGTAATGTCATTTAGCCTCACTCGGTCGAACGCTTTGGTTAAATCTATGAAGCACATATACGCCGGTTTCTCGTATTCTATTGATTTCTCTACTATTTGTCGGATGACCAATATGGCGTCTATTGTGGACCGATTTTTTCGGAAGCCCTGTTGTTCTTCTCGCATGAGTATGTATTCTGAGATGATGTTGCAGATGATTTTCGTGACTAGTTTCATAACGGCACTCAGGGGAGTTATTCCTCTGTAATTTTACCTGGAGCTTTCCTGTTTTTTAGTTCCTTCATGTATTTTTCTACCAGTTCCTGGTTGATGCGGGTAGTTGTTTCTGCCGTTGGTGGCGCGTCCTGATGTTGTATCTTATCATCTTGGAACATTTGTTTAAAGTGGTTTATTCATACCTCTTCGGGAATAGTTTTTGTTGTTACGTATTAGTTGATTTCGCGTTTTCTTCAACGGATCATTCCCCATATCTTCTTTTGCTGCCGTAGAGATCATATGTTCCATGTCCGCAGTGAAGGTTTCGCAGTATTCGCTCTTTATTCTTCGTATTTCTGCTTGTACTCTGTTCCTTGTATTCCTGCAACGTAACCACTCTTCCAGCGTTCTGTTATTTAGGTACCTCAGGTAGGTATCTCGTTTTTCTCTTGCCATTTGTTTTACTTCTGGCGTGAACCATGGTGTGTTGTGTTCTTTGGGCTTTTGTCCTCCTTCTGCCTAGTGCTTCATTGGCGGCTTTCTCGTTGTGTGATTTTACTTTTTTCCAACTGGTTTCCATGTCGTCCTCGTCCAGAATTGGCTGTTCTCTGATCTTTTGGGTTAATCTTTTTTCGTACAGGTCCTTCACGGTGGGGTCACTAATGGATTCGATGTTCAGTTTGTCTACGTAGATAGGTGGTAGCTTCTTTTTCAATTGTGTTGTGAATTTTGTCATGACTAGTTGTTGATCTGATCCAATGTTCGCTGACGTTAGCGAGCGTACGTCGATTATCTGACTCGGGTGTACTGCTCTATTCGAGATTCTATAATCGATCGTGGATGAACGTCCTTGCGTGTTGGACCAGGTTATATTGTGTTGGGCTTGTGATTGAAATACGTATTGTTTATTTTCATCTCGTTTTGTGCACAAAATGTGGTGAGAGTTTCTTCGCTGTTGTTGACGTGTGCTTCATTGAAACGTTGTTTTACGCCATCTACGATTGCATTAACAATTCTGGCATTCAGATCGCCCATGATTAGGATTTTCTGTTCGGTACGTATTTTGTCGACTTCGGTTTGCAGATAATCGTAGAAGGTGTCAATTTCCTATTTGCTTTTGCTAGTGTTGGGAGCGTACACGCCGATAAAATGTATTTTGTCCTTGCCGGTGTCTAGGACTACTCTGAGGATTCTTTCATAGACGTAGAATTTATCTTCTATGTTCTGTATGAATATATCACTGATTAGCAGACCTACTCCGGCTTTGGCTTGTTTTTCAGTCCCACAATACTTGAGCATGTATCCTTTATATGTAAGATCGCCTTTCCCTCTGCGTTTGGTTTCTAATAATGTACATATATCTATTTTGTGTGTTTCCATCTCCAGTAGATTTCCTGTTCTCCCCGTTCCAAGATCATATATTCCAGCAAGCGCATCTTAATATATTTTTCTCCACAGCTCTTTTTTTTAGCTTCTTCTCATATCCGGTTGTCATCGTTGTATCAGTCCGTATCCGAGGCTTGTTGCTGGTTCTATGAGCTTGTGGGTTGTTTTACTGCAGGCAAGCTGCTGAACTCACCTGCAAACCCTCCTCCTTTATCCGGGCTTGGGACCGGCAACATCGTCACTGAGATACTTTGTTCGCCCAGTGAGATGCAGGCGGAGTTACAATTAATACAATAAAATAATACTAAATAACATTTTAGTGCATGAGACCAGTAAACATTCAAACAACGTTGTAGTGATAAGATAAGAGTGTCTTGAATCGCAATTTCGAAATTATAATTGCAAATATAGACAGATAGATATATTTATGTATGTCAATATGCTATATAGCAGGAGTGGCCAAAATTTTGACTGCGGTCGACCAGTCGACCGTGTGACCAGTATGACTATCCGTAGTCGCCCGCCTGTCTGATATGTACATATCTCTGATACCTGTCCCATACAGCGATCACTTAATACATACGTTGGTAGACCGCCGTCTATAATTTAATAAACAGGTCGCCCTAAGTGTCAAAAGTTTGGCCACCCCTGCTATATAGCATATACATAAGTCATCAAATACAATGATTAATTAAAATTATAGTATTATAGAAATTTACTTACAATTACAATTACAAACAATAAAATATTGTGGTAAATAATTATAGGATACGATGTATTTAAAGTAATGTAACACAAATTGTTCCTCATTTTTGGACACTAATATGGTTTTGATTTGGAGGATCAGATCAGGCGCAATCAGAAGGATAGTGCTAATAACTACGGCAAGTTTCTAAATGATATATAGTATAAAATAATATCAAGATATGGCATGTTGATATTCATCAATATTGCCGAATGTTGGGTATTTTATTAATTTAATTTTTTATTTCCAACATGTTAGTAATACATGTGAGGAATTATAATTGTGCAAATAAATAAATAAATAATCATATTAATAATATTTGTAAATAAATTAAATAAATAGGCATCAACACTTTTTTTAAAAATTATATGAGTAAATTGCATCTTCCTAATTAATTATCACTATTGTACTCTCAAATTATATCGTGTGCTAATATGCTTAGTATTATGATGTCATTAGAGTAAATTACGTGTGATCTAGTGATTCTAGTTAAGGTCGCTGAGAGCCAATCGATTGCGGCAAATGATGAGTTCCTGCGTAATTTTATAGCATTTCGTATAATCTGTCCCAAGAGTCAATAAAATCTCCGCCAGATAGTTTGCTGTAGGGCAGACTTTACTCATTTTGCCTTAGATTTAGTATCCCAGTTCCCCATCTATATCTAATAAACCCCGCCATATATTATTAAGGAAATCTGTTAGCTAAGTAAACAAGGAACAGAGTAACCCAGCCGTAAAAGTTTAATATATTTATTTTATTATTAGTGTTCATATCTTATCGCGTAATAGCCCATCATATTCCGTTACAGAGAAAGTTTTAGTTTTTGTTTAGAAGTAAACTCTAAGATTTGTTCTTACCATCAGTTATTTTAATAAGATTTACTTATTTGCAATATGTTAATAAATTAGTCTTATCTGGAATCAATTAAATTTTTATTAGCTAATATAAAGTACTAATATTACTCGAACAAAAACAGCAACAATAGTAAAATAAAATTAATATAAATAAAAGCAATATTCTACTCCCTAGTTCTGTGATGTTTCATTGTTGTGTCTTTTTGTTAGATGATCATTTATTTCTTTTTTGAAGTGTTTTATGTTCAGTTTATTTATTCTGTTTGGTAGCTTTTAATATATTTAGAATAACTATGAAATTCTTCCTATAGAGTGTGACAGTTTTTTAAATATTAAAATTTAAAAAAAAAACATTTACCATAAGTAAAGTTACGTAAATACTACCTTTTTTCTTATAAAATTAATGAATAAAGGAAAAAATAAATGCATTTTCTAACAGTCTCATACACATTCACTATTGCACCGCAGAAGAACCTAACGGTCGATACATAATTACTAACGTAACAAATACAGTAACTACAATAAATCTAGATTTTAAGAATAATAAATAATGTCTGACAAACTTAGGTATGACTATATGTGTTTCGATTATTTTTTAGACTTTATGTCAATTATGTATCGTATCTTTGTATTTCTAAATGTATATGTATTTTTGCGACGGGACAACCCAGAAAAAAAAACAGTACTATTCTTTCGATGCTACCTCCATTTATGTTTCGAATGTTAGTATCCTAGTCCTAAATTGACTTAAGAAAATGAGCCCCAGCAGCTTCTTCGGAAACCAAGCCTGCGTCCTTATCACTAGATCCCAAAAATTTGATTCAAACTTAAAGCCATGAAAGCCGCCAACTGTCACTCTCACACATCAGGCAAGCCAACGTACTGGTCCACTGACACACTTCAAAATGCCAGTCCAATAGATTTCTTCATCACAAAAAACATCAACTACTTCGAAAATAAAGTGAACTTCTATTACCTCTGGCTTGAAGGTCTAATTCAGAAGCTAGACCAAGTCCTCGTTGACTTCTGTCAACTAATAAAGTCCTACCCACAAGAAAGGTATTTGTAGTCAAATACGATGACATTTATTCTGATGTAACATTGATCAACCCAGAGGAACTAGTTATTAGAGCAAGGTATATGATGATAAGAAATGGTAGGTTAATAATAATTTATGAAACATGATACAATATAATCACAGGTTATAATTACTGAGCCTTTTTACAACCGAGACTTAATATTTTATTACATATAACCGTAAGGCAGCATATTGGGTCCGATACTCTACATCCTGTATACCAGGCATGTCCCTGTGGAGGAAGCAATAGCGTCAACCTTCGCGAACGATACTTTAATGATGGTGGTGCAGGATAAGATTGCCAGTCCAATAGGCCATTTCATCGCCAAAAATATCTCTACCGACTAAAGAGAACTTCTATTACATCTGGCATAAAGGCCAAATTCACAAGCTACACCAAGTACTCTTTGACTTCTGTCAACTAATAAAGTCCTACCCACAGGAAAGGTATTTTTAGTCAAATACGATGACATTTATTCTGATGTATCATTGCTCAACACAGAGGAACTAGTTACTAGAGCAAAGTATATGATGCTAAGAAATGGTAGGTTAATAATAATTTATGCAATATCATACAATATAATCACAGGTTATAGTTACTGAGCCTTTATACAACCAGACTTAATATTTTATTACATATAACCGTAAGGGAACATATTGGGTACATCCTGTATACCAGGAACCTCCCTGTGGAGGAGCAATAGCGTCTACCTTCGCGAAGGATAATGTAATTATGGTAGTGCAGGATATGAAGTGCAGGATGCAAATTCCAAACTTCAAAAAGCTATAAACAGTATCAGGAAATGGGCAAATACGTAGGTATGTCACTAGACCTAAAAATCCTGGTCTATAAAGAAACAGGTAGATTTAGAGGTGAACCGATCCACCGACTAACCATAACGTCAACTGTCACGTCAACATTATTTTATAAATATGCTATGCATATGCGATTTATATAACATCTATATGGTTTTAACATTATGCAGACTGTATGTTTATTGTACCACATGTATTTACTGTAATCTCTTTATAAACTTTCGCGTTGCAGTCGAAAATGAAATACGATGTCAGTCGATTCCCTTCAATTATTTTGTTATTTCCAATCGTAATTATTTAATTTCCAAGTTTTATTTGAGTATTAGAATATAATAACAGAATCACCCAGATTCTTAGTCTAAAATCGTCACCGTGTACAAGCCGTAACGTGCAGCCAATATATAAAAATGCCCTTTGATTTTAACTTATTTACAGTTCTCCGCAGGGTCATTCCTATTGACGAAGCGATGATGGCCTCTCCATTACTGTGAAACGTGCCGAAAGAATTTTATAATTTCTGTAGAGAGAGCCGAAACTTTTTCGTAATCCGAACTTTTATTCAATCATCCGTTACAGTATAATAGGAGGATTTCATCCTTGCGGATACAAACAATGTTATTATAAAAAGGCCAATTAGAGATAATTTGAGAAGATAAAAAAGCGAACGGAATTTTTCTCATTATAAGAAAGTCAATTATATTAATTTGAAGAAACTAATTTGGCTAAAGGCTTTATAACTGCCGTACCATCGGCGAGTTTTACGCTGAAATTTGGAACGCTGAGTACATCAGTGTCATAATTAATTAGAGCTTGTAATATAATATTGAGTTAGGGAATCTTGGCGAGTATAATTAGTATTTCTCGAGTTTGTCTGTTATTTAAAACAAAAGGCGTGTACTGATTAACATTTTAAAAGTTCGCTAAAATATTTATTGTAACATAATATCCATAACAACTACAAAGAGCTGGTTTCTGAATTGTTATTATGATAAGTAATTTTTAGTATTATTACAATATTAATTATAATACAAAATAAACTACAAATAAACAATTAAAAAATACAATTTTAATAACTCTTCCACAAAGATTTCAAATTGTTTTTATCACAATTAATATTACTAACCACGGTATCAATTATGAATATAAATATACAAAACTATTGCTATAAATATTTATATATAATTCCTTTAATCGAATATTTGTATTACTTGCTTGTCCGTATTTTATGTTAATATAGTTAATAGGGACATTAATATTATTACGTATCATATAATATATAAATATTAATAGAAATTGTTATTATTACCATAATGAATTCGTCCTAACTAAGATAATAAAATATTTATTAGGAATTAAAAAAATATAATGCCATGTAACCATTTAAATAATAATTAATTAAATTAACGTCAACATTAACATTAACTATTATGGAATGAACTTTATAAATCTTTGGTCACGGGCAGGAAGACCGCGAGTCAATAGCCCTTTGATGGCATTTGTAATTATTATACACACAATAGCTGTTATTATTATTGTACCAAATGTATATATCAGACTAGGTAGAGAAATAATCTAATAACTGCATCGTATATTGAAAACATACAAATACATTGGATAAACATTATTTGCCAATTATTTTGCAAACTGATAAGACAATGAAAACATTTGTATTTAGGCAATTTTTCATTTTATGATGTTCCCAAGTTGCGCCATGGCAGTGAGATATGCCATGGCGCAACTAGGGAAGAATTAGGCTTGGTTGTATACAAGTTAAGTTTCGAGTTAATTTCCAATCCGTTTCACAAATTTGACACATAATGCAACGTTGCCATATATAAACAGAGATATACGTTGCTAAGAAATGGAAGGTTATTAATAATGTATGCATCATACAATATAATCACGGGTTACAGTTACCGAGCCTTTGTACAGCCGAGACTTAATATTTTATTACATATAATATTGTGCACCTTGACTTGATTAAAAAGTACATTCCTATTAGTACTATATTGAGTTCTCGCATCTTTAGTTATATATTATTGTTACATTTATTTTATTATTATTTTGTTTTCCTTACATTATATTTTTATTTATATATTAAGAATCAATGATCGCATTAGGATAATTCTAAACAGTCAGCTATAAAAATGTGTCTTTAACAGTAGTAAAACAAATAACTATACAATTATATGGGGTGAGAGATAAGCATCACAATGTCGACTAAATGTATGCTTATTTTAGGGGCACTAGCCCAGAGACGTCCATTAACGCCACATTTATATATGTTGTAAATATAAAGTTATACAAACAAAAGGCAATCTAAACACCAAAATGTTACACACTGGCCGAGCTGATGACCTGCTCAGTAGGCAAATGTAGAATTTAATGGTTTACGATAGAGCTATGCAAACATTTATATGCAAAGAGCTACTTCTAATTTTCCCCAACCCAGTCGATATACAAGTTTAAATAACTTTGAATATAAGACACACAAATTCAAATTCAACAACAATTACAAGTTTTTCAAAAAACATTAAATTTCCTTAAAATTATTTTCTGGTTTGTTGTATAGTGAAAACTGCATTTATACAAATTCTTACGAAATATAAAATACTAAAGACAAAATATTACATAATAAAAGTGTATATTATTGTTTACAGGTTAGTGCCATGATTATGTTCATTTACTATGTTGAGCTTTTGAGACAGTACATGAAATTATAAAACATGTGTGAATCCAACTCCTAGCAATCTAAAAATCAAGATTTCAGAGATCAGTGCAGTTCAGCTAGTAAGGATGAACTCACACAATATCTCGAGTGATTAAATATAAAATAATACAACTTCCCCCTAGGAGGAAAATGATGGCGTTAAACTTTCCTCCTAGAGGGAAGTTGTATACTTTTTAGATGAAATTATATTTGACGTAGTTTCAGAGCTTCTACATAAAAAATTATAACAATCCAGCTCAGTGGCTTACTGGTTAGAGGCGCAGTCTCGTATTGAGGATTGAAGAGCGAAAGTTGGGTTGGGTTGAGTACTTAGTTTTGAATTTGCTTTTACCTTTCTTATTGGGCGTTCCAGAACTATGTGGAACATTCTACTTGATTGTAAATCTACTTGTATTATTCCTGAGTGTAGACTGAAATTTTCAAATTTTTATAATGTATTCAGGCTGCGACGTTTGCCATTCTCCTTATGTTTATTAATTTCTGTGGTATGTTTTTCTTCATCACACGTAATGTGTTCTTACTGTTCACTATGTCAAAAGTTGCTTCAAAGTATATATAAAAAGTATCATGTAGCTTCATGTATCAGTAACAAGTAGTATTACTATGTTTAATTGATGTAACATAACCAGTCAGACGACGTAAACTTGAGATAAAAATTTAAAAAATGGGGAGTTTAAATAATTCTAATAACTGCATATAACTTTAATTGTTCGAAGTCTTGTACAATACTAATAAACTTAATTATGATTGGCATTGAAAAAACTGCACATCATTTTTATTAAATGAATGCAGTTGAATGTGCAGCATTGGCAGTGAAAAATTTTCGCCCCCTCACCCCTCACATGATTTTAAGTTTTTATCGCCACCCCTCCTCCCTTAAATTTGCTACACCTATGTGATTTTCAAACACACAAACATAGGGGTGCATTTTGTAAAGTAATACAAGATAATTTCTGAATAAAACTACATATACCCAAGTAATTTACACAGTATAATTATTTTTGCCCTCTATATTTTATTTAAAACGTTCAACATATCGAACATCTATAACAAATAAAATCGATATCAAATTGAAATTATAATAAAACATGCAAATGTGTACATTTTAAAAGGGTTGTGGCTTTAACCGGAATTGGAATATAAAATATTCATAGCAGTAATTTCTGTGAATGTTAAATCTATTATAGATTTCACAGAATATCAGAAATTATAGCCATCCCTTGTTTCATGCAAACAGTATCTACCCCGAATATTTCGGACGTGGTATACGCGCCCGCACGCCAATTCCATTGTTTGCATAAGGGGGGTGATATAATTTCGGCGGTGCTCGATTATAAATTGATATTTTATATCAGTTCAACTTATATTGTTCCGGTGGGGCGCTTACAGAATTTTTTAAATTATTGACGTTGATTTTTTCCAGCCGCCCGCCGCGCCCGCCTGCGCTATTCTCCGGAGATTATTTTACTGTTCATATAGAGATATTTTTATCGCCGCCGCGCCAAGCCCCCCTGCCCCCGTCGTGTATTTAAATATGAATGGGGGCGTTTTTCCTTCTTTCAATAGAAATTCATACTTGAGCAGCCAGCTCCATGAAATCATAATGAGCTACACGTTTTTATCTATTTTCTTTCTGCTAAACATGAAAATATTATTCGGAGCTGGGGAAATTCAGCTGATTGCAAAGCAGATTTATTGATATGCTACCATAAATATGATATAACATATTTCTACGATATAATACAATGCCTTCAACTTTAAGAGAATTTAAGACAGACAAACAGACACAACAGATTATTTTATAACTTTTGAAGAATGCAGTCTGATATTTCTAATCATGCACAGAAAGACTGCGAGTCAATAGGACTTTACTATTATAATTAATATTAAGTATTTAAATGTATTGTTATAATACGAACATATATAATGTTGATAATAAAGAGAGATTCTCCTAATTTTGCTATGAATTTCATACCTATTTTTCTAGACCTTTATTTACATTATAAATTACCTTTTCTCACAACTTATATGAAAAAACAGCAATATACAACTAAATAACAATCAATTTCGTGAATCACAGTTTTCAGAGGTTTTCTGTGAAATTAAGGTAAATACCGGGTGATTACACTCCTCTGAGCTTCTCCCGTTACGAGCGGAGAAATCCTTGAGCTGGTAACTATAAATAAAAATTAACAATAAAAATTACACAAAACTAAATTAAAATAATAAAAACTAAACCTCCTCATTTGTCCATCTTCTGCCCCATCCTAACCTTCTACACAACCACCATCCCCCTTAAAAATGCCCTCTCGATTTTATTCTTTTCCACCCACTGTTCGTTTACTTATTACTTAAATTTTCGGAAAAAGCTTCATGCATCAGTAACAAGTGTTTAAATCGGGTTTGGTTTCAGCAGATAAGGATATATATATATATATATATATATATATATATATATATATATATTCTAAAAAAATTTAACAAAAACATCACGAAACTCATTCGCGCATTCACGCTCTATTTTATAGCGTACAACAATCTGTGCCCGTTTTTTGTACGGCATGGGTGGAATATAAAAATCAAATTTATCATCGGCGGGGACGTCATGTAAAAATTAAGGGCAAGCGGCGTAATTTATTTCGCATTGAACATGAACTTCCGCAAGGGATTAATCCGAAACCATTAATATTCCGCCGCGTCATTAATAATTTGTCATCGCATCTCAGCACTTGAGAGCTCCAAAAGTTATTCCGTAAAAAGTGATCGGAATTCCGATGTTGAATATGATTTCCGTGTAGCGATTACTAAGATGGGTTCGGGAATAATGAATGATACAATAGTTTCCATTTAAGACTCATGACTCGGCTTAATGCTGAATAAATTGGCATTCGGTTAGATGGAGTGGTTCGTGAGTGGTCTTATTTTTTGGCGGGCATTGTCGTGCGCTTTCTGGCCTTTGTTTTGAAATAATAAATCTATTATAGGCTATTTTGAATGTAGGAGATGAAACAAACTGCGATACTTTTTACCACTTATTTTATTGTTTGAAACAATCAAGCTCTAGGAATTTTCAAGATTTTCCGATGACTCTTTGAAAATGAATTACCACATAGTAGACGTCACAACTACTTTCTATTTTGAATGTATTTTGAACAATATACAGTAACTTACCTGGATTTTATGAATGAAACAGATTACGTTGGGTTCCGCTTAAATAATTTAGATGAAAAAATACCAAGAGTAATATTAATCATAACATAGCAATCTAAGTTACTATTTTAATTTGCTTGTGTCCTTTGTATACCAATGGTAGTAAATTGGAATACATTAGTGGTGAAATAATCGATGCATTGAATAGTTTGATTCTTTATAATACAATAATTATATTATTTCAAGTTTAAAACATTTATTGTTTTATTAACTATGTTAATTTTAATACTAATAATAATAATAATAATATTTTATTTACCTAAATTACATAGATAGAAAATGTAATCGATAATGCAGTAACATACTTACATAAGCCGCTTTCGTTTATCGTTCGCTGTTGGGTGCTCCAAGCCAGCCCAGAACAGCTCCCGTAGAAATAAACAAAAGCAGCTATAGATAGAAAACATGATCACAATATACAATAATACAAATAATACAGGTGAGGAGTAACAAAATAAGTTAATATTATTAATTATTAAATGGTTTAATTAATGTTAAAAAATTGATTGATGGTATAATTACTATACTAAAAATTCCTTTAATCATTTCTTAAAAAGTTTATTTTGCTAGATAGTTTTGTTAGATTCCGATAATTTATTGTATCACACAACTATTATAATGGACTTGACTCACATTAAGTTAAGTGTGAATTTGTGATATGAATTGTCTATTTCTTGTACATATTAGGATTGTGAATATGATGATTCTTATTATAATTTGGTAGGTTATTTCTAATGTATCAATATACATTAGAAATAATCTACCAAATTATAATAAGAATTATTATATTCAGAATCATAATGCAAGAAATGGACATAAAATTCATATTACAAAGAAGATATATGGAAATGTTTGTATATTTTGTATAACAAAAACTACTCCACATATCGGTCTTTGTGGAATAGAAAACATTCAGTCTGATTAAATGTTTTTGCAAAATAAATACAATTTGCCTGTTTATAGCCGTTGCCCAATGACGAACTATAGCTGATTTCGTTTAACCCTTCTAGTTATCACGAACGGTTCGCATTGGAGCTACTTGTCGTGGTAACGATACAAGAACGCACGGTCGTCATAACTGGGGGTTTTCTTGTAAAATTATATCATTTACAATTCCCATGATATAAGATTATACAAAAATTGAAATCATGAATTCGTTTTAAAATGATGAAATAAGTTTTATGAAATTGTAACTTTAAAGACCTTGTAATTGTTTATTTGAATGAAATCCGTAATGTACATGCCCGTTCTGGCGTACCTAGTTTGAGAGTTCTGAATGGATGCCCAGGGTGGCGAGGAAGGGAAGTAAACGTTCTGTAGCCAAGGAGTCGGTTTGGTGATAGACTAGATATTAGTCAAAGCGGTCGGAAGGAATGAGCTAGTACATTTCAAAGTAAAAAATGAGGGGGGTTTGAACCAAGTGCAGATCAGAGGGACGAAGAGAAGGTAGCAGCGGTTTGGATGGAACAGGAAATGTTTCATAAGGACTGTAGGAAGAAGAAGGCGATGTGGCGGAGGGAGATATGGCGGAAAGAGATGGCGGAATCGTTATATGGGAGAAGTGTGTTGGAGAGGGCTAACCAGGCGAAGGGGATTTTGAGAATGTTTGTGAAATAAATAAAGTGGAGGAGATTCAGACGGTGGAAAACAGTCTAAACGCGTGTGTATCGGAACAAGGGGGTTGCCGGATATATTAAAGGATACGGAATCGAAAGGTAAAAGATACTATACTGTCTTAGGAGGTTTTAAGGATTGGGCAAGCAGGAGGGGTTGTGTTAGGAAGAATCAAGGTATGGATAGCGCGAGGCCCATATGGCATACGATCAGAGGTAGTGAAACTGGCAGCGAAGCTAGCCCAAGAGACAGTTCTCAGAGCCATGAACCAGGCGCTAGAACAGGGCATCTTCTTGCAGATTTCGAAGAAGGCCAGACTCGTACTCCTTCACAATCTAAGAAAAGCATTGAACAGCCCGTCGGTATTCAGGCGGTTATGTATGCTAGACACTATGGGCAAGGTACAAGAGTATTTGATGCTGGGAAGGGTCGCCCCGTACACCTAGGCAAGAAGGACTTTCACCGCAGCAGCATGGCTTCCTTCGAGGCAAATCTACTGTGGGAATTATAAGGAGGTCAAGCTGATAGGGTACACAGACGATGCCTCCCTGATGGTCAGCGGCAGGTAGGAGGAGAACCAAAGATCGGTAGTCAACACCAGACTGGAGAGAACCAGCTTCAGTCAACCGAATATAAAACAGAGGCGGTATTCATTATTGGCAGAAGAAGGCCACCAACGGTATATTTCCCGATCGGGGTGACGGAGGAGACGTCGAAAGAAAGCCTAAAATACCTGGTCTGCGGCTAGACGAGGGCCTCACCAATCACCGACAAATACAGGAGGTCGCAGGGAGAGCCCCTTGTGTAACTAGTGAACGTTGCATAAATGTGTATGTACTGTCCAGAGACAAGGAAGGTACTATAAAGAGAAGGGAGACTCAACAGTAAAAATGTATTTTACTCGAGCCCCCGAAGAGTTTCCACCCCTGGAACTGTCAAAGGGCCGCGCTCTTTGTAGCAATGCACTACACGATAACAAAACTGGTCGTGATGGCGTACACGAAACGATCTTGTTCAATATATTATTAAAAGAAACAATGTTAAACTGCGTCAACTTTACAAAATAAAAGAATAAACGCCCATTTTAGAAAATACAGCACTGAACAATGATATAAAGGACTGTCCTCTTAAATAAAGGACGTAAGGTCACCGTAGGTATAGTGCAAGGGAGAAGAGTTCTATGTCTAGTTGTATTCAATGTGATGATGAGTTGGTTTTTTGGATAATGGTTATACCAAATAAACGTTTTTTTTTATGTGTGTAAAATTTGTGAATAATTTGATAGTAATCTAACTGCACATCTTTATCCTAAGAGCTACATTTATATCTACACAGCCTGGAGGAGATAGCTAAATATTATCCTGCAGAGTTCTAGTGTGTTACTAGAACTCTGCAGGATCAAAGGACATAGTGGCATCAAGGGGAACGAAATAGCAGATGAGCTTGCCAGAAAGGGATCCTTGCATCCTCTAACAACCCTAGAGGATGAACTAACTTCTGCAGGTACTCTTGAAAAAAAATAATAGAGCATAGCACACATGCTCTTCACAAGGTAAGATGGCGAGAAACGCCGGGCTGCAAGCAATCATAGGAAGCAATCAGGCAACCTTGTACAATTGCAGCTACAGCCCGCCTTATCTTATCTAGAACCAATCTGAAAATATTGACCAACATCCTAACTGACCACTGCCGGCTAAACAAACATCTACACACGATGGTTCTGGTATCTGGCAGACAGCCCGTTATGCAGAGGGTGCAATGAAGAACTAGAAACAGCTGAGCATGTAATATGCCTCTGTCCAGCTGTAGTAAACTCTAGGCAGCTAATACTAGGGGAGTACTGGTCTAATATGGACAGCATTGGCAACTCCTCACCCGTCAGAGTTCTGCAGCTCTCACGGAGAATTTACTGGTAGGACGAGTATCACAATGGGCCCATTTTGAGGCCTACGTGTCTGTAGCTTTGCTACCCACCAGCCAACTATCCAGACTATCCATAACTGCACTTTTTAACGTATCGTGATATGGATTGGACACTGACTCTTCGTGTTCTACATTTTAAAATTGTCAAGCTTTTTTTTCTACGCGTGCTCTAACAAATTAGACAACTTTATAAATTATATATTTTTCTAGAATATGATTCGAGTCCGGCATTCATAGATTTCTTTTCCATTCGGAATTTGGGTATATTAATCCATGGGTGTTGTGTTTGTTCATGGTGAATGTGTGTTAGTGTATAGATGGAGTAATGTGCATAAACTATATATAAATTATAATACATAGTTGATGACTGCAATAATCATTAGATAAAAAAAATTGAACATTACAAAATGTTCACTAGCTTTAACTAAATAATTGCATCTCTGTAGCTAGTTGGTTTTTTGGCAAAAGTAACAGTCTCTCTCAACAAGTTTTTCTTTACTAGAGTATTTGATGCCAACCGTGACTCTAGATAAAATATTGCAACATGTTTGTTTTAATTCGTACGTGTAAAATCCTACGAGCAGTATTATTGATACTATTACTATGTTTGATCCTTAGAAATTCATCTACTAATTATTAGTGCTTCATTATAACGTATCTAATATTATAATGTTGCCAAATTATGATGTATTTCGTAAGGTTGGTCCTTTTTCATTATAATTGATGATAACTAGCAGTCCGAGCGAATTTAATTGACTATTAGGTACCACCCAGCTCGGATCTCGATGAGTTACGATATTGCAGCGTGGGTTGAAACTATCATTCTAAATATTTCCCTTATTTCCCTTACGTACCATTCGCTCAATCCTCAACCCTATATATTGAAACGTGACGTAGACTCGCTTCTATAAAAGTGTAAATTTCTAAATCAGTCAAGCGATTTTAAGATACATTACAGTTTATAATAACTAACGAATACTTAAAAATCAATTACGAGTATAAAATTCATTTCATATTAGAAATATTACAACAAAATAATAACAAACGCTGCAGTAGTAAGCGGTAGTAGGCTAAGCTCTAGCCATTTTCGAAAATGGCTAGAGCTAGCCGAAGCTAGTTGTAAAGTGTATTGAAGTGTGATAAAAAAACAAAGTAAAAAATCGTTTAATTTATCCTGATTATTTTTTAGCATTAGGTGTAAAGCTGGGTGTCAATATCACAGGAACAGGGTCCAAGTGAATGGTTTGGCCAACACAAACTATTAGGCTTTCGAGAAGAAGGTGTAAATAATATTTTTTTAATATATTTAATAATCCTATACATAATAAATTAATTGACTGTGGCAACATTTATTTTTAAATGTCTACTCTTGCTCGACAGAATAAACATATATTTTAACGTAATTAAGGTAAAGTACAGTCATTTGTATTATTGATAAATGAATAATATAACATGTCTTTGTTAAAAATTAACTTTTATTTTATAGTTTAAATTGAATTACAGCTGTATATTTTCCGACAATTTGTTTTACATTAAAAAAGTTCCAACACAATGCGGTTTTATCAGCCCATATTAGTGTTATATGTGAAGTAGTATGTCTTACATCTTCTTCCAGATTTTATAGGAATCAGACTTGACATTTATGTGGTTCTTTCTGTGGTTTTAGTTTCAGTTCTATAATGCATGACATGATGGTTCGTGACAAGCATATTCTACTCAAGAGTTTCCGAACTTTAATATTAACTTATTGCAATTGTATACTTTATCTCGCTTGCCCTCGCGCGCGCCGTCCTTCTTTCGTCGCTCATACTTTCAAGGATTAGAATTTTACCGTGGCGGAAGCACAAATATATAGATGACCTTTCGCATTCACCAGAATTACTCGACTATTACTTGCAGCGTAGTGCTATTCATGTCATTTAATCTAATTTAATTTAGTTTTATTTTATTTTATATAAGGGTCAGTACCGGGAGAGTCTCTCTTTAATATAACACCGTTTGTCTTTAGATTTATTCATTTCGGCTAGTTGTTTTATTGGGCTAATAAGGTATTGTGATCTTATTTTGTTAATACATATAACATAATCCTAATTATAATAGATATTAAATAAAATTACTATATTTACAAAAAAAAAGATAATTAAATTCTTTCATCCGTCCTCGCCGCGAGGTTTGTGGTTGTGATTCCTCCTCGGGCTATGAGTATTGAGGGTACATATTTTCTGTGTCCGTGTCATTTATTTGTTGTGCTGTTTTCTTATAATACTAATTTTAATAATGTTTTTTATTTAATGTTTAGTTTCCCTAGTTGCGAGTGATAAGAAATTCTCTAGTAAAAGAACAAAAAATAGAAAGTAGTTTCATTGTTGTTGCCAAAATCTAGTTAAGAGCAATTATTAAGAACCGAAGAATGCCAGAAAAAATCTCTACTAATTACACTAGACAATTTTGTCTTGATGTCGGAAAAGTAACAACTGCTTTTGGTTATTTATTAAGTTTGGATTCCAAAATTACCTGGATGTTTATTGTAGTTTTAAAATATAGGTTAATTATTAAAACGTGAATTATTTACGCAATAATCAGAAAATATATTTTTTAATGTTCCATATTGCATTTAAATATGAAATTGTATGGATTCTGTTTACAATTATCAATTAATTGGTATAAATTTTATATATCTATACACGTCGTGGCACCTTAGCAAAGAATCTGAAGGAGTGAAAGAGTGTTGGAGAGTGCAGAAAGCTGAATGAATGGTTAGGAGAAGATGGCGAAGACGTGAAAATCTGCAGGAGGCTGACGTGGGAGATAAAATTGGCGAGGACAGGGGGTTTAGTGTGTGTGGTACACACATGTGAATATGTATTGTATGTTAATTTGCATTTTTCTTTTTTTGTGTCTATGAATGTATTGTTTATTGGGGGCATTTTGTAAAATGTAAGGTGGTGCGGATATGCCAAATAAAGGTCTTTTTTATATATATTTATAATAGATTTATATTATTGTTTTAATGTTTACAGAAAAATTAAATAAAAATTTACAATAACTAAAGATTATATATAATCATTATTTTGTTTAAATACACTTAAAGAAATAGTTGTAGTCTATTGTGTATTGTAATTCTATAAAAATCAATATTTTGTTATAGTTGTCTCCCGCGTTTGATACGGAGGGGAATTGCCGGGCTCTCCCCCATTAATATTTCTTAGGATGAATGCACTCTCGGTACAACTTAATGCTCCATTTAGAAAATTTATGGCGTTTCATTTGACAGAAAGTTATGCGAAAAAATATTCAGTGCCGAAGTTATGGCTGATGAACCATCCCAGTAGCTAAAACACAAAGCGGCCGCACGGAACGCTGCAATTAACAACCCGGAAATTATATCCAAGAATAAAACTTATGTATATATTAATTGCAATTACTGTTTTAATTGACGAAAGATTCAATGCAGGAATAGTTTGTAGTTGTACGTGCCTTATGAGACGTGAATTATTAAATGCGTCCACATAAAAAATTATATGTGCTACATAACAGTTATTTTTTTCAATTTATAATATTTATAATAAATTCTTATTGGATGTGCCATATATCTTGGGAATGATAACACCAGTACTGTAAAATTGTTTTTATGGCCGTTATAAAAATCCCGTGTATAAAGAATTTAAAAGGAATTTAAGTTTTGTGTGTGTGTGTGATACAACTAGATAAGAAAAAAAGTAGGAAACTGGATCGATGCAGATTTAATCCAGTGTAAGTAAAAGTTATCTCTGGATTGAATAGCCTCCTGTGAGGCTCCGGGAGTCCGGAACTCGGAGAGTCCGGATGCGAACGACATTAGATACACTACAGCTTGATATTATTAGATCCAGTCTCGGCTCTCTGATACTATTACACCACTTTATTGGATATAACCAATGAGTCGATTTACTTTATAGGGTGGTTTGGCTCCCGGTGGACCCTCACGCATACATTTATAATGAATATGTCACGTTTAATAATAATAGTTTCGTCTAAATAAAGCTGGAGTTGAAAGTATTCAGGTTTACGTCCACTACACGAAATGTTCGGTCTACCGCGCGAACCACGAGTTGCTCATTCTCGCTCCCCATTTCCCCGATGATGAATCATCGCTGTTTCCAAATCTAACCGCCCACTCACGCTCCACTTTAATCTTCACTTTAATTGTAATCTCCACTGTCCGTGTTGTTTTTAGAAATTATGTAAAACGCTAAATTTTAAACCCATTACAAACAACTATTAAAATTTCAACAATATGGTTAGATGTTATCTCTGAACGCAAACCCGCACACAGGAAAATAATTTATTTCTAAAATAGTCGGTGTTCACAAAGGTAAACATTTCATACTTGCTTTATCTAGCATAAAAGATACGCCACTTTTTATGCAACCTCTCGCCGGTCTGAACAATAATATGTAATAGGACGTTATGCCGGCCATAAAATATGATTAGCTATCCGCCCTATGCATAATTCAATCGGGAGGTCAGGGCCTCGGAAATTTAAATAATTGGCTAAGCAGAACTTTATAACGTGCGGCCACTAATAATCCCTTCGCGTTTTATTTCCCATATAATTTGCCTCACTGCAATTTAACAAAGAGTTATAAAACATAATACACCCCCCCAAAACATATCTGTAGTACAAGCTTTGCATGTGCAGTAAAAATCGAGGTTGGTTGTTTTTTATGCGCACGCCTGTAAATGTTTTATTTCTCATATAGGATTACTATTAAAGCTCATGGAATGACTGGTAGTAGCCTACGGTCGCCGCATAATGATAACAAAGTGTACCGTAAAATATGGATTATTTCAATTATTTTCTATATAATAATGGCTTTGCAAAGAGCATAATGTACGGTTATCCGCATATATAATCGTACACGTGAACGAATCGAAACAAATAGAGAAAAAGTGCAGCAGTTTTTATTGCTTTCTTATATTTATAGCAATGATATCTGCGGATAATACGATTACAACGTGATTTTCAATCTGTGAAACCAGCAGAGGTGTGTAGAATAGGATTTTAAGATTAAAATTAAAATTCTCTCAATATTGCATTTAAAATATAAAATGGCAAATGATTTTAAAGTAGTAGTATTTAAAATGCTAATGCCAAATAGGTATTTTAAAAAATAGATGAGACAAAATTGAAACTTGCTTTTTTAAGTGAAGATAAATGTTCTCCTGTTACTGGTATTTTATTGATTAAACATCCTACTAGTTTCGGCATACACCCTCACTCCTAGACTAACTACTCTACTAAAAGACTAAATGATTCAAAGTTTGTCATTCATTTTACTAATTGTTTTTTTTCTATTATTATAAATTCAATAGCACCAATAAAAATACTTATGTATGTTAAAAAACTAAATGATTCAAAGTTTGTTATTCATTTTCCTAATTGTTTTTTTTTTCTATTATTATAAATACAATAGCACCAATAAAAATGTATATTTGTATATAATGTATAGTGTAAATTCATTTCATAAACTAGAGGTAGATTTGTACTAACATAAAATAAGAAACAAGCGAGGAGATAACAACAGAAATAAGTATAGATTATTTCGGGCCATTTATATATACTTACCATTTAGTTTTTGTTACTTATGTTGTCACAATAAACAATACAATGGAAAATAGTTGTATAAAATGAACACTCTATTTCTTATTCTATTTGGTATGTTAATATTAGTACCTCAAATGTAATAGTTATTACTAAAAATAAATCTGTTATGAAGTTATTATATATATATATTACATATATATATATATATATATATATATATATATATATATATATATATAATGTAAATCTGTATACATCACTCTAGTAGAGACATGCGACAGACGGACGAACGGTCGCACAGATATTTTCTAGAGTTGGTCTTAAAATGATCACGTCATAATTAACATCTACTATGAATGAATCATAAAAAGCGTTAGAATAGGATTGGAGATAGGGATTAAGATAAATAGAATGCTTAACAACCATATTAGATACGACCATAATACGGTTCTTATAGCGGAGAAACGTACAATATATTCTAAACAAAGTATTAACTAATAATCAGGATTTGTGCAAAAATTAAAACCATTTTGTTGGTACGTTTATAATACTTTATACATATGTACACTATCATAGAGTAACAAATGCTGTCGCACACATTCAAGTTCACACATTTATTATTGCAGTTACATATCCAATTTATCAATATGAAAGTCAATGGAAGATAGTTATATTATAAATTAATGCAATAATGTCTCCTGTATATTTGTCCCAAATTAGTCTTAGAATTACGCACTATCAGTGTAATCAATTTAACTCCAACATGATATCTATGGCAATGATTAGATTTTCTTAGTAGCTCTTATACGATTAATAATATGCTATTAACTTATAGACAGTGAGAGTAAGAAGAACTGTTAATGCTGTGTCTCCTGCAGACACTGGGAATCTTAGAAATTAAGAAAACTAGATTTATAAATTTATATCCGGCCGCAAATTGTTATAATATTCTGTATTTAATAGTCTTTTAAATAACAACACCATTGCAGTAAATGTTAGATTGTAAAACGAATTCATATAAGTTACATTTTCAGCATCTGTGATATGAATATTATTCTAAATAACAACCGATTACTTTTCGGTTACATCCATTACACATGCCCATATAGTGTGTTATGTCTTGTATGTGAGTCTTATAGTCTAATTAATTTATATATTCGGTACGTAAACACAAATGCTGTATATAATACATAAATATAATAAATTGACAATATATCGCACTGTGAGATGACAAATGTTGTAATGTTCCAAGAACAATTTCTGAGATAAAAGTTTTCAATAGTTCCATTAGTTTTACAATTTAGTATAATACAAATCCATATTTTTATTCTAAACGAAAAAAATGATTAAAGCAGTGTTAAAATATATATACAAGTCATCAAAACAAAAATCAAGTGACGACACATGCCATCTCACAGTGCGATATCATAGTACAGTTGTATAACTTCACTAGAATACATCATCAATATATTAATAATAACACATTGATTTGCATTTTGCACTGGAACCATTCTCTCCGATTTCGTAGCTAAGATGTACGTCGGCAGCCAGTACCTTTCCTTCCTTGAATCTTTCCCAGCGTGATCAGGTGCAATAACTTGGCCCAAATGTGTTGGTCTATTATTAGTTATTAGGATCCTTTCAGGATCTCAGGATTGGTAACTTACTTTGTTTACCCATGATACTTCAAGTATTCTCCTGTTCGCATTTGGAAGGCTTTTACATTATTAGTACTGCTATTATTTAATATTCATATCTCCACACAATAAGGCAGTATGGAGAAAACATAGCAACTAACTAGTCACATGTTAAGGTGTATATTTATGTCGTGAGTACTGAAAACGTGCTTCATGCTCACGAACGCGGGCTTTTTCATTTCTTATTCTTAGTTTTTGAGTTAATCATCATAGATGCCTAGGATACCTTGCTGGCATTCTCCCCCGGGGTGTGCTGGATTCTGACCTCTCTAGGTCTGACCTACCAGATAAAACTACTTCTCTCCGCTCCATCCTGGTATACGCATTTAGGCATATCTTCAAAGGTGGGCGTTGTCTGCTTTTATTATTATATTCTACGTTTTGCCTCCTGCATTGCCCGTTTGTGTGTCTCCTTTGTCCGCATCACAGTCGTGATGTATTCGGTGAGCGCTATCTAGTTTGCCTCCAGGATAATGCTGTCTCGTATTACTTGTATACACATTTCTGTTGATCTGTCCTTCTCCCATCTGTCGTATTCGAATATTGTGTGTTCCTGGATATCTTTGTATCCTCAGTACCAACCTCACTGGTTTTTCTCTTTTGTACGTCTTGAATACCCCATGTCCTGTTAGGGCCTTCGTCACATAAAAGACCACACGCCCTCATTACATGTGGCACTGGCGTCTTTAATAAATAATTTCGTTCGTCGGTTGTATTGTCTCCATTTATTTTGCCATGGTTTCTAGTTTGTGGATGGCTACTCTTCCTTCCTCCTATAGCATAATGGGTGGTAGGCCGGCCATTGCCAGAATTGCCACTATTGGTGCTATCCTATACGGGAAGTGATATGTATGACCATTTTTCTTTATATGCGTTCCAGCATAGCCTCATGATGTTTGTGCTTTAGAACTTGAGCCCATATTGGTGCCCCTCACAGTACAATCGATGATATGGCCATAATTAGAATCTTCCGTTGTCTCTACTGTGGTCCTCCGATGTTGGGTGTGATCCTCGCTGGAACCAGTTTGTTGGCTTTCTCACAGGTTTTCTTGATATGGGTTGTCATGTGAGCATCCTTATCCTGGTGTACTCCCATATATTTCAGCGATCTTTGGCTGATTATGTTAATTCTTTCTATATTCAGATCAAAACTCGCTCATTTGTTCTTCCTGTAATGATGGCAGCAACATCATCTATAAAATATTCCATAGGGTTGGGCCAAGGGTCGAACCCTGTGGGACAATAGAGGTGGTCTTAATTTGTTTATTGTTGGATGTAAGGATGTACTGAGTATTTAGGTAGGATTGAATCATTCTTATGGGCCACTATGTTCGCGTTGTTAATGGCCATAATAATCAATGTTAAAAACATTTTTCGCGTCAAGCGTGCTCGCTGTACTCGCGATATTTTGTTGTATTGGTGTTAATTGGATTCAGGGTTTTCATGACTATGCTGATGGCATCTATCTGAATCCATACTGGTGATCGCGTAGCACTTGCTTTTACTCCATCTCTCCTTCCGGCCTCCCCTCAACGAGGGTTTCCAGTAGCTTTTAGGAACATTTAACAAGTAGATGAGCCTGTATGAGCTGGACGAGAGTCGACTTTTCTATGAGTATCAGTCAGTACTTTTTCCATTCTGTTGGCAATTCCCCTCCGTCAGGTAGTTGTTCATGACCTAGTGTGTCAGGTCTTTTCTTCGTGATAGCTTTGAAGACTTCTTGTGGTATTTAATCGGGTCCTGGTGCTTTTTTATCTTGATGTGAGCGGCCGCCTCTAGTTGTTTATTTGAGATAGTGTTTCCCGTCGTTGAGGAGTGTTTGTAGGCGAAGTTTTAGTTTATTGGTGACTATTGGTAGTCTTTGCCTCAAAAGTCATTTTTCAATTCGTCAGGCATTGTTTGCCTTCTCGTATTCTTGCCTTGCTCAAAGGTGTAGGCGTTGGTTAGTTGAGTTTTTATTGCATCTGGCAGCTTTCCTTCTAGTTGCGACGCTATATCGAGTGTCCACCAGTACAAATTGGGTTTTAACATAGCTTATAAGCTGTGATGCGTTGTTGGTACCTAGTTATTTTCTTTTTCTTGGTCTGTATATCGTCACAGCTTTCTTGTACTTGTTTTAATATTAACCTTCTAGTTGTTTCATTTCAATACATTTCAGTGTAAGCCAGTTTTCTTTCGTGTTTTAAATTTTACTTTTCACCATATTATTGAGCTCGGTTTGTATAATAAGAACACCCATTAACAACGAGCTTAGATTAGAACCCACAGGCCAGGCTAAGGAAAGGAAGACCCGAAAGTACATAAGGGCGTACAGTGCATAAAGTAGCCTGTGAAAATGACTGGAGTTGGAAGTAAATAAAGGGAATTGCGCAAAATCTCGTACAGTGGAAGAAAGAGATGGAGGTCCTATGCTCCTGAGCAGGAATTACAGAATCCAAGAACAAAAAGACGAAGATTGAGCTGTCCATATAGCACGTCATCTTTATTTCTATATTACCTATGATTTTGCACATTGTAAAACTGAAATAGCTATTTATTTTTTAAACGCCATTGTACATCGTCCATAATGCATGCATAATGTTCTTCTGGGCCCTCTAATAAGTTTGGATTATTCGGTTTATTGCTATTACTAAGTGAAATTCTCGTCGGCCGACGGCGTATGATGAAACTATCTAGCCCACCCACGTGAGCCCGATTGTGCACCGTGCTCTGTCTTCTTCTAACTAAGCAGTTGCAACTTCTAAGATCTATGGACGCAACTTTCATACTATTACATTCTTGTTTATTAGACGAACCAAACCGTCAGTAATAAACCTTCGTTATGGCATAATTCTCTGGAGAAGCTCATCTGAAATAGATAGAGTCTTTATCGTACAAAAACAAATAGTTCGCATATTGTATGGACTAGATTATAGACAATCATGACGTAACATATTTAAAAGAAAGAATAAGATTACGTATACGAGAGTTTAATATTTCTCTTCAAACATAAAACGAAGCTAAAAACCTTTAAAAGTAACCACAACCATCACACAAGGACATCGAATATGGACTTTAATTATCTAATACACACCCTAACCATGCTTGAAAGAGGACCAGTATACAGTAGGCTAATTTTGTTTAACTCATTACCAAATCACATTAAAATAATAAATAACTTTAAGCAAATTCAAAAATCTAGAATTCAAAATACTTATAGAATGTAATCCATATTCACTAGAGGAATACTTTAATAAAGTTAAAAATATGATGTAATCACCACCTATTTTTTTGTTGATAATATTTCAATATATGATATATAATGTACTGTATAGGATTGTATGCATCTGAAATAAATAAATTTCTAAATTTAAAAAAAAATTAAAAATTAAATAAACATAAATAGTCATAAATTACATGTTGGTCGGTCTCAAAACAATGTCTTCGTTTTTATATTATAGCGATAGGTTTTAGATAGGGCCCGTTTTACCCTTAATATTATTGATGTTTGAGTCCTTTTACACGTAAAGTATACTATTTTGTCATTTAGTTTTGTTATTATTTCACAGTTCGTATTTCGTGTAATCTTCTTTCAGTGTTTGTGTGTTTAATTTCAACAGCTTTTTTGATCTTTTAGTTAGATGGGACATTGTCGCCTCCGTACGTTTTTGCGGGGGTCGATGTTTGCAAATCGTTTATTCTCGATTATGAAATAAATTTGGTTTCGAACATATTAAACCCTGTGAGTAGGAGATTTCCAAGAATATATGTCATATCATAGATAATTTGAAAACGTGTTAATAATTGGAACATTTGTTTCTTTGAAATTGCGAACTTATAGACCAACATTTCCAATTATTTATTATATCTTGATCTACTCTTGTCGGTAAAATCGCCAATGCGAAATGTTATTTCTTATTTTGGTGTATTTTTCATGGCTGCTGTGTGTCTGTATAGAACTTCTTAAGACCTTCATTATTACTCTCGGACATTGTATTTTGTTTGGGCTTGCCATTATCTTTTTTACATGTACTCTGTCAGATATATGCATAAATCCAAGTACTGCTCCCCAAACTTTACTAACTATTATTGCCACGCCATATCGATGTTGGGGACAGTTTTCTTTGGCATAGTAGAACTAGTTTTCTTGTTCTTGTTCCACTGCCTTGCCATCTAGTTTCGCCAACCTCTATTACGTCGATTTTTAAACATTGCGACTGGTTGATAGTATTTTCGGTTTTTCTAACTTGATATGTACCTTGGATATTACATGTTCAATTATCCTCACATTTAGGATAGTGGCTGCCCGGAGAATTCTTCATATACTCTCGACACTTCAGGGGTGTTCTAGATGAGTCATTGTCTAATTTACAACCATAATGATATCCTGGGGAAAAGTATGCATAGGTAGTTTCCTTCTGTTTTCGAAGGGTTTGAATCACTCGTTCCCAACATTCTTTATTTGTTATTTTCTTTAATGATCCGTATTATCATGTTCCCTCATATATCTTATCCTTAATATATTCCTTTCAATACCTCAGTGTACTTTTCACCTGATTTTCTTAAATTCCTGACTTTGCTACTATACATCAGTGTACCTTTCATTATTATTGTTTCCTTGGCAGTGAAGGGTTACGCAATAACTTAGCCTATGCGGATGACGTACTGCTGGTGGCAAACAGAGTGGAAGATATGCTGAAAAGTGTTGTGTTATACTTAAGCGACGCCCGATTGTCTGGGCAAATAAGCGAATCGGTCGTTAAGTCACAACGAACCCCTATTGACCCACCACCCTATTATCGGCCGGTCATTACCAAACCATTAGAAAGCGTGATTAGGACGACACAGAAGAGGACGGAATGGCAAGAGTATCCTCAGATGAGACAGTCGCGGAGCGACCAAGAAGCTACACACGTCATAGTCTTCACCCAACAAGATCTACAACGTTCAACAACACAGCAATAGTTCTAGTCCTCAGTCATTGAGGTGGTGGCAGCGACGCTTCCAGTTCCTTCCGACGACGTTGCAAGAGTTTAACAGTCGGTATCCAGCGGTGGTTCCCCTCAGCATTGGCGGCATCGACTTGGCACCTGCACCTCAGTATTGGCGTCATCGGCAGGATCTTTCCATCATTTCACCTCATTTTGGTCCTTCCATCGTTACATATCAAAAGAATAGGAAGACACGTTGATAGGAGGGGGCTAGTGGTGAATGTAAGAAGACCAAATGTTTAGGAATAGGGGCAGAAGGGGTTGAGAGGAAGAGCTAAAATGGAAGGGAAGAATGATTGAGAGAGTAAATGGTTTTATACTTACTACTTACTACCTAGGCATGGCGTGCACGATCTGGGATGCGTGTATAAAGCCTATATTGCTGTATGGAGTG
The DNA here is from genome assembly GCA_963942505.1 of Lordithon lunulatus. NCBI lineage: Eukaryota > Metazoa > Arthropoda > Insecta > Coleoptera > Staphylinidae > Lordithon > Lordithon lunulatus. Next base: position 53,775,446 of record OZ012667.1, on the reverse strand, counting down.
AAAGTGTAGAGATTTCGAGGGTGGGATGTATTGGAAAGGGAGTAAGGATGGTTCCTGAATAGTTTAGTAGGTCTCGAGAAGTCAACACCGAGGGCGGTGCTCTTACATGAGCGTGTGGTGGGCGTCGTGTGTGAGGGTTGTGAAGTTTGAAAAAGATGACAATAGTTGGATGCGGGAGGTATGCATAAGGTGTAATAGTAGGATGGAGAGTGGATGGAGAATTTGTTTTTATTCATTTTGCTGAGTTCATTAAAACAGTGCACATATTAATACTATGTAATGAATGTATGCAAAAGTGTACTAACTAAAAGATAATATATTTATTATCTTTTAGTTTTAGTAGACTTTGCATACATTCATTACATCGTATTAACATGTGCACTGTTTTAATGAACTCGGCAAAATAAATAACAAACGAATATCAAGTAATAACAGAAAATTGTTTACAACTGAACAATTATTATTTGGATTTTACTATTTAATTTGGTCAGTTTAAGTGAGCTACGCAAATAAATTTTATTTGCTGTCTTAATGCACACATGCATCTACATATATTTATAACCACAAAAGATAATACGAACGTTGTAAATTGTGGCTCATAATTCTAAAACAACTTTGTATGAGTTTTATAGTTTCCAAGGGGACACGACAATTAAATGTATTTATAATAATCGTAAATTATAATACACAACTGTTAGCGAGTCTCATATCAGAGACAATGTTACTGCCAATCAAACTCATGGAATATTCCCGGTGTTTCCATCACATTTGGTGTCAATAATTATCATACCGATATTAATAGGTGTGTGCAACGAACAGTTTTTAAATAGAAAATCGCTGTTGGCGGCGCGTCGGCGTCATTATTATCGCTTTATGTTAATGAGCCCCATTCACCCTCCATTGCAATTATCGATCGCGCCAGCATTTACAAAAGATGTATTGATGAGTGAAGATTCGAATCGGCGACAATAAGCTGATGAGTGTGATAGGGGGAGCGGTAATATAGAGTGTGCATGGAAAACAAATTATGATGACAATAAAATATCGCCCAGCGAGTTAATCCGCTCAGTGGCTCCGAGTGGTCCCATTCCGATACACAGGGATGTAGACTGCGGGGCGCGTACTGACGGGCCCGGGGGGTTGCTGCCTCATGATGAATGTGCAGCCGGCATTTGCATATGCGCCGAATGATGTATGAGTTCCGGCGAAATCAACAGTGGCGTATTATGTTCCGATTTGTGATCTATAAATTTACAATTTTACATCGGTCTCTTCAATTTGCCATTACGCCCGGCACGCGGAAGATATGTGCAAAAATTATTGCGATTTCGCACTCCAACACATATACACGTTTACGCGGATATTCGCATTATGGAAGTTCGAGAGTGTTCTAAGAAATTACACTTGGTACTTTGTTAAAATTTATGTTTCTCCTTTCTTTTATGTCTTTTTACACATAAATTATGACATTTTTACTCACATATATTATGGAATACCCTGAAAGGGAACCAAACGGCTTTCTCATTATTATATATGCAAATCATTATAATTATGCAAGTTTAAGATATAAACGGTTTTATTCTACATAATACATCTTCACCATATATGGTGTTATTTATATTTATCTTATACAACTCATATCATATTATACATATTGACTTTTACAATATATTATTAATGATTTGCTTTAATTTCATATATTTTCTAATTGGTTTCATATGTACTAAAAATTACGTCAACGGTAATATGTTTCTCACAGTATAATCATCCGATAAATATGAAATTAAATTAATAGTAATTAGTAATGGAAAACGTTTTATTTTATTGTGAACACATCTTCACAGCTTATATGGTATTATTTATATTTATATTATACAACAACGTATATTGGCAGTTACAATATCGCATTAATTATTTGGTTTAATTTAATAGATTTTCTAATTAGTTTTATATGTATTAAAAAACATGTTAGTAGGAATACGCTATTCTGAGTGTAATTATCCTATAAATGGAAAACAATATTAATAGCAATTAGTAAAGAGATTTAATGTACAAAAGTATATGATTTACTAATAATACATGTATAATTTAGTACTTTCAAGTAGTAGGATTGTAATTACGAAGGGATTTATTAGAAAAAGTACGCATACATAATTTAAACTGTCCAATTACTGTCTACCCCGTAAAACCATTCAGGAATATAACATTTCGAATAAATTGTGAAACATATAATATGAAAATCGAAGAGAGACATTTCGATAGTGCAGTTTAAAAGTTGAGGGTCTCGTAACAAGCTTGTTCATCATAATTTATGGCGCTCGAGAGAATATCATTTTTATTTGCAGAGGCGCCTCATTCTGCTAAATGGCTTCCATATATTCCGTTCCCATGACCGCTGATGTGAAATTCGCAAATATTCAGGGAGATACCGCGTATCGGTGACACCGCACGTAATGCACCGCCACTATAACACACACGCGCAGAAAAACGATTAAAAAGTGCAGTTCCGGTTATTTATGGTGTTTGGTGAAAATTTTAAAGTCTCACATTTGCGCACCGCGTTTTATTGCGTTTTACTTTCACATTGTGCCACCACGCCACATTAATTAGTAAAATATTAACTAGAACCAAGTTAACTATCCAACAATTATTCATTAATAAGTTGTTAAATTTGTAGTAAATATTTTCCCTCTGAATATATTTATATGCTTCGTATATTACTCGCCTCTCTGCTGTAGTTTCATAGTCATTTCAACGCTACATTTTACAACGGAAAAGTTGCGCATTCCTGCCTGGCGTCATTTAATTTAGGGTAGCGGATGAAGGGAGGGCGAAAACTCATTCGCTCTGATATACCATAATTGCATTTTTCTAAATTATTTATGATTCCAAAGCACTTCTTAATCATTTAATCAATAGACGGGAGGAATGGATACGGTAAACATAACAAAAATTTCATTATATATCATTGTTTTTTATCAATTATTTTCATAGAACAGTTTATTAATTAATTCATTTTTATTACGGTTATCAGCTACAGGCTCACTATGTCTTATTCAATAAATATAATAATAAATAAAATGTCGAAAATAAACATATAATTGTTTACGATCTTTTAGATGTAGTCGTGCTTTAAGGATTACTATCTTCTTCCGAAATTATCTCTTACCAATGTTTGTTACTTTAATGGAGAGACTGAATAATAGAATGATTTAGTGGAATCGGAATGAATGGGAGAACGTAGAAAAGAATTTCAAAGCCGCAGATTTAGTCCTCTAAAAAGCTCGCTTGTACATTTAAGCGCCCCCCGTTCCAGCGGAAGCGTTCGTCGGTGGTGCTGGATGAAAATTTAAGATGCACAGAGTGTTTGTTTATTTGCACAGTAAATTGATAAATAAATTCCGAACGCGGTCGTAACGAAAGCCTTTAAATGCTAATAGAACAGCAATTGAACCCGAAGAAAGCGGTTTATTTAATTTTATGGTCAGATATTTGCGCCAGTTTGAAACGAACGAAAAAACACTGTATTGTTTAGGATTGTGTTTTATGCGTTGTTCCTGCTCGCACCTCGACAGGAATTAGCCCACCCACTACCATTAACGCATACACTAGTAGCAATTTAGTCATTAAACGGGATTTACGAGGTTGTTTTCCTACGAACTCAATTCCCTCCCTGTCGGCATCAAGGTATATTTCACAATTGAAACGTGCGCATATCCTTAAAATAGCCGACGTTGTTTATTAATTTAAACCCCCCACAGTACAATTCCCGCTCCTCCAAACAATCTTAATAATAAAATATTCGGGGCAACATTTACACTTGTTTTCTGGAAGTTCTGCCGCTCGTCTTAGTCGGCTTTAATTACTTATTTAACATTTTATTGTCTGTGTAATGGTCTAGTATTTGCTCTCGGCTTTATTTTATCGTCTGATCTTCAGCAAATTACTTCAAACTACCATAATACAAAACTTTTTATAGGGCTGACTAATCTTGTGAAAACTGTACTGTTTCTAATCCAGCCGCATACATAGTATTATTTCTTGCCAAACCACCGCAAGCAACTTCATTAACATTACCATAATTATAATTAAATTAAAGAATATAGTATAATATACACAGAACATTTAAAATACAGTATTAGTTACTATATTTATTACAACTCTGTAACTGGCTATCGAACTTCGGGTCCTTATACCGTGTGATTTAAATACATTTAATGCAAATATTTATTTCTTGGCTAGCATATGCTACTCCATTTAGAATTCTATAAGGTCAGCAATTTTGTTCACACACATTTTCCAAATATAGTCTATTTCGTTTATATTTCTCATAAAAAGTAAAGAAATGTGAAAATTAGCATTTTTTTTCGATATAACAATGCTTTCCTTATACAGCACAGCTGCATTCGGAATGAAAAAGCTCCATTATTCGATTCTCACTAATTAGCCAACGCCTGCACCCACAGAGTGGAATGAGTAGCCTAGTGGCAGTGTTGTTGGTTCCAAGCCCGGATTAAGCAGGAGGGGTTTGTAGGTGAGGTTACAGCCTACCTACAGTGAAACCAACCACATGCTCATAGAAGTAGCAACATGCCTCGGAAACGGACTGGTACAACGATAATGAACTCAACTACAGAGAAGAATATGAGTAGAAGACGAAGGAATAAAGAGTCATGCAGGAGAAATATATTAAGATGCGCCTGTTGGAACATAAGATCCTGGAATGGAAGAGAACAGAAAGTTTATGCTGCAGAAACCAGAGTAAATAGTAACATAACTAAGAGCATAACCCGAACGCTAGGGAAGCTCCGAAGTGCCCCGTGATACTTCGGAGCATCCTCATCTATTGTGTATTGTATGCCTCATACAATACACAATAGAATACACAACCAATGAACAAGACAAATGTGCAGGACATAGTAAGATGGACACGACAGATGCGACGAGAAGAAAACCAGTATATCAACAGAATTCCAAATATCGCGAGAGACGGAAAACCACTCCGCCCATAGGCAGACCACCAAGGAGATGGAAGGATAGCTGTGCGTTTATTTTACAAGAAACACATTTAGCCGGAAAACAGGCTCTTCTTATTCTCTTAGTGCAGTCTTCATTAGTGGAGGTTGGCGACTACAGTAGCGAACTATTCTCTATGTTCCGCTGTGCTGATCAATTCTTCGAATCCGAATTCCGTCCAGTATCAAATGTTGCGTTACCATGAGAGCTTTTTCCTACCTATTCCTCTTTTACCATCTATTTTACCTTTTACTATTAGCTGAGGAATATAGTAGTTTAGATTATGCAATAGATATTCTAGGTACGCTGTCATTCTTACTTTATTGCTAGAAGAAGTTCTCTGTCCCGGTTGACTCTTTGCAGGACCTCTTTGTTGCGGTCCATAGTAATTTGAGTATACGTCGATAGGCCCATATCTCGAAGGCTTCTAATTTATTCAGACTTGTTATTTTGAAAGTCTAAGTCTCTACTCCGTAAAGTGAGACTGACCATATGTAACGTTTTGTTAACCTTAGTCTAAGATTTATATCAAGATGTGAATCGCAAAGAAGCCCCCTCAGTTTTACAAAGCTAGTTCTGGCTTGGGAAATTCTGGAAGTTATTTCTTTTTCAGATTTCAGTTGGCTTTTTATCCAACAGTCCAAGTATCTGCATTGATTGACCTGCTCTAGCACGTTGTTATTGACTATGAAGTTTTCTTTGCTCTACGCCTACTAAAATTAGAAGAAGAATAATTATAAACTTCCGATAAAAATCCGCATAGTTTTCTTTTAATAATTAACAAACTATGAAGGTTTGGGGTACATTCTGTTTTCTTTGCTCTAAGCCTACAAAAGTAGAAGAAGAATAACTACAAACTACCGGTAAAAATCCACATACGTTTCTTTTAATAATTAACAAACTATGAAGGGTATGGGTACATTCTGTTTTATTTGCTCTAGGCCTACAAAAGTAGAAGAAGAATAACTATAAACTACAGATAAAAATCCGCTTGCGTTTCTTTTAATACTTAACAAACTATGAAGGGTATGGGTACATTCTGTTTTCTTTGCTGTAAGCCTACAAAAGTAGAAGAAGAATAACTATAAACTACCCATAAAAATCCGCATACGTTTCTTTTAATAATTAACAAACTGTGAAGGGTATGGGTACATTCTGTTTTCTTTGCTGTAAGCCTACAAAAGTAGAAGAAGAATAACTATAAACTACCGATAAAAATCCGCTTGCGTTTCTTTTAATAATTAGCAATACGTTGATACTCCTACAAGTTATACAAAGATACTTAAATACTCGTATAACGTTTTTTAAATTATGCTATAAAACTGTTTAATGAATGCTTAAAGCTCTTTAAATGTTGTTAAAAATCTCTTTAAAATCATTAAAAATATTAAATACAATAAAACAGGCCAAATAGCAAAATACTTCATTTATTACAATAATTTAAAATACCGTGCTGCGGTTTAATATTTCCACAAATAAAATTATTTTATATTGTACCTGTATTTGATGCATATGAGAAATTAATTTCTAAATTGGTTTCGTTATTGGGGAAATTTTAAATTGCTTGTTCAAAAGGACGAAATTGTAGTGTATACAAAAAGCCGATGTAGCATCATATCGGCTTTGAATGGCATTAAAGTGCATAATAAATTTGTAAGTAATTGCTTTTATTGAGATGAAAATTTTAATTAATTACAATAGTGAATAAATGAAAACTAAAGCAGTTTTATATTAAAAAAACATATTACATTAGTCTTTAGTACTAACACACATAAAAAACTTTGATTTTGTTAGATATAGAGTAATTACAACAGGAGCCTAAAGCCAGAACACAAATCGTTACAACAAAACTGTCAAACGGAGTCCGTTTAAAAGTATAGTTTTTGTCCTAGGAGAGCGGCTACTTAAAAGTGGCCGCTTTTTACGTCATTTTTACGTCTTAAAAATAATTTAATATGGTTTCCTATAAAGAGTAAAACCTCAACGTACTGCAAAAACGCAATGAATTACGATGAAAAATTTTGAGTTGTTTAATTACATTTATTTAAAACGGTTTTAAGCGACCGCTTTCCTACAAAATCAGGACTTGACGGAAACGTTAAAATTTCATATACAAAAAGAGCAATGTTAACGGATCAATTTGATATTTGACCTGAGTTGTGATTGTCAAATCGTCTCAAAATCAACAGAAATGATTGCTAAAGCATCCATTAATACATGTAACAGGTGTTACAAAATTAACACAAGATTTGAATTAAATAGAAAACACAGTTTTTAGTCTTTAGATTGTCATTTTTTTTACTGAATAACAAATCAAGGACACAGGATAGGATTATTTATGGGATAACACATCGGGCAAATGGCCTCCTCGTTGAATGGATTATTGAACACAGAACAAAATCATCCTAAGCGATGTAGCACATTTCCACCTTAATGGTTTTGTTAATCGGCAAAATCAAGTTTCTATATATGTATTTAGAATATATGATTTTTTTATGAATTTCAAGCCTGCCAATTATAAGTCTTTCTTCTTATTTCTTAATCGTTTCCTCTGTTATTCGATAAGGTGTCGAGGTTATAAAAAACTAACGATTATTAATCACGTAAAATCAATATATCTAAAACGAGTTGTGGTTGTTGAATCATCTCGAAATTAAAATAAATTATTGAGAATACAAACGGTAATATATTTAAATCGATGTATTTTAATAACTGATTTTTATTTTTGAATTTTAATCTTCAACTTATGAATGCGTAGACATTGCAACAACTCGAGCGGGGAGCTGGAAACCTGATCAAATTTCAAGCAGCTACTTACAATAATTGAAAATAACATTTGACAAGCTGAGTAAAGTACATATTAAGAAAATTCCTCGAATAAAAACGAAGAGCAAGATTATGACAAGAAACCAGGACTAATTTAATATGGCTATTGTAAACCTCAAAACTGAAGCGACATACTAAAGCTTAAAAAAGATCAATAAAGAATAATTAGAGAAACCCTCAGTCGATAAACAGACAAATTATTCATTATGTAAAGCCATTCAAATAATCAAGAGGCTTAGTACCTCTATCTTATTCTTAATGAGTTGTCTACTTGCGAAGGTTAGCGATTCATGTGGCTAATATTGTCTTCGGTGTACTAGGAGTAATTTAATATGGCTATTCTGAAATTCAAAACTGAGCCAAGAGATACTAAAGCGTATAGAGGATCAATAGAGCATAAATAGAGAAACCCAGAGCCGATAAACAGACAAATTATTGTTTATGGAAAGCCACTAGAAAAATCAAGCGGCGTATTACCTCTATGTTCTATTTAATTTGCCGTCTCCTTGCAACATTGGCGTACCATGTTGTTAAGTTGTCTTCGATACCGCCCCTCTAAAGATGTCTATACAGGTGCATCCCAGCCATCTTCTCAGATCCGCAGGCATGAATTTTGGCATGTTTCCTTGTAATTTTAGATGATAAGTGTCGATAAGAATATCGTATCGTTCTCCTCGCATACATGCCTAAGTACCGAACACTTTCTTCTTTAACTGTGCGTCCTTTCTCATGCTGTTATGAAACACCATGTTAGTGTCCCTCTGTACCCATAATAATCACAGTATACATTTGTATGTGTACATGTCAAGAGCTTCGATACTTTTCTCTATGCACTGGTCTATAATCCAGCTATTACACCCGTATAACAGCGTCGGAAATACATAACATCTCAGTATTCTAGTCCTTAGGCATACATGTACTCCGTTTATTCTTGGAGTGATATTCCTTTGTGATTTGCAAAATACCATTGATTTGATCTTAAGGATATTCATGTGTTGGCCGAATCGCCCGCTGTGTTGAACTATGCTGTCGATCATCTACTGTAGCTCGGGGAGACCATTTTATATAACCACAGTGTCGTGTCTACAGTTATATCTCGACATCGTTGTGTTAGAATTATTATGCTATACGCAACCTGTTCTTTGGTCATTTCAGGACCGAGTTCTAGTTCTTCACTGAGGTATTCGGCGTCCTCTAGCGAAGCTTCTAGATATTGCTTCCATATTTCTAGCATATCTTAAATCTCGGTTATTATTACATTCTTATCATTTTGTGAGACTGTGATTTGATGTTTTCGACTTTTATTGGGTAGTTCTTTTATTTTTTGTATATATTCTTCGTGATCCGGTATTCTTTAGCTGTTCTATATTCTCTTCCTAATTTACTGTTCATTTCTTTATATCTTCTTAGATTTGTTGTTTTCTACTTCTCTCTTCCATTAAGACTGTTTAAGTTTGATGTCATCCATTTCTGCTTTTTATTATTTTTTATGTAGCATGTTTGATTTTCTTGTCTTGTCTTCTGTTAGTACTTCGTCGATTGCTGTCCACGCTGGCTCTTTTTCATCATGTGTACTGTTGTCGAGTCTTTTAATTTCTTTTTCTAACTGGGCGCTTATTTGAGTTCTCGCTTCGGAATTGACGAGATTTCGAATATCTGCCCTTTTTGTTGGTATCTCTTTTTTGACTATTTTGAAGCGGACAAGCCTGAAGTCAACAATCACTGGTTTGCTATTATAGTCCACGTCTGCTCCTGGGTATGTCTTAATAGATGTAATATATTTTCTTAGATCTTGGTTTGCCAGTATGAAATCGAGTTGGTTTCTTACTATGTTCTCTTTTTTTGTCTGCCGAAAAGACCCATATATACCATCTTACATGATGTCTAAAGTATGTGTTAGCTATTAGTAAGTTGTTTTCCATCCAGAACTGAGCCATTCGGTCTCTTCTGGGGTTTCTTTCACCGAAAATGTATTTACCTATGATGTCGCCTATCTTGCTAAAATCTCTCAATATAAATGTTATATGTCCTTTTCTTGTAGCTCTTAGAAGTTCTTCTATGTTGTTGTATAAATCTTTCACTACTTCGTCAGGCTTGTCTATTGTAGAAGCATATATTTGGATTATGTTCATAATTTGGTGCGCTGTTTGCATTCTTGTAGCATGGCTCGTTCGTTTAAAGGTATGAAGTATGTGATCGATTTGTCAATTTCTGGCATTACAAGCACTGCCACTCCCTGCTTGTGACGACTGTCTGATCTACCAGAGTAGTACATCTGCGTCCTGGTTGCGTTTACTGGGTATCCGATCCATGTCATCTAGCCTCACTGATTCCCACGATGTATACATTTAGCATTTTCATTTTCGACGTTTGCGAGTTTTCCATTCGTCCATAGACTTCTTACGTGCCATGTTGTACACTTTCATCATTTCAACGTTGTTTTTAGTTTCATTGTTTCTGATTGAAGGGGAAATTCTTCTCATCCTTTCCTCACTTAAGAGGTGTCTTGGATTGGTGGCCGTATTAATATTATGCTGTGAGAATAGGACTGCATACGCTTCAGCTCGCGTATTCTATACGGAGAGCAACAGTAGTAGAGCAAAACCCCACTAGACTTTGCCTTTTGAAAGAAAATGACGTTCACCATCTAAGCCCTGACTCTAATTCTGTATGTGTATATCGATAACTCGGTTTGAAAACGCCTATTTTGCATAGTATCTGCATAATTAACCGAGATAGAGGGTTGAGATTTGTTGCATGAGTTTCGGTTCGATCATCGAGAGAGGTGGATAGAAAATGTCGTTCGCCTCCTATGCACTGACCCTAATTTTGTATGTGTATCTGGATGCAACAACAGCAATTGAGGAAAACTCCGTTAGATTTTGCCTGGCTGAATGAACATGACTTTCTTCACCTCTGACCCTAATTTTGTATGTATATTTCGATGAATTGTTTAGAAAATGCTTATTTTGCGCAGTATCTTGATAACTATCAGAGATAGAGGGTTACGATTTGTTGCATTCGCTTCAGCGTTCTACAAGGAATAATTTTGGGCTGGCCTTGGTGTATCCAATTTGACTAGATCCCGCGAATTCGGCAGCTCATTGGTCAGATCGTTCTTTTCCTTTTCCTCCCTGGTTTTTATTGTTTTAATTTAGTAACTTTAATTTTATATATATATATATATATATATATATATATATATATATATTAATAGACAGTTTACAGTATGTCCACAGTTACATAGAATATTGTATTGTATATTAGTTATTTTCCCTATTGTTGTTTCCTCCTTCTGTCTTCGTTGCGAGATTTGAGGATAGTTCATCCCATATCGGGCTAGTGGTATTGAAGGTCTATGTGGTTGTTGTTTATTATTTATTTCAGTGTATTGTTGACTATTAGATGTTGTGTTTTCAGTTGAAAAGAATATAATTAAGGGATTTTGATTTTGTTTTACGGTTTCTGATTCCGTCTTGTTTTATAGTCGTGTATTTGTATTTAATTTTGCATTTGTTTTTATTAATTTAAGTTCAATTTCATAAAGCATTAATATGTTACTTTGAGTAATCATATTTGTAATGTTTAATTATTTTGTTTGCCTGTATAGTTTATAGTGTTTCGGTAGCTCTGTGGGGTAAAAATTGCATGATATACTTGTTCCCGTGATTGTTTTTCTATAACATAATTTTTAATTTTTGTTATTCCTGCGATGACTTTTGTGTTTTTTTATTATTACGCATTTTATGTCCCATTTAAGGTTGCCTTGGTTTCCGTTCTTAATCTAGTGCAAGCTCCACAATTAGGCCTATCATGGCTTGCATGTCCTTCCACACTGCTAGTTCCTTCTCAGTATTCTCTGTATGATTAGTGGTGTCCCCGCTACTCCGAGTAGGATTCCGTAAAGTGCCCGCAGGGCTAAGGCGTTTCTTTCCGTTTCGGTTTCGTTCGCCTTTGGTTGTGCCTTCCTTTTTCCCCCATGCCACTTTTGTTCTTCAGCACTTCGGGCGGCGAGGTCAGAAGAGGAATGCTCTGATTGGTCATCTCGACATTTATGTCGTACCTCGCTTCCTTCACGAGTATCCGATTTCTGTTATTTGTCGGCGTTTCTTCATTGTGAAGAAATTGTGTAGTATATGTATCGTAGGCCAAGTGTATAATCAGTGGTGTGGTTAAAAGTCTACTGAGTTACAAAGCAATAAGGTGATTCGTAAAACTATAGAGACGTCGTGAAAGTTTAACATTTGACCGATATTTTTAGTCGTTTTTTAAAACGCCGAAGAGCAGTCCGGCAATCTGTATGAACTTATACTGTTCGCCATGAATTTCTACATCAAAATTATATTTGAAGGCTTGTTCGAAATTATATAGATAGTGTACTGAGTCTATATAGATATATACATTCAAATAAATGGTGTTCAGTAAAGTAGATTCCGTTTTATTATTGATATTAATGTAAAATTGTTAGTATTGTTAATATACTTACATATGAATAGATTTCATTTAACTGAAGAATAATCTAAATACAATTGCATAGAAAATAGACACACACACACACACATATATATATATATATATATATATATATATATATATATATATATATATGTATTATTACTGTTATGATCAACAATGAATTTATAGAATATAAAATGCCCTTAGTTGTATAGAGATTCAAGGTAAATTGTTAAAATGCTGCCAAAAAAATAAAAAGACAGAAGAAATTGGGATTATAGTAAATGGTATATGGTTACAAAATAAGAAGTCGCACTTACCATTTACACTTGATTACTTATTTTGCCACTATAAATAATATAGCTAAAATTAATTCATTATTTCTAATAATAATCTTAATTTATTATATTATTTCAGAATGAATTCATCTTAAGTAAATACTAACAGTAATTGACATTATAGTATTACTTTGTTTGTACTTGCAAAAGCATTTTCCGAAGAGGATGAACAATGCCCCATTGCAAATGGCACTCTATTCTCAGAGGAAATTCACCATTGAAATAAACAAGTTCTAGGCATATGCATAATTATTATGTTATTTTAACGATAGCTGTAAATATTGAGATAAATAAATTAACATTTACTAAATTATTTGTAGTATATAATTACAAATTTAATTTACAATTGCAGGCTATAGTAAAATAAAGAAAATATTTAAAAGCATGGATCAATAGGTTGAAACGAGGCCATTTCGGATAATTAAATGAAACAGGAAATGTTAATAGATTGAGCTCTGAAGGATGATATTAGCACTTTAACAAATGATTGCCCGACTATTTGTATTCCAAGCGAATCGGTGCCGGTCGATTGATCACGGTCAGCGGATTGTCGCCGCTGGTAAATGCCGCATAGGGGGATGCAGTAGGCGGCCGGCTTACCAAGGGCTAAGGGATCATATGCGCCCCGACTGTATGAGGTAGCAGGAGGTGGAGGATATTATCGAGGAAGAGCTGCAACAATGCTATATTTCATGGTGAGCGATGATGTTCGACCGGATGACAACTTAGTACAGCATTATTGAATTTCCTAACAAATGGCACAAGTTAGAAAAGTTGGCTAAAAAAATCCCCATGACATATTTTAGTTTATATTTCTGGTCACGTCGCCCCGAGTATAGGAACGAAATGAAAATTAAGAATCATTATTCTTTTCAGCTTTGTCGGCCTGTTCCTTAATACCTTGCTCCTTCTTAAAACATTCGCGGAGGGGAATAAAAATGCATGACGACAAGGCGCTAGCGTCTCCGTCTTGTTATTGGGCATCGCATCTGCGACTCTCAGTTACACGACCGGAATGAGAATGAGCAACCTGTGCGTTTCTCTTCATGCCTCGTCGCATTGATCGACATCGATCGCATCGACCGCGCGCGTTTCCTCCTCATCATGCCCATATTATTACCGCTCATCATGTTTATTATATTGCGCCACCCCTCAGCCGGATGATATGGCTGCAAGTATATCATTCACAAACGCATATACGCAACATAAATGATGCACAGCTGGATTTACATCTGAATACAATCATTTGTGGCTTTTCTTACGCGTTCAATTTTTGTTGGAATGAAATTTATTATAAATACTCCTCCAAAGAAATTTATATTTCCTCGTATACGTGCCGCGTATATTGATATATTAATACAACCATATATTTCATGAAAAACTTTGGAATTCTTATAAAGGTGCTGTCACGGGAAATTTTATGCAAAACGATCGTAAAGAATTCGTTCAACATGCCAATACGTGCATAATTAGCTAGTACATTATAAAAACAATACGGTGCATACAAACAAATTATGCACATACAAGGTATTCATGGCATTTATTTACACGATAAACATGATGAACACTATAAGCAACTATAGCATTAATAGCAACGAACCCCGCTATAAAGGTAATGCAATTACGGATTTAATGCGCAGGAGGAAGCGAGACGGGAGAACTGGATAGGCGGACAGCGTTCATCTCAGCAGGGTGAAATCGGATTTAGTGGCCGTGCGAGGCCAGTAAATACAGTAGATTAGCTTGATTAGTTCTGGAGTCTGCCGCGAACAGCGCCCCCAGTCAACCAGGCGCCTTCACCATTTATTCGAATGTCGACGCATGCAGCGAAACAGATAAATTAAGATAGTCGACCATTTAAACGCGCACTCGCTAGACCTTCTGTAATCATTAAATTATCGCACCAACACGTTAGAATTATTACCAATGAGCACTTCTATTTCACTTCACATTATTATACTTTTATTTCTTTTCGATCAATTAACAATTGATATCAATTATATTACTATTTATCTCGTATGCTAGATATATAATAATATGCAATATTTTTTCGAAACCCTATTTACAAAAAATAATTTTCAAATCTTAACACTACAAATATGATATCAAAAATAAAAAGGAATTGCTCTACATAAATCTGAACAAAAGAAAAAGAAAAGAAAAACATTGAAAGATGAGACATAATCGTTAGGAAAATATATAATAAAATAAATAAATATAACTTACTAAGTTGCAAGAAATGAAATAACATCAACCGTTTTACATTAATCTATTATGTAGCATCTTATATTTTTTATAATCAACAACATTAACATACTAGAAAGAAACAACTATTATGCAAGGAAAGGGCAATAATATAGAGAAATTGAAACATCAGGTGATGTCATATAGGAGAAGCTAACTATTATAGATTGGGACACGGAGATGCAAGAAAGAAAAGAAAACATCAACGAATCTCCATAGAATGCCGCATATCAGAAAATAATCTCAGAAGCACCAGAGAAAAGATAATTCATGATTCTAGCGTGGAAATGAAGAACCACAGTGTACAAGTTTTTAATGAATGAAAAGGTTTTAATTATATGGAGACATATAAAGGAAACATCTGAATAGAGAGAGCACTGAGATGGTAACTGAAATTTTGTTAAGAAGTAAATGACTTATTAAGTATTAGGGCGGGATATTATGATACCTTTATGGCATATTTGTTTATTTTGTGTAATGATGTACATATATGATTTAAACATAATTCCTCTAGGCTATTCATATAATAGCCTGTGAGGATAAAAGTTGTGTAAGTCATATTTGAATTGTTTTGAATCTCCTTTCGAAACCATTCAAATATTTGCGTTTGGTATTTATGGAAATCGACTGATTATGATTCTCATTACAGGATTCTAATAAAAATAGGGCGCAAAACATAAGAAATACAATACTAAAAGAATTCAAATCTATGTATAATTAATAAATTTAATATTTCATTTATTAATTATACATTGATTTGTATTCTTTTGGTATTGTATATATCAACAAACCTACAAGAAAAATATGTATTCGGAAGCGTTCTAGGATTCAGAGGATATTCTATAATACCCTTTATTCCCTAAAACGAAGTTTCGAGTAACGTTTTACTCTTCATGTTTAAGAAGGTGGGTTTAATATTATCTGCTCGTGTGCTGCGAATTTAAAAATATCCACAACCAACGTTATTCTCGTCGAACTTAATGTGGAGAAGAAATAAACATAATAACACTCTAGGTGTACCCTATTCATTATGTATTTCAGTTTTGAGTAAATATACTTGAAACACAATATAAATGTGAAGTCATTTAATGTAAGCATCAAAGAATATTGGTGCGTATGAGAGTAATTCGCCCTGCTTAAATAACATGACGCGCATTAAGTTTCATCTAAATGCCCATTCTTTATAAATGGTCTGTAAAACTGCTGCGTAAGCACTTCATTATAATTTGCAACGAAGCCGGGGCACATTTAATTAATCTCGCTGCAAAATAAATATTTTTCGCTTTCATAATTAAAAGATATAATGATATTAACTGTTCTACTGTGTATAAGCCGTCGTGCCTAAACCAATTATAATAAAGTTGGTACACGATGACAGCGAAAGGTATAAGCGTATTCATTTTTATCGTGTGCGATATAATACATTGCGCCGGAAAAATCGTATGCATCGTCCCGCCATTAATCCTTATCTAAATAGTTTCGAGCGTGGTGGAAAAAAAATCAGCAACGATATGATTACAATGTGCTACGCGCAGACTTAATGTGAGTTAAAACTTATGTAATAGGTTCGTAATACTATAAAGGTATGGAGTGCGGCCTTATCTTAATAGTAATGTGTGAACTGAAAAGTGTATAAACGTGGCGGAGTGAAAATTGCGATTCGGGGTTGGAGATAGGGACGGGCATTATTCGCCCTTTCTGTACACGAGCAAAACATTTTAGCGTATTTGTTTGAGAGAAAGTAGCGAGTTTAAAAGATTCCTCGCTCTCCATTCAATTTGTAAAAGCATGCGGGCGGGAAAAAAGCGCAACTTTAGATATTATTTTTCATATTACTTAGAAATAATACAGTCTCTCTCGCCCTACATACTCAAAGGCAAAAGAATGAACTGTAATAATAATAATACTATTCAAATCGCTATTTTGAATTTATATTGAGTTTCGATAAAATAATATTAGACAATTTTGTTATCGTCTTAACTGATAAATAAAAACAAATAAAAATTTCTATCTTTGTAGGGCTATGAGCCAAAAGACTATTCTATTGATTAAGGGATAAGTTTATAGGAGTTTAATCAACTGATGATCACATTAACTTCACAGGACAGCTCTGAAGAACTGTGAAATTCATCCGCGATGTGATTTCAATCTGCACTTCCCAATGCTCTGTATGAGACGGATGATGCTTCTACCCACTAGGCCTCTGATCACAGTACTGATAAATATTATTGCATAGTAACCCAATATTTCCAAATAAATTGAAGCATATTCGTCGTATCTCTAAATATAAATAATAATATAAATTGTTGCAAATAATGTGGACATGTGTTACCGATCCTCCGAACGTGCCGCTTATCCCTAATATAAGCTTAGTAGGGTAACCCGGGCTGCGTGCGCAGAGTAGGGGGTCTGTTTGCCCCCTATAAATAACGTGCACGCACCCCTAAACGGCAGGTTCGATGCAGTATGTCACAATAGCCTGCTTTATAAATTCATCTAGCATGAATATCCTGGCTGCGTGATTCGGCTAGTTGCTTCAAACCTGAAGCAACATAGTTTCATAGTCCGGCTGGGGAGGTCTCTCTCCTCGGAGAGATCCCTACTCGCCGGAGTTCCTCAAGGATCTGTAATCGCGCCATATCTTTTTAATATATACTTTTCGGACATCCCGCGACCACGTAATGATGTAATGATGGTACAGTACGCCGACGATACAGCTTTACTGTATCGCTCGACTAACTCGTCCACTATTCCCGTGCGTCTGCAATCATCCACAACCGAATTAGAGTTGTGGATGAAGGTATGGAGGGTACAGGTGAATTCGCACAAGAGCACCGCTGTAGATGATCCTGAAGGAAACTGGTGAGATAAAATGACATCCTACTATTTGAAGAACATTCCCTGGAGTGATTCTGTCAGATACCTGGGTGTCATGCTGATGCCTAAACTGAACTAGAGACAGTCTTGGCTAGAACCACACAACGCCGGCAGGTTATTTCCCCTAATTGGGAGATACAGCGTTCTCTGATTGCGTAATAAGTTAAGGATCTTCAGCTCCGTGCTGAGACCAAAACTTACCTACGGTGCTCCTGTCTAGGCTGGGGGCCTAACCAAATCAAACTGGTTGTGCCTGCAGAGGTACCAGAACGTTACGCTGAGCAGGTTCCTGAATGTCCGGGGTATGTCAGGAACACCCAAATTAGAGACGAGCTGGGGGGTATGTTTGATGTTTGACCACATCAAACATATTGCCACCAGCTTTCACGAAACATTGGCGGACCACCCACTAGAATCAATGAAGGCATGCTCCAATTATGATGAAAATCATAATTGGAAATATGATAGGCCCAGGTCGATCCTTGCAAAAGGACCACCGTTAATCTAACTAAAATGAAACCCTCCGGGGCTGACCAATATGGTCACTAAAGAAATTCCTTACGTGACTAACATCCTCTATATGAGTCAAACATACATAAAATAATTTTTTCGTCATGTTGCAGGAGGTAGCGCTTTTTAGTCAGTATGAATCTGACACTGTCCCTCAACAAGACTCAGAGGACTAATTCACATTACCCGCCTATAACTTTCATCGATTTATTTCGTTGCAGCTAGCAGCTTACACAGATAATTGTGCCTCCCTTTATTCCTCTTTTGACGGATCTCCCTCACCACGACTCAGAAAACCGAGCACATTCTATCCTCCCCTTAACTCGGTCTGGCGGTTTTGACCCCGACAACGGACTGCAGTTTCATTCACTCCGTCGACGCCGAGCTTCGATATATGTGTGTATAATTAAGAAATGAACTAAAAAAAATTGAGATATTCTCCAGGAGCTGTGAACATGAATTAAGGGATTGAGAAGAAGGGAAAATACAGAGCCTAGTGATACAGGCACGTCGCTTTCTATGAGCCCAAAAACGACGATATCACTATCGCTAAGAAGAGGAAGTCCTAGAGGGAAACACCGTCAGGAGCGGTAATGAATCTCCATCAGATGTCTTAAGGTGAGCCACCGCCGCTCGCCTAAATCATCCGCGAGCTATTCCCGCGAGTCGAAAAGGACAACAACGAGAAACCCGAAAAATAGACGTCGAACCTAAGGCCTACGAACGTGAAGCCTTTCACACCGGAAGAACTAAAGAAATAAAGTCAACAGTGACGCGACCGACCAGCAATGAGTCGCCGGGCAGACAGCCACAGCCACAGCCCTGGACAAGATCTTAACAGCAGCAAGGGCGGCAAAGGAAAGGTCGAGGAGGATG
The DNA here is from genome assembly GCA_963942505.1 of Lordithon lunulatus. Lineage (NCBI taxonomy): Eukaryota > Metazoa > Arthropoda > Insecta > Coleoptera > Staphylinidae > Lordithon > Lordithon lunulatus. Next base: position 53,756,304 of record OZ012667.1, on the reverse strand, counting down.
AGGCTATGTATGCTCGTGATCCCGAAAAGGGAGATCAAGTAGCTGGGGATCGTCAATGACAGGGCTTGATCTTTCACAAGCATGTGGAGCTGGCAGTGGCGAGAGCAGCCAATTGTACGGCGGCCCGGGTAAACTAAGAGGGCGAAGTTGGAAAGAGCAAAATGCGCTACGGGTAGCGAGGGGCTCTAGGACACTGTCCCGAGGGGCCATTCTTGTCATCGCTAGAACCTTCAGTCGAGTAATTGGCGCATGTGCGTGCTACAGACAAGGGTTGAACACCATGACCGCTAGAGGCAAAACGTCCCTAAGATGGCAAAGGGACTGGGACAACTTGGAGAGTAAAGCCTGTTCATCCCCAAGATACAGCCATGGGTAACGAAAACGCATGGGGAGGTGTAACATGAGCTCACGCATGAGCCTGGAACAGACGGAAAAAAGCACTCATCAGTCACCATCATGGAAGAACGCACCAGGGAGGAAAGAGACCGCCAGGGACGGCTTGGCCTGGTCGACGGGGCAGAGGCATGAGATAAGATGGGAGGCGCAGTGACTCCCTCAGCCTGAAGACTACAATGAGCGATTGGTTCCGGGCTGGGGGCAGTGCAAGGGATTATGGTTTAGTGGGTATAGTTTGCAATGAATAGCAAGGCGAATCCCACACCACTCGGAGAGATATATAAGGGCACGGACCGAGAACTGACAAACTAAAGAGAAACAATATAGGGAAGGCTAAGAAATCGGTCTACGATGAAGGAATTCACACAAGAGTATGGAACATAGCAGGAAAAGGGAAGGATAGTTCAGCGAAGATTTTGATAACACCAATCTAATTTTGTTTGTATTTGATGCAGGATAGGGCGTGAGCGAGGAAAAGAGGTAGGTAGAGAGATGGAATATGCAAGAAGGGTGATGAAGGAGCGTATTTAGTGTTTACTGTTACATTTTGTGATATATTGATGAGGTGATCGATAATTCCAAAAAAGGTCAGTAGAGTGTACAACCCGGTGTTGTCGCTTTATGAAGAGGAAGAGGATAGGAACCGACTGTATAAGGGCTATTTAATACCGGACTAGCTTCTTAGAGCTGTTTTCAAAAGTGGGCGTGGGAGATAAAGTGAGTAAGGAAAACGGGAAGGTAGAGAGTTGGAATGTGCAAGTATGAAAAGAGATAAGGGTGTGTATTTCTGGTTTACTGTTGTATTTAGAGTTATATTGTTAATGGATATTTTCATTTGAGATTTAGATTCTTATTTGAGATGGAGAGGAAGTGGATGAGGGAAAGGGCAAGGTGGAGGGATGAAATATACAGGTAAGAAGGGAGAGTGTATGTTTAGTTCACTATTGCTTATTGTAATCTATTGATGGGGTGATGGATATGCCGAAATAAAGGTCGCTTTTTTCTTTTTTAATGAAATGCAGTAAGTAGTGGCCAGAATAGCAAAGGCAAACACATGTTTTGGGTTCCTAAGCTCAAAAATTCATACATCCAAGAGCTAAACCTAAAATATAAAAAACAACCACGCAACAGCAGCGTATGCCTATGAAAAATGGAGTCTGAAAAAGAAAAAAGAAAAACAGCTAACGTTGGAGAGGGGTGAGGGGTGAGGAATCTCCTGAGGAACATTTTATCGATAAGTGTAGAAGATTTCTGGATGAGGAGAAACAATAAGAACTGATGAATTTACACAGGGAACCAGGAATAACACAAGTAATGCAGTCCTGTAGAATTAGGTGGTAGGGCATTCCCAAACATTGTCTGCATAGAGAACAACTCAGAAAGTATTACGACATAATGCGATAGGAGCAAAGAAAAGAGAACGACCAAGGAAAAATGGTTGGAGGCAGTAGAAGAAGATCTACATAAGCTATTGCCGAATTGGACCATATCAGCATACGATAAGCAGGCGTGGCAAAGATAACGTAACAAGCCCTAGGCCTGTGGAACTACAACATATATAGTAATTCATAGTTATGCTGTTAATTTATAAAATAACCTTTTAGGTACATAAATATATAATATTTATTTATTACCCAACAAAACTAATTATAATTACAGAATAACCATAAAATTAATTAAAATATGGTTTAAAGATCCGGTAATGTGTTATTAGACGTGACGTTTAAGATACGCATTGGAAAATATCTCAGCTTTAATACAACCCAGCCTTAATGTTAGGCGAATAATAATATCAAAAATGCATTTTCCTGTAAAATTTGAATACGCAACAGCCGTGGATGTGGATACATGTCCAACTGGATTTTGCAGGTTTGAGATACCCATAACTCATATTTTTATAGACAGGAAGATAGAAAGGACATGTCCAATTGGACACGTTCATTATGCCATGATTGATTTTTCTTGAAGAAAAAGCGGATTAACACGTAAGTAGTGACTTACCTAATGATATAATAAAAAAATGTTTGCTAATTAAGGTGACTGGCAACTTTTATTACATAAAATCGGTGTTTGTTAAATTTCTATAAATATTGGATATTATTGATTTATAAAATTTATACTGCAAAATCGGATTTGTCAATTCGAGAAAGCAACTGTGAATTTTATAATGCACTTTGTTCGGTATTTCCCATTACATGCTCGCTGCGTTATTTCCAGTGTAGTGAAATTGATTTTCCATAAGTCTGCATAGAACATAATACGGATCGTAAATGTAAATTTAGTGGTTATATCGGTAGGGTTTTCTTTAAATCTCGGATGTTAGTCATATTACAAGCACGATCGTGTGAACATATATCAGAAATACGTTTTTATTTTAAGTTTTAGTTTAAGCCATGAATAAAGAGATCATAGATGTCATTAATTAATTATTTTTAAGATTAATTAACGACATAAAGAATGAATATATACAAGACCCCTGTTAGCAGATTTAAGTGCGTAGGTAGTATTAAAGAAGTATAAACATATATATATATTAGAAATACGTTTTTGTTTTAAGTTTTAGTTTAAGACATGAATAAAGAGATCATAGATGTCATTAATTAATTATTTTTAAGATTAATTAACGACATGAAGAATGAATATATACAAGACCCCTGTTAGCAGATTTAAGTGCGAAGGTAGTATTAACGAAGTATAAACATTATTTAAATATTCTACTTGAACAAAAATTAGTCCTGTGGTATTATAAAACGGCTGATATATGTTTTATAAATGTGAAATGGATATGTGATTTTTTTTGTAAGGCATTATACATACATACAATATAATATTGTATAGTTATTTTTTTAATTTAGAAAAATAAGTAAAGTGTGAAATGTCAAATCTTAAAATTGTTTATATTAAATGATCTTTAAAGTAAATGCATGAAACTATAGAGATCGTTTAATATAAACAATTTCAAGATTTGATATTCTACATTCTACATTTTACTTAACTTACATAAATTACTTACCTAAATTTAAAAAATAACTACATAATGATGTATTGTATGTATGTATTCTGCCTTTCAGAAAAAAATCCACACCAAATCTTTATTTAAGGATTTTAATGAACTACCGAGTTTTGCGCATATATGAGGCGGTTAAGAGTGTCCCACATTTTTGTCTAAAGCTATGTAACTGGGGTTTAGGTATTAGTCTATGTTCATCTTGTCAATGCCAGAGTGGTCTTAGGGCGCTTTCGTTTAGCATGGTTTTTCATTGCTAGTCGCCCCCGTGGCGTACAGTATCGCTCAGGTCTTGCGGTCGTGCGCCGCCGGTTATAAGGGCCGAGGTAGAATTATGCGCATCGGAAGCGGCAAATACAACAAGAAACAATAAGCCCGTACCAGCCCAGAGTGATAAACAAAAGGCACTTTAGTGTAGTTTATTTAACGCTCAAGAGATGCCAGCCCAACAAATGGCCGCCATTGGTGCTGCAAAGATTATAAACCCCATTATCAGGTCTAGAAAGGGTATATCCCGCTCTGGCATTAACCGTCTCATATCGATGATCAAAAAATCAATTGATTTGTTTCTATCTAATTGGTATCAACACATTTTGGGCAGTATACGTGTGTAGTTTTTTAGGACAAATGTCTACTTAATAAACTTATTATTATGTATTATATAAAATACCCATCCAATAAACCCCAATGACAAAAATACAAAGAAAACACTTGGGTTAATTGAATTATTTTGATCATATAAATGTGACGAAGAAAATAATTTAGGATCCAAACTAGTTTAACATATCAGTAAAAGTTGAGCAAAATTTATTTGTTTTCAAGGTGCATAATAAATCTTACTAATACTAAGACAACCATTTCTAGAATAGTACCTTAAACTCCACACTCTTACTTTATTAGAATCCGTCAAATCGAAGCCAAATATTTATTGCAGAAAGGATGTAGGGAGCAAATATTTATCCGCATACTTCCAATCATAAAAATTTGCGCAAAGTGAGAGAACCGATTTTAAAATTCAAATCCCTTGAGTCCTTATGGTTCGATTTTATATATAGATATATAAAATATGCCCCTCAGCAAGCATAATGTCAAACATATTCGATTTCAAACCTAGTTTTACACGAGATATAAAAGTACCCCCCCCCCCCCCACTTTAGCGTACACAGTTGTTTGATTTATTTAATTACAACCGCACGAAAATTTATGAATCCATCTAATTTAATTTGGGTCATGAAAAAGGTTATATTACTGCACATGTCGCTGGCGAGATTTACAGGGGAAAGTTTAACTTTTTATGGCGCCATGAAATTAAATGAAGCTGGTCGCCTTACTTTAAAATGTATACACTTCGGTGGCAAGACACTGCCATGTTGTAAAATAATAACGTTGCCGATGACGAACACGATGCCCCTTTTTAGAGCAAAGTTAAAACTAAAACACGGGGATGGCAAGCGATCGCGGAAATTGAAATCTAGTCCGGTCACACACACATACAACAAACTAGCAGCATACCTTTCCTAAATCGAAAAGAACAACAAAAATCTAAAGTTGGTCGGAGTTAGTGGCATTATCTCTGAACAGTGCAGTCCCCGGGGGCTTTAGCACACAAACACACACTTAGAGTTTCCAACTTGGCTACATTGGCTACAGTTTGGATAAATCTGTTGATGATAAAATATGTATGCACACTTTCTACATATATACGCCGTGCTTGCAAACAAAAGTTACTACTAGTGAAATTACGTAGTTAGTTTCATCTCTTTCGTTACCAACTACATATTTCACATCCACAATGCTATATTGCATATTATTCTTATTATTAGAGAAAATGGCATATATTTCATTAATAAGTTATGTAGAATAATTATAATTGAGGTGCGAAATGGAAAATTTTACAATATTTTTTGACCAGTTTCATATGTATCATCAAGTATATGTTTTAAAATCTATACGAAATAAATAAATGTACATATGTAAAACATAGTTATTAAGATTTAATATATGTTATGAATATCATAACGGTTCCTATATTAATAAAGTAAAACTATCTACAATTAGAAAATTAATTAAGATTAAATTTTTTATACTTTCCTCTTATAAAACTTGAAAGAAGTCCGTAGTTGCGACTGCAGAAAGCAATACGCAAAACCACCTTTCCACCAGGTCATTAAAAATTTATGTATATTTAGTTTTTTTTATAACGTTTCAGCGTTTCGGGCAAGGCACGGCGAACTTTAAATTATTCATGGGGTGGGAATGGAAGTGCACATATTCATACCGTTACAACTGCACAAACTGTACAATAAACCCAACACTTAATGCCTCCACTATTTCCACCCCCGTACATTTTCCGTTCGCTGTTTATCCCGTATTGCTTCATGTTTAGATAAATATTAGATCGGTTTTCGTATCATATAAGTTTATTGAAGCCGTATATCCGCGAATCTAATTTATTTACAAGTACACGGAGGCGGGAACTTTGCAAGTTCCTCCAATGTCGGGATATATAAATTTCCGGCCAAATTTTATATTAATAGCTGTTAGGGTAAGGATATTTGTGGTCCCTGTATCCACGTCGTTGGCGACCACTGTATGTGTGTGTGTGTGTGTTCGCGCAATTTCATTATACGACCAGAAATAAAAGGGAACTTAAATTGACAGTTTTATCGATGTTTTATGACGTAATATATCCAAGTGAATTTAAAAACTTTCTCCATCGCCCCCAGCACACGCGTATATAAATAATTTTCAGTTCGGTTACAAGTTTAAGTGTAGAGTAAAATTTAATCCAGAAAACAACGTTGACATATCGTTTTTGTATTAACACTATACTTAATTACTCAATATACTTGCGTGCATAGAAGTCGGCCAACTGTACACATTTGACTATAATTATAATTTTTGACTATTCAAATTTTATATCTACCATTATTAACTCCAACGGAACAGTTATACATTTAAAATAATTTACTGAAAATTAATGAAATAAAAATAGTTGAATTATGAAACTTGGGTATAAATGTAATGTTAACCTTGTAACGGGTAATGATATCGATGGCATATCCACCAGAAAATTAAGAATGTTTAAATGCTATACTTCGAAGGCGTATAATTCAACATATAATAACTGCTTCAGTGAATATAACAAATTAAATCTGCAACTATAAAACAATTTAAATCTAGGTTAAAAAAAATTATGTAGATGATTAAGGTTTCTTAGATTATGATTCTCTGTTAGGTTATTCTTATTCTGATTTATTTCATGATCTACTGATTCTGTATATATTTTTTCTATTAAGTTTTCTCTGTTATTTTATTTTACTTAATTGTAATTTATTTTTCCTTATAATTAGATTATTATTTTCGGTAAAGTGTAGGTCCTGGGCACCAGTTTTTGTACTGCTTACAGGCAGAGGTTAAATAAATAAAATATTAATTCATGACACTATTGATCAAATAAAAAATAATAATATACTGCTTGAAAAACAATTTAATATGCTTTAATATTAGTTCAAATTTACTACAATTTATTTTGGCTTCTTAGGTTTAACACAGTAAAATAAATAACTTTTTTCATTACTGAAACAAATATGGTTATTAAATTAACATTTATTTTTTAATAATGGGTTTGACCCCCTCTTCCTTTAATAACATCGGTCATCGACATAATGAAATTCGCGATGGTTCCTTGTAGGAAATGTTATGATTTTGCAATAACAAGATCAGTTCTAGCATGAATTCTTCGTTTTAGATCACCCCATACTTGATAGGTTCTTAACAACCTTATTCGTTGCTTGTCACAAACTGATTCAATACCATACACTCCAAAAAAAAATCCTTGTACCCAAAATCCAGAAACAGCCTTGTTTTATAAAACGAAAGAAATCGTTATTCTTACATGACAACGCTAAACCTCATATCGCAAGAGTGACAAGGGCAAACATCCAGATCTTGGCTGGAAAACGTTACCACACTTATTCCAGACTTATTCTTCTGAGATTTCGCCAAGTGATTACTACCTGTCTCTTGACAGTATGTAAACTCGAGCTGATGTTATATTGCTGATATTATACCGGCATACAAAAATTGGTGTCACGTTGGTAATTGAGTGCGATGGTGATTCTTTCACTGATTTGTTTTTTGTTATTTAACTCCGAGAGGATCTACAATCTGCCCAGAAGCAATAAGTGTTTTTTGTGACAGGATAATTATGGCAGGTAGGGAATCACTTCAGTAAGTGATCTTTAAAAAGTAATCTAAATCGTAAATCTAGAGCTTAACTGTCGACGTACTAAAGTCTAAACTTATCTGGTCCCTATGATCAAGTCCGATGGTTGCAGACGCTTTAACGGATGCACTGCATTGGCTTCACGCGCAGTTAACTGATTAGTATGCACTGACACTTTTTCACTATATTTCGTGCTGAATCGATGTATCGCTTCCTTGTCGGGTTCCAGAGTGATACCATGCTGAATCACTTCATTGGGTACGTAATAAGGCGCATTAACTATGGTACGCAATACCTAGTTTTGGAACCTTTGCAGGATGTTAATGTTGGAAAGACTAGCAGTACCCTTCAGGTGAATTCCATATGTCCATACAGGCTTGTGGATGGACTTGTACAGAAGTACTGTATTATCCAAGGATAATTTTGATTTGCGGACAATAAGCCAATACATTTGGCTTAGTTTAAGTCCAAGCTGCGTACGTTTGGTGAATATATGTTTTTTTCATGTAAAGCGTCAGTCTAAATGCATGCCGAGATACGTAGCATCTGCGACTTGTGGAAGCTGACAGTTGTTAATTTTCACAGGAGGACACGTTTCTCTACGTAATGTAAATGTCATGTACATAGATTTGGTTTGATTGACTTTGATGCGCCATGTTTACAGCCAATGCTGAATTTTATTTAGGTTAATATGCAAGTTTCTTGAGGTTGCTTTTGAATTATTGTTGGATGACAGAATAGCAGTGTCATCAGCATATGTTGCCACTGTAGTATTTCTTATTGTTGGTAGATCTGCTGTGTATAAGAGGTATAATATCGCGGTCCAAGCACGCTTCCTTGCGGAACGCCTGATTGTGTGGAAGATAAGTCGGTATATTCGTTGCCATGCCTCACTAGAAAGTGTCTGTCTGTTAAGTATCTTTAAGCAATTGATAGTGGGGATGCGGAAAGAGTTTCTTTAGTTTAACATGTAAGCCACTGTGCCATATCTTATCAAAAGCTTATATGCCATGGAAAACTGCAGAACAGTATCTTTTGGCATTTAGGTCTTTATTAATTTGGTTGATTAATCTATGTACCTGCTCTATTGTTCCATGATTATTCCGGAATCCAAACTGTTGGTTTGGGAGTATTTTCCTTTCAGCTATTATTACTAAAGTATTACTTAGAGTTTTTTTTTGCGTGTAGCTTCTCCAGGACTTTGGAGAGCATCGGTAATAAACTTATTAGCCTATAGGAGGAGACATCTTCTCGCCTTTTTCCAGGTTTAAGAATCATGATGATTTGAGCAGCTTCCAGGTGCTGGGGAAGTAGTTTGATCTCAGTATTGCATTAAATATGAAAGTTAGTAGTTTCTAGTCTAGTTCAGATAGTTCTTGTAACATTGTACCAGAAATGAGATTAAATCCTAGCTTTTTTGATGTTTATTTCTTTCATTATAACCTGTTTTATTTCTTTAGTTTTGAATATACAGTGAAGAAAATCCATTTAAAATGGGACCTCTAGGAAACTCGTTATCTCCTGTTTCTGCTCGAAGGACAGCTCAGATGGGAATGTATATAAGTGTGAACCCACCTCTTAGCAATCTACATATCCAGATTTCGATCTTATTAGATCTCGTCAGTGTAGCTCAGCTAGTGAGGATGAATTCACACAATATCTCGAGTGGTTATATACAAAACTAGTACAACTTACCCTCGTAGGTAAGTTGTACTAGATGGGAATAGTTTCAACACTTTTTCCAGGTGTTTTGAGAAGACTTTGGCATTTTCATTTTTTATTGCAGGATTGTGTTGTTGCGTTTTTTTTAGCCTTCATGTAGTTTTCCAAAGTGAGTACTCCGTGGCTTCTGTTGGTGTAAGGCTTTGTAAATATTTCTGAATCCCTTGGATCTGTTTTTCTTGTATGAAGTCTTAATGTCAATTCCTATGACATCAGGAATTTTGTTTTTATCTGACGGCCAATGCGTAGGTTCGCCAGTAGATAAATGTTGCAAATTATTTGCTTTCATTGCTTTGAGGAGTTCTCTGCCTTTTGAAGTTGTCAGCCTTGATCCCGATGTTGGGTGTTTTACGTTGTAGTCTTGTTGGCTAATATTTTGAAAAATCCTTTTTGTTCCGGTGTTTCGGTAGGCAGTAGATGGCAGATATAGTTATTGGACCTTCTATTCCCTCAATAGTTACGCTTGTGACTTGTAGATAGTCTTTTCCAAATTCTTCCCTTTCATGGTGATTGATGGCAGTACTTCTATGAGCTTTGTCGCTTAGGTGTTTTGTGTAGTATAACTTGAATTTAGGAATCCGTAGGTAGTGTTTTTCTGTATAGTGCGTCTCAGAGATTATCATAATATCTATGCGTTGGTCATATAAAAATGTTTTAAGCTCTTCGGCATGCTGTTGAAGGTCATTGGCATTCCAGATAGCTATTTTGTATTGTAGGTGTTCTGTCATTAAGCTAATTTACTTACGTTAGTTGAGCATTGTGCTCATTTGCTTCATGAGGTTACTCACTCGACAGGTTGATTGATATTGGTATTGCTTGATTATTTTGAATCCTGTAATTGATGACTATTTGCGTGTATGACATTCCTGGTTTGCTTTGTTGGATCAGTATAGGCTGTGGATTCCTTTTTTTCCCATGCGGCGGGGTATAATTTTTGTTGCAGCTGTTTGGCATCCTCTGTAATTAGCGGGATGGTCACCGCCACAATTGGCGCAATTAACTTTATCGTCGCGTATTTTACGTGTGCATTCTTTTGTTCCATGTTGGTCTGCGCATTTTACGCATTTGAACATTCGCTGAATAATAGTGTATTACTGGTTTGCAATATTTTTTTTATATTGAACGGCACGAATTTTTTTGGTTACTTGATAAATGCAATACTATAGGGCAGAAGGACAATAGCCAGTGTTGTGTTAATCGACCGATTATCTGGGCAAATGAGCCAATCCGTCCTTCCACCATATCTCTTGAAAATTTTGATTTCCTGATTGAAGTATGATTTACTATACTTCTTCTTATTCTTCTTGCTATTTTCCCCAAATTTCATTGCCAACTTACGTATGAAATTCTTTAGTTTTGTTCCAGCTACTCTCTATATCCCAGTTCGTTCTATCCTCTTCTTTTGATTTGCTTATTAATCTCTATTCGTACATTTTTCTTGTGCTCTCAGATGACAATGATACAGGATTATATTTTTCTTCGTACACAGAATCTTTTTTTATTTTGTTGGGTCTTCCCAGGAGTATTTTACATAGAGCTCTCACGTCTAGTATTTGTGTTGTGTTGATTCCTCTATTGTCCATTATGAAGTCATCATGGATATTTGGCGCCCCTTGTATTGTTGTAGGAGTACTTATGCTGCTCTTTATCAGGATGTATGTGTTGTTAATTCTAAGTTTATTTCTAGGGCAGAAGTCGATTAGGAGTACGTCATGTTCATTGGTGATAAGCTTATCAAACCTTTGTATAACGCTGGATATCACTTGATTTCCGATACGAGCATTGAAGTCTCCAAATAATATAAGTTTTTCCAGTTGAAATGTAAGAGTATAATCATTGAAAGAGTTAAAGTATTTAGACTTTTGGTTTGACTGCAGAGGTGGGTTTGGAAGTCGATTAGGAGTACGTCATGTTCATTGGTGCTAGGCTTATCAAACCTTTGTTTAACGATGGATATCACTTGATTTCCGATACGAGCATTGAAGTCTCCAAATAATATAAGTTTTTCCAGTTGAAATGGGAGAGAATAATCATTGAAAGAGTTAAAGTATTTAGACTTTTGGTTTGACTGCAGAGGTGGGTTTGGGAATTATTTTGAATATGTGGAATAAATGGCGAGAATGGCTCTGGTAATAGCGATGAGAAACAGGGAGAGGTAGTGAGATGGTAACCTAGTAATAGCTTGTAAGATCTAGGATTTGTGTTTGAAGCCAATATTTTTGTACGGAGTGAAAGTGAGAGGATGGCGAGAGTAGGATATAATCGAAACAAAGCAAGGCTTCTGAAGAGTCTATTAGTACTCGAAAGATTATCCTATATTATTATGCCTATCACGATGTTTCGCGAATCTAATGAGCGGTGGAGTTGTGTGGAAGGGTGGTTAAATTCGAGGAAAGATTATAGGAGTTGAGGGAAGATAAAGCAACGTGGTGGAGAATGTATGAAGAAAAGATGCATGAAGGAGTGGGGATGTCTGAGGTGTGGGTGGAGAAACAGCTGAGAAGAATGGGAAGTTTAGGAAGGGAGAAAATGTATAATGTGAGTGGCAAGAAAAGAAGGTGAGACCTCTTACAACCCTGGTTATTTAGAGTGGCAAGTGCGGGGAAAACCCGTGAGCTATATTATCAGGGAAGGGTGGAGCATGGAGGACAAAGTTTGTATGGCAAAATCGTAGTGCGGTTCAGAAGACAGATTAAATAAAGTGTGGATAGAGCAAGCGTAAACAGATTGTATGCTGTGTTGTTAGGGAACCGACACGTGGTGACACCTAAGCAACGAATGTGTAGGATTGAAATCAGAGTGGTTGGGGGAAAATCTTCAAAAGTCTGGCTTGAGAGAGGTAGTAGGTGGGGGGGAATATTTGGAGGTGTAGTTTTATTATTTATTTATAAGTATTCGAGATTAAGTGGAGTTATGACAAATAAAGGTCTTGTTAGAGAGGGAATATTGTAATACATTAAGTGAAAAAGGAATATATCATTACTTTGTATATTATTATTGATGTGGTGTTTCTTGTGATGGATCTGCCTAGGGAAGGTTGTCTTTTATTGGAATTTCATAAATATGTGAAACTTATACTTTAGTATGTTTCAAATTGACCTGTTAGAGTACTATACTATATATTATATATTATATAATTAAAAATTGCTTTTTCATAAGGGGAGGAATACAAACTTTCCCTAAGCGAACAGCAAAAGAAACCATCGATGCTGAAAAAGGATAAAATTATATCTTTAAAGAAAGAAAATCAGAAAATAGAAGAAAGAGCGAAAAACTACAACAACTACAACAAAACTGAAACTGACTAGCAAGACCCAGAATTGTAATGTGAATTTGACTCATAAATATCAATTATTTCACTCATTAATAAATAGCATGTTTTATTATTAATTTGCAATTGCAATAACCCCCAACTTTCATTTACTTACTTTTGAGAAACAGAAAATGTAACAATTTAAATTTAAGTAGAATAATTGAAATAGACATATCAGCTTTTGGCGAATAGCCAAAGAATTAATCTATAGAAAAAATATCGAGAGAAAAATAAAGTTTACTACTTTAGAGTGCGACAAGTCTGTAGAAATAAATAGTGGACAATACCACCGGAATCATATGGAACCCTTTCCACAAATAAGCATACCTAGAACCTACGGATGACCTGTATATATTATATATAGCAGAAAAAACACATCATTAACTTTAACATTAAAATATTACGAATATATGCTGAATTCATGCACAAGCGGCACGGATGCATCAATCTTAATTAGTAACCAGTTTATAAGAAGAATAAAATTATTAGCAAGTTTTAAACTATTTACTTTTCAACACTGAATATTTTTTGTTCCACTAATATATAAAAACTTATAGTAAACCGCTATGGTTTTAATTAAACTGAACTAATTATCTCCACATATAAATGCCCTAGTAACTGCCTGTTTAACGACGTACAATTTACAAAATTAAACATGTTATGATTTTTGTTAATTATACAGTTATAATTAGCACCAGTCAAAACCAAATATCATTCTAATATACAAAATAATTAATTTTTGCGAAACGCGATTGCAGCACGCGCAAGAATATTGGAGCGTGGAATTTAATTATAAAGCAAAATTCATCCTATTAATATAATAAGCCTTGTATACCAATAGGATGAAGCAACAATAAAAAATAATAATAAAGCCGAATACTATTATTAATCAATTAATATCTACAATTAAAATATATATATATATATATATATATATATATATATATATGTATATATATATATATATATATATATATATATATATATATATATATATATATCGATTAACATATTAATCTAACCCAAAATAGTATTATAATAATAATCACTCTACTCTAAAACCCGCATTAACAATGAGTGTTAATAATGCCAGTTTGCAAACGACAGGGGGTAACACAATCCCACCCACCCCAAGTCCCTATTGATTTATTAATGAAGACTAATTGTTTTCTTACGCTGTTTTAAATTGTTTCCTAGGCATTCAGTCAATGTCACCGGGTGTCTCTGGTTTATTATTTAGCAGACAATTATTACGAATAATCGCTCGTTGGGCTTTTCTAGAATTTTAATGGAACAGCGGGAGGTATTAAAATTCAGATTGACGGACGCGGCTAATTTGATGGAAACCTATTGTGTTTTATTCTTTATGTTTCGGGTGAACTGGAAAAACATGTCCGAATTGATTTTACATCGGGCTGAATTTTCTATTGAATTAAATTTATATTGTTTGTTCTATTTAAACTACTGTGTTCAATTTCGCAATTCACGCCATATGCAATAAATATATAGACGTCATTCCACTCTTAAAGTATTTAAACTGTTTAAAATAGTAACGTAGAAGCAGGGATTTATTAGAAGCTGTACTTTCAGAGATGATAATATATGTTATAATTTTTGTTGTTATTATCAATAATTAATGATATTTACAAGATCACTAGCGAGTACATTTTCTATTTGTAAATTAAGAAAATATACTCTGTAAACATCTTTTACTAAATTCTCTTACTGTTCAAATTTCATTTTATAATAAATAGAAAAGAGATTATATATATATATATATATATATATATATATATATATATGGATCATTCTACTTTTCATTGTTTTGTACTTCAAGTAACAGTTATAATCATTGATTGATTTAAAATAACAGAAAGTTGCTGGAAGCTAATCTGCAGACTGCACTTATTCCACTTATGTGAGACCTTTATGCATCTCCCAGTTAGTATTCTAGTTGTCACTCCTTCATCCATAAAATAGTTGTGAAAAACTTAATTAAGTAAATTTATATAATAATATAAATTTAATTATAATAATATAAATTTAATTATAATAATATAAATCACTGCAAGCAGATATTGTGCAGTGGTTACCATCTCCGCGTTAGGTATGGGTTCGTATCCCGGCCCGGGTAGTTAGTACCATTTGTCCCTAGAATACTATCAATAACACATTAGAAAACTCGATCACAATTTTTGAGGTAGTAACTCCTAACATCTACATACGCTTATACTAATACACGGCAAAAGAACTCGAATGTCGATAGCCAGTTGAATACCATAGCTGTAACAAATACAATAAATACTACTACTACTAGCGAAAACTCCAAAGTGATCTGGAATTGTAAACAAACCCTGAAGCAACTAGCGTAAGGGATCAGACTCACTCTGATGTGGATACCTGGGCACGAGGACATTCAGGGAAACGATGTCGCCGACGCACTCGCCAAAATGCGAGACGGAGGCTCTCTTTATGGGACCAGAGCCAATATGCAGTCTCACACGAGACCACTTGCGAGAGCGCATGTAGGTATAGATATAGGTATAGGCAACTGATCCGAAAGTAGGAGGAGGAGCAAAAGCAACATACACTTAGTGACAATGGCAAGCCAAAATACTCATTGACTACTCGGCACTAGGAACAATACAAATCCTAAGCCTCTCAAGAAATGCGATAAGAACTGTAACAGGCATTCTAGCGGGACACTGTTCGGCTAAATATCACCTAAATAAAATAGGCAAAGCAGAAAACACTACTTGCAGACTATGTGAATCAGATATTGAAACTGCCGAACACATACTGTGAACATGGCAACACTTGGACGGAAAAGCCTTTCCAGTCGTGGTAACGTTAATCTAACGACCTTGGAGTTGAGAAGCGGGCCTCTCAGGAACATATTACACTTCGTCCGAGAAGTAGAATTCATGGTAGAGTAATGGAAATAGGGTAAAGGACAATATATCAGCAGTGGTCGCCGTGTAGAATGGCAAGCAATGACCAAACGACCCGTCAAAAAAAAAACTACTACTACTACTGCAAAATAATAATGATCACACCCCAATCGCGGGCGAATTTCGCTAATCACATTTCATAGTTTTTCAGAGGTTGTCTGTGTAGTTAAGGTAACTAGCGGGTGATTAAACTCATTATGAACTTCTTCCTTTATCCGCGGAAAATCTATTGTGTACCTACTTATTGGCGTCCGATTGTCCTAGTAGATAATCGGTTGATGTCATTAGTAACACAAACCTACTTAAGCTAATGATGCACCAATGAAGAAACCAGCGCATACCCATACTTACAACCCCATTAGCGAGCGGACGGGCATGCACAATAACAACCACATTAGAAAGACTACAACCCGGACCCTAGACTACACCCTTCAATTAGTATGACCGATATTATTAAGGACACCGTACTCATAATTTATACAACACACCGACTCTCTGAAGACACTACCAGCCAACTTCACCAATGTAGAAGTTCTCAATTCAAATAGTTGTTCAAATCATTATACAATAAAACATTTTATAACTGGTACGACTTTTCCTCAATCCTGAGGTGGCATCAAAACCGTGTTCTACACATCGTATGTGAAATTTTCACTTGTACATACCAAAGCTTTATGAGTGATGTTTAAAACATTATTATCATTTATTTACTGTACAATATATGGGAAGCTTGTATTGATAAATATATCGTTGGACCCCAATCCATTAGATCTTAATGGATACTTCTAATCTTCTTATGTTATACATATTTATTACTGCGATAATAATTTTTTAAATAAAAAGTTCCATCAATGAACACAAAACCTACGAAGTGGCTTTGACCGCAAAAAAGAGGAAGCAGTGAAAAAGTCCTATTTCTTATTTATATCTTCTTGTACACCTATATATTTTTTATATAGTGTGCTATAGTAACACACTTATTCTTTTCGTGACATTTAGTTTATAAGTCACATATACGTTGTGGATATTTTCATCATTTATTTTCCTTTATGTTACACGCTTCGCTGTCAGGCATTCATGAAGGTTATGCGTTTTACTCCGTTGTCCTGCCGATATATTTTATTTTCTTGCTCTTAAAGCGTGCACAGAAAAGTATCTGAATTTATTTTATAGTTTCAAGTAGTTTATGTAAGCGAATCGGTAAAGAAACAAAAGTTACTATAATAATCACATTACTCAGCACGCTAATAAAGTAACACATATAGTTGACATATAAGTGTATAATCTTTTGTAAATTGTATACAAATTAAGTCGTAAATGTTCATGTAGCATTAAAAAAAACAAATAAATATAAGATTATATTATAGATTATTTAACTGCTATATTTATTTGTATATACATATTTTGAAATTTCCCACCAAATCTTGTTGAAATAAAATTAAGTAATATAATAAAATTATAATGAGACAATTTGCCCTATAAGGCACCTTACACGGTCAATATTACTGTCAATATTTTAGAATAATGACAGTATCACTGTACGATAATATATTTAAAATGTTCCTTATTCTTAAATATTGCCAGTATTACTAATCGTGTAAGGTATAGTAATGATGTAATGAAGAGAATACTAATCTTTATTCGGATAATTGATTACTTGATAAATATAAATGGAAGATTGAAGCAAATATTGACAGTACTAGGATTGACAGTATTATTGATCGTGTAAGGTGCCTTTAAAAAGCGTATATCAATTTTATTGAAATTGTTCGAATTACTTCGGCTCGTTTAAAGGAAACAAACTAAACGAATTATGAAAATGTTATGTGTAAGGCATGTGGTTATACACCCATGTATGGATGTATAACCATATGTTT
This sequence comes from Lordithon lunulatus, assembly GCA_963942505.1. Classification (NCBI taxonomy): domain Eukaryota; kingdom Metazoa; phylum Arthropoda; class Insecta; order Coleoptera; family Staphylinidae; genus Lordithon; species Lordithon lunulatus. The sequence goes on along the minus strand of OZ012667.1, from coordinate 53,738,810 downwards.
GATTTATATATATATATATATATATATATATATATATATATAAATCAATGTTATGTATAAACAAACGTATTTTATTTTCTTTAAATAAATATGTTATTCTCTTTCAAGTTGAAATGAACCTATTTGCAATAAACAAACCAATCATTCGCCTTAGAACTGAAACTCAAAAAGTTGAATAGTAAACCGAGAGCTGCAAACGGGTAGTAACTAACAAACAAATCCAGAAATTCAACAAATGTTATTACCTGTTTGCAAATACATGTCCATTCCAACTTAAAAACTAAAGTCCTAGCAGCTCTGACCGCCTGAAACATATAATTTGGAAGAACAAGTACATGAATACCCAGAGTAAGAATATTCAAAACATACTCAATACCTATTATGACATACGCGGCTGACAATATAGATGACACATTGTCCAGAATAAGGAAGCTGCGAACAAACGAAACAGAATCAAACACAGTCAATAGAATGGAGTATGACTGAATCGCCGAAGATCGCTATGAAGGAAGACCCAGAAAAACCCGCCCAGTGAGAAGACCATAAAAAATATGAAACGATAGCTGTTTATCAAGATTGCAAATGTCACCACCACAACATGTCATTATAAACAGGATTATAAAAAGAAGACAAATATAACGATATAGGATAGACGACCAAAAGGATTTTCTAGACTTGGCCTTAAAAAATGTCACTTTATCACTACTTCGTGTGATAAAATACAAATGATTTTGTATTTATTGTATATAGTTATATTTACAGTATATTCACTTGGTTAAATAATAGGTAAATATGTTGATCCTGGGACAGCGAGCCAGGAGTATGGGGTGGATGGAAGAGGTGACGAGGGCAACTGCAGGGTGGGCTTCTGGAACACTGCGGGTCTAAAGAAAAAAGTGCTGGGAGGAGTGTGGGTAAAAGAACTAGAGGATTGGTTGGGCTCAAAGGACATAGTGGGGCTAGTAGAGACGTGGCTGACAGAAGAGGAGTGGGGGCAGGTAGAGTGCTGTATGCCGACAGGATGGGACTGGATGACTGGCCAAAGGAGGAATCCTATTGAGGGTGAGGAAGATAGTGGGAAAATGGAACAGAGAGACGCTACAGGACTCGTAATAGGGAAGGTGGAAATGCATAGAAGTGCGGTATGGGTGGGAGCAGTGTACTGTAACAAAAACCGGGTGGAATTAATGGAGGTACTAGACGAACTGGATACGGCAGCAGATATGTGGATCATCGGGGGCGACTGGAATGTGAGGGTGGGGGAGCTGGAAGGAGGGACCGGAGAAGGCGGTGACTGGAGAAAAAGGTGCTCCCAGGATAAAGTGACTAACCAGGAGGGTAGAGAATGGATGCAATAGGTGAGAAAGTCAGGATGGGATGTGCTCAACGGTTGCTGTGAAGGGGACTGGGAAGGAAAAAAAACGTTCTGCGGACAAGGAGGAGGCTCGGTTTTGGACTACGTGGTGGTCAAAGGGATCGAAAGGGAAGAGTTGGTGTGCTTCAAGGTGGAAAACGTAGGAGGGTCGGATCATGTACCGGTGGAGGTGGTCGTTAGGGTGAGGAACGTTGGGAAGGGAGAACAGAGGAAGGGGCAGCAGAGGTTTGGATGGAGCGAGCCGGATTTGGATGCATATGAGAAAAAGCTATAACGCGTCAAGTGGGAGGATGTGCTTTCGATGCTCCAGTTGGAGAGAGTGATGGTGGCTGCATTGGAGAAGAAGAAGAGTGGGGGGCATAGGGAGAGTTGGTTTGACGAGGAATGTAGGGTGAAGAAGTCGAGCTGGCGAAGAGCAATGGCGAAGTGGAGAAATGGGAGAGGTGAAGTGGAAAGGGCCAATCAGGCGAAGAGGGAGTTCGAGAGAACCTGCGAGAGGAAGAAGATAGAGGAGTTGCAGAAGGTAGAAACGAGGTTGAGGGAGTGTGTGACAGAGAAAGGGTTGTGGGAAATTCTGAGGGGAAGCGTAAAAAAGGGCACCGTTAGCATAGAGCTGGCAGAGTGGGAGAAGAGTGGGGAGAACCAAGGTATGGATGCTGGCATATGCGGATGACATAGTATTAGTAGCCAAGAGAGTGGAAGAGATGCAAGAGATGTTGGAAAGAATGGGAAGGTACATGGATAGGAGAGGGCTAGTAGTGAATGTGGAGAAGACTAAATGGATGATGTTTAGGAATAGGGGTAGAGTGGAAGAGCTGAAATGGAAGGGAAGGATGATTGAGAGAGTGAATGTCTTTAAATATTTGGGTTTCTGGTTTGACAGTGGAGGAGGATTTAGGGTGCATGTGGTGGGAGTCGTGTGTAAGGGTTGTGAAGTTTGAAGAAAGATTGCAGGAATAGAGGAAGGATGTATGAAAGAGTGGGTATGTCTGAGGTGTGGGTAGAGGAGAAGCTGAGAGAAATGGGAAGCCTAGGAACTGAGGTAAGAGAGAGATTGAGAGATATTGAGTGGCAAGAACGGCAGACTAGAATGAATGAGAGCTCTTACAACCCTGGCTACGTAGAGTGGCAAGTGAGTGGGAGACTCCCGAGTTACTTAGCCAGGGGTGAGTTGAGCAGGGAGGACAAGGTATGCATGGCAAGAGCAAGGTGTGGGTCAGACGAGAGAGGGAGGAAAGTGTGGATGGGTTTAGGGTACACCGCGTGTGCGCTGTGTAGTAAGGGAAGCGACACGTGGTGGCACCTTAGCGAAGAATGTGAGGGTGTGAAAGCAGAGTGGGTGGGAGACTGCAGAAAGCTGAATGAATGGTTATGCGAGGATGGGGAAGGCGTGAAAATCTGCAGGAGGCTGACGTGGGAGAGGAAAGTGGCAACGGCAAAGGGAGCGGCGATAGATGGGGGTAATTAGTAATTAGATGACGCATGTTGTGGTTAAAAAACCAATGACAATGGTACGGAAAGACATCGGTAGAGATGTTTCGTGGCGCTTCTAATGAACAACAATTAAAATGAAATATTCGGAATACGACTATGGAACAATAATATGTAAAATTTGATTATAATTTGATTCTGAACTTTTATTAAATTTATTTTTGGAAAAAATAAAAAAAATCAATTGCATACAGGAGAGCAGTTAGATGTAAACAAGTGACGTCATGGCTTGATGCGCGGTCAGTCAGCTGCCGAGAAAAGAGAATGCTAGAGGTCTACACTTCCCCTTACTACTAAGTGGAACATTTTATTAAAAGTTTAAAATATAATTACGCACAACATTTATTTAAAATGAATGATTTTCGAGCACGTAACACGCATGCAGGACGATAGAATCGCCAAGATAGTCCGAGACGGTAAAACATACACCAAACGCCCTCTCGGCAGGCCACCGAAGAGGTGGAAGGACAGCTGGTCGTCGATATCACAGGAGCAGGACTCGGGATAAGAGTTTGGTCAAAACAAGCCACATGGCTTCCGAAAAGAAGAAGAAGAAGAAGAAGAGAATGATTTTCAGAAATATTTTAATCTGAATTAATATTAATTAACCCCGGGTAGTCGATACCAGTTGTGAGAAAAAGTCGGGGTCGATGTTCTGAAGTGGCAAGTCGTAACATTTACATACACATACACTAACATATGGCAGAAGGTTCCGAAGCTAGTTACAAAATTGTAACAAATACAGTAACTACTACTACTATTAATTAATTAATTAATGTGTGTAGTGCCCACACCTGTTATTTTAGTAACAATGTTTCCAAACAAAAACTGATCAGTTCCCATGTCTGCATTTGCCCCTGGCTTAGATCATGTATTGCGGTTGTAGTAATGTTGAAGTACGTTCAAATGCACTGTAACTATTGGAACTGGATGAATGGCGAATCTACAAATATACATTCATATGTTGTGTTATTTGTAAATACAGTTTTTGTTAAAGAAACACATTTCGAGTGTATGCACAATAGTACCATTAATTTAATATCATCGGAAACCATTTTGAAATCATTCGCTATGAAATTACACACATAATAATAACCCCGCAGCATTGGTATCTCTCCATTATAATCATTGAAATTGGCCTTTGATATTAACTGTACTACACCTCAGCCCAAACATTCCGTGTACGCGAGTATAAAAGAAGTGAAATTATACACGACTCGCAATGGTAAATTAATGAGAAAAAGTATTGACAAAAAACTCATTTAATTACAATCCCACCTGACGAGCATAATATTTTCACTCAAATTATTAAACCACGCGCGCTTTTCATCTCTTTATACAAACACATTTAGTTCGCTACCATATTGAGAGCTTTTTATTTATTGCCACCGTCCGCAATGCATAAACAAACGGGGGCCCCGAGTTAATTTTGCACCGCGTGATGAATTAAATGTTGCAAAAATAAAGCACCGGCTTCAAAATTGGATATTAAATCCTATAAATAATGCAAATGAAAACGATTTATAAATGGCCATTTTGAAACCCGAATTATCGGTAATTTGCACCCCCTGCAGCGCAGCGCATTCGTTTTGGCGCCCGCCCGGACAATGCATCAATTGACTCAATTGTGGTATTTGTGGTTAATTAACAATAACCAGTGACAATGCAATTGCACTTCGGGGTTGCCATGGTGACGGTCAATTCAAGACACATGCCATCGGGGAGTACGGACATGTCGCATGCACCACTAATTTTGCATATGTGCGTAAACACCTGGACGTCACAATTGCACTATATGGGGTGGTCGTTGCATTCAAATTAGTTTCATGAGAATTATTCAAAATTTTAGGCGTCTATTTAATTATTAATTTCTAGAATAGCGCTGATACTATTTTGTTTATGTATGCTGTAAACACATTCCGGACTACGCTTGTTGCATAATATAATAATAATTTTAATCTTAATTTAAATTACAACGTAATTTCAGTGTAGCAAAATGAATCGATAGTTCATCGTTTGACAACGTGTGCTAATGGCATATTAACATTCGCCCTATGCGTTTATGGCAACTATAAACACATTTAGTGTATTATGCCTAGTCCAATATTGAGTGTAGAATGTATATAATTTATTACTGATACTAATAATAGCTATATATTTTACTAACCAAATTTGATGCTTATAGATTCTATAACGTTTTAACTAATATAATCAAAAACGTTGACATCTGATCGTACAACGTGTGCTAATCAATTTCCTTTTAAAATTCGCATTATTTTCTAACGACGGATTAATATGTGTTGATTTTAACAATATACTATTATTTATATTATTTTATATATGTAGCTATTTGATGCTATGTGAATTTGACTAACTTTATTCATAAATTTCCATAAATTCATTAATAAATGCCGTGTTTTATTAATAATTTCTAATTGTAATAGGCCCCAACTTTCATTTCCATATGTAAATACCTTTAATTTATTTACTACCAGAAAATGTGGTAATTAGTTCAGTGAATAATTGAAATAGACATATCAACTTTTGGAAAATAACCACAAATAAATATGTTATTTATTACGTTTTATCTTTTATGTATATAGCTCTGCTAATAAAGAAATTTTATTTTTATTAACTAGGGAAAAAAAAGCGTGTCTATATAAAATTATTTAATTTATCGTGTTTCGACATAGAAATTTAATAAACACATTCGGGTACAAATTGTAAAGGGTTCCAACGCGCGCCTACATATGGTTTTAAATTTTGCCCCATAGTCAAGTTAATTTGTTTATAAAATGGGAATCAAATCTCGCAGCGTATCACTCGTCACCGCCGCGTATATAATTGAGTATAGTTTCCTGATGGCAATCGTGTCAGTACGATGCAAAATAAATATTCCCATTGATTTCGTAAAATCGCATCAGTTTCAAAAAGCGACGAGCATTAAACGGACGAGCGAACAAACAGTTTATTGCAATTACTACGGCTCGATAGATTAAGCCACTCATGTTATATGTATTTTAATACGGATTTGATGCTCGGATGATCAGCCCGCCTGATTTATATTATCCGCGCAGACCTGACCTAATATGTTTAGGAAAATTAAAATAATTAAAATTCGTAATCTATGTTATAATCCCTGTGGTTGCTATATTGGCGCGCACGAGTATATCCATTATCTGATGCGATTCGTTTTCATGGTGAATTTATTTCATAGGTTATTATTTGGAAACCCCCAAAATATACCTACATACTAGAATATTTATTCATCAGTAGAATTTGATAGTTTCTACGCATTCCCTAGTCAGTGCACATGGCCATGAATCACAGGAAAAAGACGGATATATTGCTGTGAAATAAACGGCTTTAATTAACGCGTGTGTAATTAAAAATGCGGGAATGTAGCATAGAAAATGTAACTGAGAACATAAATGAAAAGCCGGCGACATGTTATTTATTTCATTTCCAAATTGGCGACACGTGAATTTGCTGTATGATATGTAAATTAGTTTGACGTTATTCATCCGGGCTAATGTAATCGACTATGCGGTTGTTGTTATGCATGAACCGTAAATCATTTTCTTTTATAGTGCGGGCCAACATTTTTGTTTATCAAACATTATTTTTAATTGGAAATTTTAATAGCATATAGTCTATTAAATGATTGTAGAATCATCAATGTTACCAAACTAATTAAGTTCAAATCAAATCAAATATATATGAGAGGATTTGATAAATTGGAAAGCAAATTTATTACTGCCCAGAATCTTTTATAACTTAAAAACCATCTGCTGTTGCTCTGTTTGTGTAAAAGGTAAAATATTTGACATTTTAATTATAATAATAACAATAAACATATTAAAGGTGGGTTGTGATTAATCTGATAATGCTTGCATAAATTGTCGTTAACTTTGCATCTCATAGCGTCAAATAATTCTGTCTACATCGGGCAATGTTACTGTTACGTCAAAGTGACATTACCTACAGAGTTATGAAAGCCATCTGCTTTTATCCAAATCCATACTTATTTGTTTTTTGGCCGTGACCTCTTGCATTCAAAGTTTTGAAGGACCCCCTGAAAAATGAGTATATGTAGAAAAACATTTCGAATGTTTTTTTTGAGACCTCCTTAAAAATTATTCGCGACCCCAGCTTTGAGAATCACTGGTTTAAAAGGTATTATGGGACCTTATGGCTATAGATATTGCTGAATAATATTTTTGAATATAAGTTTGTTGTTGTGTTGGGTATAACCTATTAGAATTATTTTTATAATTGTGATGTAGGATTCCTTGATATTTTATAATACCGAAACAAACATTTGTATTATGAACTATACCAACAATCGTTAAATATTGCAGGTGTTAACATGCTCGTATTCTCGCTAATAAAATTGCTTCATAATAATAACGACACGGAAAATTATTTTCAAATGTCTATCGGAACTAATTAATAACTGATTTTATACAGCAAACATGAAAATAGGCGTTCTATTTTAGTTGTTGCAATGTAAATATTAATTATCACAGCAACAATTAATTATTTTAATTAATTACCGTAATTATGTTGTAATTTAAATTTATAAGGTTGTTTCCAATCTTATATGAATCATAAAAGTTGCGAAAGTCGCGGGGAAGTAAAGGTAACTTATAATCCATGAGAATTACGTGAGAAATTGCCTGTTTAGTCGATAGAAGTTTTTATAAGTACATTATATTATAAATTGCGATATGGAGCATGGGCCTTTGCGATTTAGAGTAAGGCTCTATATATGGCATAAACATGGATTGAACTTTACATAAATTAAAAATAAATTAAATCTAATAAATTGATAGTGTTAAAAAAAACAAAGAAAAATTCAATTGCATATCGTGTACACATTTTATTACATATACATAACTTCACAATTGAATGACTAAAAACGGGGACAGTTTATGTACACCCAAAATGTATTATCCTTCTATATTAACTAAGTTGTAATAGATACCAGTTCTTTAAATGAAACATTGATTCCATATCAATCGAAGGCACTCGTTTCATCAGGTCACACGTTACTACTTACTAAAATAAAAAGTAATCCAAAATATCTACCGAAGCAAGATTTGAATAATATAAATAATCCCAAAATTCAGAATGAAGGGGACGATTTGACAGAGTGGGCTATCGACATAGTTGGGCAGCTGTATCGATCGCCTTCTCTGTCAAATCGTCCCATTCATTCCGAATTTTGGGACAGGATACCACGATCTAAATAGAAGAGCAATGAAACATGTTTGCCATGACCATGAAGAATGCAATAAGAAGGAAACTAAAAGCAGATAAAACTAATAATAAAAATAAAACATGGATGATGGAAGAGATACTGAAGCTTATGGACAATACAACACCACAAAATTCAAGGAAACAACGACATGTACACACAAATTAACACAGAGATTAAGAAAATATACAGAAGCTCTATACTACGTATACGTAAATTAATGTGTGCCCCCACAGGATATAGAGGTTATAAGGGACCTACTACATTAATATTTGAGACAGAGGCCAAGATAGCAACTGACGCCACGAGGAGGTCATACGAATCATCCACAGATCATACCAAACTAGCGTTATTGAAAACAGAAAAATCTAAAATCTAAAAATGCATCCACATAGGACAATAAATATACTACAGATGACAAAACCTTACGTTTTCGACCACTTTTACGCCACTCCTGACGTATGGGTCTCTTTCGCTGCCTATAGTTCTGGCAACTGGCACTATTGGTGGACCTACAGTTTAGCGTGGATTCCGAACCACCGGCGTACGTTTAGATGAGAATATCATCTACTCCAGGCCAGAGAAAGAAGGTGCTAGCCATGAAAACCCCCACGCTGGGCAAGCGGGTTGGGGAGTGGGCGTGCGTGCAAGCTGAGATGCCTTCAGATCTTCAGCGCAACAGTCAGATGCCTTACCACTGCGCTACGCTGCCACTTAACAAAACCTTACAAAGTAACAATACCTGATAGTGCAGAATGGGAAAAAGGTGGCCACATGCAAAAACTAAAAGGATCAAACTGGTCTACCGATAGATCTAAAACCAACAAAGGAACAGGAATATGAGTGGATACGAACGACTCGGCCGAAGGGACAAGGATTCAGCTGAGCGAGTGTACCTCCGAGTTCCACGCAGAAACCATTGTAGTTTAAAGTTGCGTTAAAACTTATAATTATAATTTATAATTATAGAAAGAAGGAAAACAATATTGTGACAAATACTCAAACAGTGCTAAGAACAATAGACTCCAGCGTGAATAAACTCTAGAGGTGTCATAGAATGCACTGCAGACCTAAATGTGGGAGCTCAAAACAAAGTAATACCTGTGTGGGACCCGGGACAACAGCTTTGAAGAGCTCCGAGCGCGCCCATTCATGAGACTTCCGAACTTCCTTGAAGATACATGAATAAGTAATAATAAAATGGGACAGCACAATAGGTTAGCCGTGGCCGTATGCAATGGGATCCAACAGTAAAACCATTGTCCATCCAGAAAAAAAGTTGCTTCAATCATGAACTTATTAAGGTGAAACGTAAGTAAGAAAAAGGATATAGCTCATAAAAAGATTTAAAAAACACTACTTATCACTTGACTATATTCAAGTTATTACGAAAGTGGCTTAGGCTAATATGCAATACTTCAATCAATATAAAAGTTACATAGAATCGGAAAGGCATATGATTAAATAAATAAATAAATAATGATCGTCAACATTTGTCGAACGAATTGAAACAAGGCCAATCCACCCGTGGTCAATCTACCCGGAAAAACTTGATCTTTTCTATTTTATCATCTGGTGCGTTATTATTATTATTCTACGTTTTTTAACTATTTTTAAATGAAAATATAGTAATATAACATCTTACTGTGCAGGATAATATGTAAACATTTGGAGTTTGTATTATTCTGTGTCTTTTAAGAGTTGCAAGTATTGATAAATGGTATTAATTTATTCGTCTTTTATTTATTAATATACACAATTAATAAATAAAAGACGAATAAATTAATACTATTTATCAATACTTACAGCTTTTAAAAGTCTCACAGTATATTATTACAAATTCCAAATGTTTACATATTTCTCCTGCACAGTAAGATGTTATATTACTATTTTAGACACGTGTGCAGTGAAATATACGTTCCTATGAGAAAATTTTAAAAACGTAAGCACAATTTAAGCGGAATTCGCTGGGCGAATTTTGTTGGTATTATAACGTTATTGGGAAACCCTAATTTATCACAAACACTGCCAGAGCATATAAAGTAGCAACATATATTTCATCTATATAAAATAATGTGCAATCCTTCTCCACTGTCATATACAAAGTACGAGCTCTAACAACTAAATGTAGAACATGCAGATAATTTGCGAATAACCTTCCGTTTTACACCCAGCTCAGTGGCCGAATAGTTAAAGGCGTCATCCGTCTAGAACTGAGCATTGGAAAGTCTAAGTTCGAACCCCATCGGCTTGAATTTTCGCGAATTACCTTTCATAGTTTCTCAGAGATTTTCTATAAAGTTAAAGTAAATATCGGGTGATTAAACTCTTCTAAGCTTCTCTCTTGCCCAGCGGGAAAAGCCTCCCGGCTGATAGGCCTGTAAAGATTGGAAGTTTTTTATTCCCGTTTACTAATATGCTTTGACTGATTTATTTTTAAAATTATGGAAGAAATTTCCAACATATTTTATACCGCATAAAAAAAATCTCACATTACTTTTTTATTATTATTACGATTTATTAAGTCACATGGTATTCGAAAATGATGACAACTAAATGTTGGAACAAATACATTTTAATAGAATTCAAAATACGTTAATAAGATGCAACATTAGAATTTATAACGACCTGGGTGCGATTCTTGACACCACTCATTACGAATTCGTTTAACTCAAAGCCGCTCCGCAAATTGTGGTGGACAATTCAGCATGTGAGCTCGTATACTGCACTGGTCTGACTAGTGTATCGTTTTGGTGGTATCAGTCCCTGTCTGGAGCACAAGTCATAATTGGACTCTATGGTTTTCTAGATGCCTACCTTACTTTCTACAGTTATACATAGATTATTCCGTATGTTCTTCTTGCATCCCGCTATTCTGGCTGCTTTATTGGATAGAGCCCTTACTTCTTGGTCTAGTGCTTTGAAGTAAAAGAGTTATCTGATAGTAATATATATATATATATATATATATATATATATATATATATATATATATATATATATTACTATCAGATAACTCTTGTATCATATATTTTATTACAATAATAACAATAACTGCAAACGTTGTTTTTTGCTAAAAGTAGTATGTGTGTATATGAAACACACAGAGAGAATACGTTAGTATCCGGCGTATGCACAATATTTAAATTAAACACCTCTTCTACTTTATCAATATTTTATCGAAATATTTTAATAAACGAATAGAATATATTTTAGCTTTCGAATTAAAAAGAATGTAGAATTAAAAAATATGCCACAACGTTTTACATAACAATTTAACACTACGAACACACAGATTTATGTTTAATATTTACATTTGCCACATATTACACGAAGCTTCTTTATGTTTAATGATTCTTTTACGCTTGGTTGTGTTTTTATTGTTTGAGAAGATCACAGGAGGACTTTGATAAATTAAACGCTGTATTGTTCTGACTCCCAAGTTTCTTTTTACAAGCGCCAACCCATTATTCGCAACGTGAGACATATTATTTTTATGCTTTATCTTATAAATACACGCATTTCACAAAATATGTGTGTTTTAATTACTTGTCTAATACATTACACGTAAAAATAAAATGAACCCTCAGCCCGTATATACATATTAATAGTAATAATAATTTTTCCTACAATTTTACGATGATTCATTAATTGACATATTAATTGTATGCTTTATATTTTAAATATACACACACGTTTAACACAAATAGATGTAGAATAAAATATTTCCTTATTAGTCCCTTTCGGGATTAATTTTTGTTGCGGCTTTTATTACAATGTGTTCATTTACCTATGTAATATAATAATACATTTCTATAATACAATACAATACAATGTTAAGGTAGATACAGATGATGACATCCAAAACATAGCCAGATTTGGATTTGGGAAAAAGAAACATTAGATGGGAAACGTTAATAGAATACTGCAGAAAAGAAAACCTATTATGCATGAACATATTCTTCCAACCATAAAGGAGGTGGACCTGAAATACACCGAATAGCAAGATCAAAAATGAAATAGATTATATCATTACTAATAGGAAAGACATCTACCAGGATGTAACAGTATTGAACCAATTTGACACAAATAGCGACCACCGAATAATACGGACAATAATAAATATCAATACAAGCTATGAAAGAAGTAAACTCGCGAAGCAATAAAAGTATCCAATGACAGCGACCCTAACCACAAATATAGACAAATTCCAAAATACACTCAGCAAGAAATATAGAAAGATTAAAGAAAACAGGTATAAAGTCCTCTGATAACATATGCAGCAACATACAAGGCATGCACGAAACAAAAAGGACATACTGATAAGGTCAGAAACTAAAGACAAAGGAGGAACACAAACAGGAAGCATAAGGAACAAACTAACATAGTATAAAAGAAAACTTATATAGAACAACATAGAAAACAACAAAAATATGAAGGCCCTCAAGTCAAAACTATCTCTAGGATGAGATAACACATGACAAGGGGGATCATGGTATATATATATATATATATATATATATATATATATATATATATATATATATATATATAGATGGTCGTGGTTTGCCGTTCCCTAGTTCGTTGTACCGTACTGTGCGTAGCTACTCGCAGTGGCATAGTATATGTCCTGTGGTCTCTTCCTAGAAGAACATGCAGAGGGATTATTATGCTTATCCATGTCATGTAGTTGTTAAGCCTGCAGCCGCCTGTTAGGAGACATACTATCATTCTGATAGTTTTCCTGCCTGGGGTTAGTAATTCCTTTCAGAATTTGGGGCTTCGTCCTATTATGAATTCATTTATACGTTTCTGCCCTGGCTGGTTTGCCCACCTGTCCTGAGACTTTATTGCCATCCATTTTCCATTAATGTCTTTGTCACTGCTTTTGAACACTGAATAGGACTCCGGGCCGATTATGGGTTTTGATGCGCCTTCTCGGGCGAGTACGTCTGCTCTGTTATTGCCTTGGATACCACTATGCCCCGGCACACACGATAGGGTCAGTTTGTATGGTCTGCCTAGCACGCCAAAGATTTGCTGGCTACCAGCTGGGACTTACGCTCTATGGTAGCGATTGCTTTTATTGCCGCTTCGCTGTCAGTGTATATGGTAATTCGTGTATTAGTTATTTTGCGTCTCAGCGCTCCTTTGCAGAGTGTTGTATAGATACTAGAGCTTGTCTATACTTGTGGAAAAATTGGCTTCGGGTCGACGCTGAGGACACTGGCTCCTGTTCCTTCCGCTTTTTTAAGCCGCCTGTGAACCAGAAGAAATCTGTTTGGTGGGTCATTTGACCAGGCCTTTCTTCCTGGTACTACGACATCGTATTCCTTACAGAAGTTGTACTTGAAATACTGTCTAGGTAAATTGCTAATATGGGATGGGTCCTCAGCTCGTTATACGGATTTAGGTTGTTCGCCCTGTGCTGTTATCTTAAGAGGATTTGACCTTTAAGTAATCTGTGCCTTACAGATCTTGCCTGTTTTTCAATGAGGATGTGTAGTGGTAGTAGGTCCAGCAGGACTTCCATTGATTGTTGTTTTCAAAGCTTCTGTTGTTCTCATCCAGACAAGTCTTTAGGTGCTGCATAGAAGCCAGTCCGCTTTGGCTTGCTTAGTCCTCGGCCATCATACTACTTACCCATATGATATCATGGGTCTTACTACCCTAGTATATAGCCATAAGGTCATTTTGGGGTTAAGGCCCTAGTTTTCCCCGCACATTATACTGCACCTGCCTAATGTTAATGAAACTTTCTATAAGAGTTCCATGTCAGTTTTTGGTCAAAGATGACTTCTTGATATTTGGCCTCTAATGCAAATAGAATGTATATACCTTTAAGTGTCGGGCATTTTAGACCTTGTACTCTTCTTCTTGTATAGTTGTCTATTGTGATTATTAGAGAGTTTATGAACATCCTTGCGCCATTTGTTCAATATATTCAGAGCTATTTGTGTGTACTCTGAGACTATTCAAGCGAATTTTCGTTTCACGACGATCTCAAAACGACGAATACAATGTCGTTCTAGTATTTTAGGCAGTGGATACCTTCCGAGGATAGCTTTTCCAGGATATCGTCAACTAGGACAGTCCAAAGTAGTGGTAATATCACTGCGCCCTGCTGGTACCCCTTTCCAGTACGCGCCTTTATGGCGGCCTCGCCGAGTGTGCATGTGATTATTCTGTTCTCTAGGCTGGCTTGTTCCTAATGACATATAACATATGGTATACCGTTTGACTTGGCCATTGATTGTGTTGCGGCATTGTTGAATGCACCTTCAATATCAAGGTACGTGGCAGTGGATAGTTGGCCATCATTCAGTGTGTTTGCCAGTAGCGTGTTTAGATCATCAAGAGCCAAGTCGAGAGACCTTCACGGCTGGTAAGCGTATTGTCGTTTATTTAGGGGGTTACTTTTCAGTATACTATCCCTAACGTATGTGTCTCATCAGCCTTCCTAGCGTATTGGGTAGAAAACACGTAAGTCTATATGACTTGGGTGTGTGATCGTTCGTTCTTCCCACGTTTGGCAGAAAGATAACATTGGTTTTCCACCACCCCTGTGGTATGTACCTCCAGGCTATGCTAGTTCTGAATATTTTGCACATATGTGGGATGAGAATATTCTGTCCTTTCTGTAGTAGGACTGGATATATCCCATCCCATCCCCGATTTAAATGGCTGGAATTTGTTTATAGCCCACCTTATGTTATGTGGATTTGCTATTTCTGTTGCGGGTTTCCATTCACCAGCAGTGGGGCTTGTGGGCCTGTAGATTCGTATGAGGGTTTCGCTACCCGCGATAATTGTTGCGGCCGGAAAATGTGCCTTCATGGACATTTGCAATGTTTTCCTCCACTGTGTCCATATACGTTCCATTCTCTTTTTTGAGGAAGCTTATTTGGGTTTACATCTCTTCGGCAATACTTTCCGCATTCTAGCACATGTATGAGTTTCGTTTACCTACTCGCAGAACTTCCTCTAGCTGTCCCTTTTGGCTTTGCGAATTTCTGTGTTGTACTCCGTTAATGTACTTTTGTAGGTCGCCCAGTCTTGATCTCCCTTGCCCTTGTTGAAGAGGCTTCTGGATTCACTTCTTAGTTTTTCACGGTAGTTGTTCCACCAAGCTGTGCGGCTCCTTTGTCTTTTCGTTTTCTCCTAACAGTTTTCCACGTAGACGGTGCCACTACGTCATTTACCAGTTTGTCTGCCATACCACCTCTTTCACACCGCCTGTACCTAGCTACAAGGTGTCACTGAAGGATGCATAGTATCCTTCCCAGTTAGTGGCCCGGGAGTTTCTAAATTTGGACATGATGATTGGAGCTGTTCTTCCATCGAACCTGATGTACCTGTGATAGTAACACGACGGTTCGTCCGCCACATGTCCGTTTTGTATGTTGTTACTAGTGTGCCAGGTCTAATGGGTCTTTTGCTTGATTCATATCTAGGACTTATCGCCAAACTGCCGTAACAAAGGTAGGTTTATTGCCCGTGTTGGCTACGTTTATCCCTGCGCCTAAAATTCAAGGAGTGACTCACTTCTAGGGTTGATGTATGTGCTTCCCCATGTGATATGGTGGCCATTGGTATCGGAGCCGATGATGAGTTGAAAGTTCCTTAATTCACAGTAGGCAATAATTTCACTCAGTATCTGCGGGGGACACCTGTTCTCACCTGAGAAGTAGGCGTAGCATACCACCAGTCTTTTCGATCGTCTTTTAGTTGGTGCTATTAGAAGAGCCGTAACGAAGTCCGAGGTGCATATTCTCGGTATTAGTGTGCAGCTTATTATTTTGTTGTATATTATGCAGCCCTTAGTTTGCCATTTGCTCTGCTGTATAGTACTATACCTTGTTGCGAGTTTGGCCTTGCAACCATCTCTTCGTGTGGCAAGTGTTCTTGTATCAGTGCCCGATCTAGGTCTTCTTGATTGAATCTCCGATATGTGATAGCCGAAGCGGCCTTGGCATGTTGTAGGTTAGCCCTACAAGCGACCCTACAGCATAATGATCCCCTCCATTATTCCGCTGTGGTTTGGGTCTCCTCCGAAGTTCCTGCTGGGACCGGTCCTTCTCCCTCGTTCCTCTACATGCACGCGTCGGCCTGGGCTTGGGCTATTAGCCTACTGGGCAGGTCGGTGCTGCCTTCGGGGATATTGCCCTTCACCACGGATGCAGTAGAATTTTGGATGGGCTTCGTAGGGGCTGGATCCTCTGTATCGTCTTTTTTATGTCCCCGGGTCTTCAACCGGAATTTTAATTTTTCCATGCCGAAGTAGGGGGACATATAACTGGCCTCTGGGACCGCATGTGAACTATAGAAAAGTTGATTGAGGATACTACTGTTGCCCTTGGGATTTCAATAATTGCCAGCATTTGCTAGTCTTGTGTACCCCAATATACGTGTTGATTTAATTGCACCTTCTGTCCCATAGTCCGCTTTTCTTCTGACTGCCTTTGTGTGATTCACTGCATTTAAACACAGCGGCAACACCCAAGCAACATATTGCTTGCATCTTCTGTTAATCTCGTGAAGCGTCGTGAAGCGTCGTGAGGATAAGGTCTTAATATTAGTAATAATTTTTAGTGAATTCATGAATTACTTTAATTACTGCTCCTATTAATGAGTATTAAGTCATACGATACAGTTTTCTCCCACAATTTTTTGAAATCGTGAATACTGGTTGGTTTTAGTAGTAGTTCCTGTATTTGTTCTATGACATTCTTTCTACCTTCTGATCCTTCTGCCGTGTGTTAGTGTATATGTATGTGATTGTTATGCTTGGGTTTATTATTTCATAAACAAAATTTATAACAGAAAAAATATATATATTGATCGAAAATATTTCGTAATCGCCAGATAATAATCTAATAGAATCCAACTGCTGTTGTACTGTTGTCGCCGTCGTCATCCAAAACGTAACTTTTGATAATAACGCTATCGTAAAACGTAAGCCCTCCAATACGTACCATTTCAACGGGGAACGCAAGTTCGTTCGTCTTTAAGAATGTAATAACAAGGGCTCATATCTATATCTACGTGACGTAGCGCGCCGAGTCGTTTAACGCACGTGTCATCCGCAGCCCTTCAGTAAACACGGCTCTATTGTGCGGCTCCAGCCCCAGCGAATTAAACCCTCAATCAACCAATAATGCTCAAAAGATAAATGCATTATTCCAAGCCTGTGTAATGGTTATTAGTGCGCCACTAATTAACATATATGTTTTTTAACAAACAGGGGAAAATATTCATTGCGAATCCGATCCTGATGGATTGACATGCTAAATTCGATTTGGCTAGGTATTAAATTCGTATTTGCTTTTGAGATCTAATGGCTTTCAACTTCTGACAAATAAGTGATTATTATGTAATAATCAATTTAACTAGTACTATACTTAATAATTGATTTTAGTTAATTATATGAGAATATATCAAACAAAAGCAATAAATAGTATTATTTTAAATAGATTATAAATTAATTAGGGTCATTACCTTCATCCTTAAGTCTGTATGACATTCTCTAGTTTCCTTTATCGGTTTATATATAAGAATTGATATATTAAACTGTATAACTATTTCTAACTGGAAAATTAACATGGCATTACAGAAGTAAGTAAAAACCCCCAGCTACTAACTTATCATTACATATCTATATGGTATCAGAAAGTTAAAAATTCAAAACATAATCATATTTTTCATGAAAAACAGGATTATTAATATTTCTAACAAATGCCCGTTCTCACCATGTCAAAGTTAAACGTAAATAGAAATTAAAGTACTGACATTGAATAAGAAATATATGATTCCTTCACTCAACGGTACTAATGAAGTTAATCAAATTATAAAAGCTAACATAACTAAAGAAAGAAATACTATTAATTATGACTTTAGAGGAAATTATTTGTAATCAAAAGTATGTCGTAGAATGAGTTTTGTATGTAAACTGCAGTAATCCTGCGGCATACATATATTAATACTTCTATATTAGGATATAAACACCAGTTAGATATATCGAATAGATACAAACCAGCCATTAAACTAAATCTATTAAAATACTGCAGCTAGCACCAATATTGTTTTGATATCAAATGTTTTGGAAACTATTAGCCGGATAAAATCTTTAATAAACGAGTCAAGTATGTCCTCCAGTTCCATTGTGGGTCTTACAGTTATCGCGAATCGTTGGCACATATCCCGTCAATTTTCCATTTTGCAGTGACCAGGCAATAATGTGGCGCATAAAAGTTATATATTTCTTTCAATATTTTACATAGAATCGAGCATTTTACGAGTGTATAGCGGGCGCACACGTTGAATTTTATTACTTTATAAAGATCGTATGACTTGTCCTAGTGTAATAGGATGTACTGAAATATCTCGGAATTTATAAACGCTGCAATAAACCATGGACACTTATGCATTGATTTAATTCGCGCAAATAAATTAAGTGCGAATTATAATTGTCAGCGTAAGCATGAATAAAACGGATCGGTTTCTGTTATTCAGGCCCTCTGTTGGAAATTGAAAACGCGTTCTATATTAATGAGTCATCAAAACGTACTTTAGAGGATCTCATAAAAGTTTATGCGGTCGTGAGGAGTTATTGGTGATACCTGTATTATTGTTCGTCAAATTTTGATCATTCTAAGTTACCCCACGGAATATTTTGTATTATTTACCGCAGTAATAAAAAAGAAGCAATAAACCGAATTGGGTTGATAGGAACGAGTTTTATGGTTTTGCGTTCCCTCCGTCTTATTCTGCATAATTTAGTACTCTGCCAACGCACTATATTCAATTGATGGTTAATTTCGTCTAACTGAATACCACGCTAGTGCCAACTCGGACGAACTTTTATATATTAATTTATTAGTGTTATTTATGCCTAGAAAGTGTTAAAGAAAGAAATAATCGTTTACATTTGGCTGGGACTCAAAAATATATTTCTATATTTATAAATATAACATCATCCGAAGACATACTTATTAAATGGTATGTGAATTTCTTATGACCTGTTTATAGTTTGTGGTTTAATTAGATTAAAATTTATTTAATACTTAACTATCGTGTTTTGGAATGTTATGTGTACATACATTTCTCGGATTTCTGCAAGTTGCCAAAAATTTGTTTATATTACTACGCAAATAAGATATAGATGTAAGTTATTTATTTTGCATGCATGTGCAAAAATTTAAAAATGATACATAATTTAGGAATGAATAATAGGTCCGTACCACCAAGTAGTTTACAGTTTTCATTGCATTTTACTAATCAGGCGCCGCTTTCCAAGAGTTTTACATGGCAATAATAGGCATAATTTAAATATTTTACTTGCTATTCATATATAATAATTAAATATGATATACTATGATACAGTTGTTGGATTAAAGGACGATTTAGTCATTGGAAAATTAGGAGGATATATATATATATATATATATATATATATATATATATATATTTATTTATTATTATTAGTATTGTTATTATTTTATATTGTATTTATGTGATAATGTAAATAAAGATGATTATATGTATATTACGTGTAGAATGAACAACAGTGAGATGAAGAAATGATTTAATTATTGTAACAAATATAGCACAAACTCGATTCGATCTCGAAGACAAAAAGAGATACATATTATTATACTTAATAAATTGAAAGTGCAGGATGAAAATAAAGAATACACAGAACCGTGGACGAAAGAAGAGATAATGATGCATTTTATAAGAGGATAGGAATACAATTTTAGAATACATACTATTATAATATTACCAGGTGAAATTCTCGTTGTCCGAGTATGATAACCATTATGTTGATTCATATTGAGATAATTGGTATCTTGCCAACTCCTTTGAACCTGTGTGAATATTGTGTATACTTTTCCTCTCAAAATATTCCCAAACGTGTAACAATGCGCGCCCTGCTTATTATTCTTCTAACTATGTAATTTCGTGTTCTTAGATAACAATAGATGCAACTATCCTACCATCGCATTGTTTTTGTCCCTATTTGACGAACAAAACTGTCAGTAGTAAAAATATTTGTCTCGACATGCACTGACAGTATAAAAGTCAGGTTGGTCGACTTCAAAACATTGTCTTAGTATTTATATTATAGGGATAATTAATTAACAATTGATATTGCATGAGAATGAAAGGTAGAAAATGGCTTATAAAAGAAGAACTAGATATGCCAATTAAAACGGCGTATAAAATTAAATGTTTTAAGTTTTATTTAAAATATTATTATTATTCAATTAATTAAAGCTATTAGATTATTATTATTACTATGAATGAGTAAATGAAGTGTTGGTGTATTGGAAAACATAACGAAAATATGTATGCATTATAAAGTATATTAATTAATAGAGCAAATGATCGGGTCGATGAGAGATATGAGTTTATAATTAATTGCCGGCTTATCGGGATCGTTTATTATAAGTTGTTGAAGCAGTGATTAACAGTAGTAGCGAGGCTTCATAAACTTCTGTAATCCGCACATATGTCACGGTTGTATTTGTAATTAAACGGGCAAATGAGGTGCAATAAACAGAAGTTTGTGAAATAAAATTGTGCATCCCATTATATTAGAGAAATTATCTAGTTAAAACGCGCATAATATAGTAGCGGTAAAATGTTTAACTGCACCGCATTTTATATACTGTGTAATGAATAACATTAGCTTAATTTATAATATAACCAATGTGTGCTAATTACTTTATCTGGAAACAAATATGGCTCTAGCGTACATTAATAAATAATAGCACTGTATTTAACTAAATGATGATTAAATATAAACCGGGAAGTTGAGATCCACTCCAGCATCAAAATCTGCTGCTAGTATGAGATCTAAATAGCAGGGTTGAATCGACGGATTATTGGACCTTTTGGAGAGATAATGAGAAGCATTATTCAAGAAAGAATAATTAACCTGTACCGACTAACAAATCTTCAAAGATCAATACTTGGATTGGATCATCTCTAAGCCAAAAATGTAAATCTAAAAGTTAACTTAAAACTAATTGGAAAATATTATGAGGCTGAAAGAATGCTGCGAAATAATAAAAATGTTTAAAAATATAGAACTGAATAATTTTCCGAAATATATAGAAAACCAGGAAATCAAGCAATACAAATACTGACGAATCGGAAAGTATTAGGTGCAAATTGCATACCAAAGGAATTAATATATATATATATATAGCAAGAAGATTGACGGACTATTAAAGATATGATGTGGATGACGGATATAAGTCCAAATGGGGAATACTGGAAACCAAGGGCTAGGTGCTAGGTATTTTTCTACAAATTGTTATTAAAATTGTTTTTCCAGTTATAATTTTCGTTTGCCCGCCCGTTATGTCCGTTTGTGCACTCTCCATCAAAAAGTTATTAACAATTTAAAAATTAAAATAAATTATAACGGCCCTAATTTTTTTTTTCGGTGTTTTATAATTGGAATCGTTTGTCCAACTTTTTGATAGAGGGTGGACAAACGAAAATAACGGGTGGCCAAAGGAAAATTCTAAATGTACAAACGATTCCAATGATAATTTGTAGAGAAATACCTACAGATAAATTCAAGCCCGTAATAATATATTTTAAATCTTAAATTGTTACTAACTTATTGATGAAGGGTGAACAAACGAAAATAATGGATGGACAAACAAAAATTATAAATGGACAAACGATTCCAATGATAATTCAGGGTCGTAATAATGTGTACCGGTATTTTCCTTTGGAACAAGAATAGTTGGCAACCCTAGACATAGGCGTAGATCTTTCGAATCCTATCAGACTCTTCAGAAACCAGCCTTGCCTTCTATTTTATTCCAGACACCCACACTTACACTCCATAGAGTATTATTGGCTTCACACACGCATCCCAGATCTTACACGCTATTACTAGGTTCCTATCCTACCGCCTCTCTCCGTTTCTCTTCACTGTACACCAACACACTTTGCTTGCACCCATTCCAAATCCTTCCGAATTCCACCTCTGTAGTCAAACCAAAAGCCTAAATACTTTGAGATAGTGTAAAGAGGTATTTAATGTACACAGACAGGAATCAATGCTTAACTTACGCAGACGGTCTAATACTCTTAGCAACTCAGAGAGAACTACAGAGGATTGGCTTGCACCCATTCTAAATGCTTCCGAATCCCACCTCTACAGTCAAACCAATAGCTTAAATACTTTGAGATGTTGTAGAGATGTATTTAATTTACACAGACAGGCATCAATGCTTAACTTAGACAGACGGTCAAATACTCTTAGCAACTCAGAGAGAACTACATAGGATTGGATTGTTAAGAAAATCATAGAGCTTACGTTGTGAAGTTTTCCTAATTACCATAAACTTTTTTTTTAATTATTACAAACCTCATCGTCTATGCTTACATAGACGATGAGGTTTGTAATAATTAAAAAAAAGTTTATGGTAATTAGGAAAACTTCACAACCGAACCAATTTATAACGCGACTAACAGTTAATACTACTTCTCAAGGTACCTACTCTTTTTCCCAAAAAGTAAGCCTGTTCACTGACCTAGGTGTAGCAATAGGCAAGGAGTATAATGAAGCGAAGGAAATCGAGGCCAGGATAGCAAAGTCAAACAGGTGTTCTGGGTACCTAACGTCAATAATGTCATCGACAAATGTGTCTAGCAGAGCTAAACTGAAAATATATAAAACAAACATACAAACATATGCCTGTAACATAAAGTATGAAAAACAGCTATTATTGGGGAGGACACTCTTGAGAGCGAGAGAAATGTTGGTGGTAAAAGAGAAGACATTTAATTGAGTAGAAAATTGAATAACTGACAGATCTGTGCAGAAAAACCAGGAAAACATGGCCGGAGGCAGTAGGCAGGAGTGGAATAACGTAACAAAACAAGCCCTAGACATGTAGAACTACCGTGTAAAATATGGTGTGGTGCTAGTGGGCCGATACGCGATGTAAAGATGCTTAAACTTAAAATTTTATTTAGTTTCCACATCATTTTTTTAAAATTTATTTAAATTTATATTTTGTAACTCAAATCAAGGATTTTTGTTCAATTTCACTATTATTCATGGTTTCCTAGGTTTATTTATCAAATATCTTCTATTTTTATAGCTATCATCGCGAGGAAATTACCGTTGTTAATGCGAGAAGCTCAGAGGAGTGTCACCTGGAATCACATTTGTATAGAAAACCCTTAAAGGTATTATCCTCTTGCATTTTTTAAATTTATTTACATTTCGAAGTTTATAACTAATTGAACAGCTGGGTTCGGGAGAAATAACTTACATATTTAAAAGGATGATTTAAAAATAATAGTACGAAGTATCACGAAACGCTTTGCATTTCTCCAATGTAGATATAAACTAATTTTTACTTTAAGGTTTAAAAATTATACCGTTCATCATACCGTGGCCTTGATATATACACTGATACACATTTCGAGACGTTCTTGGAAGTTTTCCATTACTCTCACTACCATGTCGGGTGAAATTCCTTCAATATTTGGTTGAATGGCCTCCTTTACTTGGTCCAAGATCCGAAGATGATGTTTGCAAACCTCGGCATTGAGGTACTACCATAGAAAAAAGTCACAGAGTACAATCAGGCGAGCGCAGTGGCCATGAAACTGCCTAAGCTTGTCGCGCTCATCTAATAGATGACCATATGTCTTCTCGCAAATCAAAAATATGTTTATCCTATTTCCGACTAGAACTACAAAGCACAAAGTAGATATGTACGAAGATTAGAAATTGATCAACTAGGAATAGATTTCTGACCTCTCATGCACAACACTTTCAAGAGAGTTGTATTAATGGAGTATATACAAAGCAGGCGCAGCTTAGAGGTCTAGTGGTTGAAGAGCCTGTCTCGTGCTGAGCGACGGTTCAAACCACATCGGGCACGATTTTTCGCGAATCACATTTATCAGTTTTATCGTTGAGTGAAAAATCATTGGTTTACAAAGAGTTTACAGATGTTTTCTGTAATGTTAAAGTAAACACCGGGTGGTTAAACTCCTCTGAGCCCTTTAGAAGTTTTTTTCTTATAAATCGAGTAGGTTTTTCATTGTCTATATATCCTCATAAAAGTTATCAATTTTGGCGTCCGTGTGCACGGATACAGCTGGGTACATCTGACTAATTTTTAAGGAGTATCTAGTGTTTATTTTGCGTGTGTGGTACATTACTCTGTTGACTGTGATTCTCGGTTACGTTTCGTGTGTGTTTATTATGTACAAAGAAGCCTCCTTCATTTACTTTTTGGCATCCTCTATGCCTTTCGTTTATCACTCTGCACTGGTACGGGCTTATTGTTTCTTGTTCTATTTGCCGCTTCCGATGCGCATAATTCTACCGGCGGCGCACGACCGCGATACTGCATGCCACGGGGCGACTAGTATTGCTAAACCATGCTAAACGAAAGCGCCTGTAGTGTAGCAAGTGACCTGAGTGGAGTGTTACTTCTCCATCTGTTTTTTATGTTCGCTTTTTCCCAGTATATCCCATTTAATGGGAGAGAATTCTTCAAGTTCTCGGATTTTGTGGTTTTTGACAGTGCTCTGGTATTTAGAGTAGCGATGGTCGGTTTTCGGTTTCTTCTATATTTTCCTGCATAGGTGCCGTTCCCAATCTAATCTCGCTTCATATTTTGGATACTTAAGTAATTATTTGTTTGCAACCTGTACTTTAGATTTGTGTTTTGCGTGTATTACCTAGGACTCGTATGTGTTTCGATAGAGCTTAGTTTAGTTATAAAGTCTTGCTGCTGATATTTTCTATGCCCGATAGGCATGGGCGTGTGGAACATTTAAAACTAACATTAGAAATCTCAATCCGACAATTCGGCATCTGATACAAGAAACGTAGGCCCGTTTTGTTCCAGCAGTCTTTACCTACTGTCGCATGGGAATATTATCCGACATCCCGCTGGCTACACTCACTTATTTCCATTGGCGACTGTTGAATATACAGGTAGATGCAGTTTATATATAAATGAAAAACATTTACGAATTAATTTAAAATCATATTTTGTGTGAACACAGGCAGACAAAATGAGGGGGAGGGAGTAGGCCGTTAAAAAATAAAAGTGTCACTATACTATTTGCTTTTTCTCGGTAAGCAAATAGGATAATCAAATAGGATAAACAAATAGGATAAACAAATAGAATAAACATATAGGATAAACAAATAGGATAAACAAATAGGATAAACCAATAGGATAAACAAATAGGATACACAAATAGGATAAATAAATAGGAAAAACAAATAGGATAAACAAATAAGACAAACAAATAAGACAAACAAATATGATATACAAATAGAATAAACAAATAGGATAAACAAATAGGATAAACAAATAGGATAAACAAATAGGATAAACAAATAGGATAAACAAATAGGGTAAACAAATAGGATAAACGAATAGGATAAACAAATAGGATAAACAAATAGGATAAACAAATAGGATAAACAAATAGGGTAAACAAATAGGATAAACAAATAGGATAAACAAATAGGGTAAACAAATAGGATAAACAAATAGGATAAACAAATAGGATAAACAAATAGGATAAACAAATAGGATAAACAAATAGGATAAACAAATAGGATAAACAAATAGGATAAACAAATAGGATAAACAAATAGGGTAAACAAATAGGATAAACAAATAGGATAAACAAATAGGATAAACAAATAGGATAAACAAATAGGATAAACAAATAAGATTTAACAAATAAGATTTAACAAAATTAGGTGTGCAGTTGCATCCTTGATTGTTTTAATTTAATATATTTCTTATTGCGCTGTACGACTTTTCGCTAAGTTATTTTTGCTGGTGCATAATACTACTCTATAGCATCGGCAAATGCGCACTCAGTTATTACAGACAGAATTTACATTTTTGTCATATTCTGTTATCCTGTACTACATTTAAGCATTAACTGTTCACATTGCTTTCTATTAAAAATATTAAAATATTTACCTGAATACTATAATAAAATATCAATTATCGGTTTAATAAATGTCGCGGTGCATTGTAATTTGTAAAACATTGTGTTTTTGCGTGTAAACAAAATAACAAACCACAAACAATTCCACATTTATTTCAAACTATCATTCACTGTATAGTATTTGTTTTGTTTCAATTCGTTTTGAATTTTATTGTTGATTACAGTTACGAATTAAAACAAACTAAAAATGATTTACAAAACCATATTACTAAATCATATTATGAAACATATTATTGCATTCGTAATATTTTACTAATTTAATAGTTTTTGTAATAAATTATATTTTGAATGTTTACAAGCAAAATTCACTATATTAAGTTAAATTCTATAAAAATTAAAATAAAATAATATTAGTTAATCATATGTTTTATAACTGTATTAGTTATTCATATGTACTGTAACTGTATTTAGTCGATTCCTATATGTATCTCTCACAATAGAATCAAACATGTTCTATTTTTGATTAGATGAAGATCGGTATATCGGAATCTCGCTACTTTCTTCAGTTTATATATTTATGTATACTTTGTTATTTATTTATAATAATTAAGAATAAATAAAGAACTAAGTACTCAGTACATGTTTCTGTATTATGTTTATAGGAAATCGTATCAAATCATACAGTTATGTATTTGCTATTTATAAAATTATGTATACTTATTGAAGGAATGAAGTTATTATTATCAATATTATTATATCTATATATATATATATATATATATATATATATATATAAATATATATATATATATATATATATATATATATATATATATATATATATTGATAGATCATTGTCTTTCATATACAACATGATAATCAATTATATGTGTACACATAAGCGACGAAAGGGGGAGGGGGTGGTGTGGGGGGTTGTAATAGGAGCAACTGCACCCCATATGACACAATTTTACAAGGATAAAACCTTGTTTATTAAATAGCACTTTACGCACTGTGCTAATTACCCTCAGGTAATATACATGCATATTTATGTATGCTGATACCCTCAGTTTACATATGTACCACTGTTTACTTCTAAATTCGTTGTTAATTGACACGTTATATGGTATATGTATTTTGTTTATTATTACTTTTATATTGCATTATATTAATAATAATCCAGATCTTCTAAAAATTTAATCACTATATATTGAAGGTTTGTAAATATTGTAAGTGTGTATTGTAGTGTAAGTAGACGCCTTAACAATCCATTAAGACTTCTACTTTGTGATAATGATGATGAACATCATTCATACAAAGTGAACTAAAGTGTGATAAAAAATAAAGTAAAACTAGTTTAATTTATTCTTTGACGGCTTGTGGCTTGCTGTTTTGTACGCAGCATCTACGCCAATCTATAATAAAAGTTACTACGATAGGATCATTCTTATTATTATTATTATTTAGAGATTATAGAATTATATAATTATATATGCTTAACGAGGATTAGCTGTTTAATTACTCTGCATATGAGTGTACTAGTTTTTAATAAAAACTATGAAAATATTAATAGTTGAGACAGTATCAGACTAGTAGTAGTAATAGTATTAGTTGATAGAACTATCGTAGAAAAACAATCCAAATAATTAAAATCCCTATTTCAACGCACGAATAAGTAAACGGAGATTAGAAGGTTGTATATAACATTTATTCGATAATTTAAATATAAAACTTCTATCTTTATAGAGCTATCAGTCTTTTCTGCCTGCCAAGGGAGAAGCACAGAGGAGAGTAATCGCCCGGTGTTTACCTTAACTTAAACCTCTAAAAAACTGTGAAAAGTGATTCACGAACATTCGCCCCGTTGGGCTTCGAACTTGACTCCCCAATCCTCAGTATGAGACGGACGACGTCTCTAACCACTCGGCTACTGTGCTGGATCCTTTCAATATATTTCCTAATAAAACTACATTTACTTTCCAAATATCCATAAGTTGCAAATGGCTACCATTAACAATACTGACAAATGACTAAGAATACAAGAAAACATATTAATTCTTCTATGGCCACATACGGTGCAATGAAAGTAATAAATATCAAGTGTCAATAATTTTAAATCCATTGTTTTAACAATCGTTAGTGTTTTAGCCGATAGTGAATCAATAGTTTATGGTAACCTAGCTCCGTGGCCTAGTGGTGAGAAACTAGTACTTAGCATTTTTGAATTTTCTCCATTCACATTTCACAGAAGAAAAAAAACTTCTATTACTATAGGGCTGTGAGACTTTTCCGCCGTCCTTTCACGGTATTTATGTGAAGTTAAGATTAATACCTGGAGATAAAACTGAGCTTCTCCTTTTACAAGCCTTACTGCTGATAGCTCTATGAAAATAGAAGATTTTTTTACCGTATTATCGATTATTTTTTTCGATGGGTTTTCGATTTACATGGGTCAATATGAGATGCCAACTCCTTCGCCTGAACGCATTCTAAAGTCTGTATGACATTATCTAGTTTCCTATATCGTTTTATATATAAGAATTGATATATTAAACTGTATAACTATTTCTAAATGGAAAATTAACATTGTGTATTACGGTGTTGTTATTGTTAAGTGAATTTATTATTATTCCGCCGCTATAACATTTTCTACATTTCTACATGTGTGTATGACAATATATATGTCTGCATCGAAAACGATATAAGAAACTAGATAATGTCATATGGGCTTAACGTCCAATAATTTGGTGAGTAGGCATTTATATTGATCATGTACACTTGATTGATGGTTATAGAAATAATATATAAATGATTTAATTTATTCTGTGTATGAACGCACTACCAAAATTTAGAACATCCTTAATTATAAACAAAATAGTTAACAAAGTTGCGCATTAGAGAAATTATATCTTTATTAGTTTGTGTAAATCGCCCAAAATCCGCGTAATAAATGCATATTACCCAGCATATATTTGCATATAAAGCATATGTCGCGTTTAATACAGCGGAAAATAGGTGAGCGCCGCGACACGGTGTGCTCTCTACCGGGAAATTGTGCAAACGAGGCGAGGGTCGCCGGTTCTCGCGCGCCGGGAAAATGATAGAATACAAGAAAACCTACTCATTTTCTTATGACCGGGAAAGTGCAGTGATTCATTAGTTAAGTGCTCAGTTAACTCACTCTATAAAATCAGTCGCAGCGACTCGACCAGACAAAAAGGCACATAACTGAATTCCGCTTACGAAAGTTTGCACGAATTCCCATGATGGGATTTTTGTAATGAAATTATCGTCGCCGGTTTGGCGTACCGCAATGACTCACCGTCCTTATTACATGCAAAATAAATAAAGTAGTTCGTGCCGTCCGTTTATTACCCCGCAGCCAATTAATTATTTGTGGTATTAAATACATCGTACCGTCTATGTGGATTCCCTGTATTTATTTGCGGATCGGGGTCTATTCAAACAATAAACCTATTTTCAAATAATTGGTGTAATCAAGTAATGCAGATGTAATCAACACACGCCTTTATAATATATTATATAGTTTACATTTCAAATAAATTATACTGTGTTATTCTGAACTAAATAACACATAGTGTTTACATATAACAAAAATTCTCGTAAATTATTTTAAGTTATTTTTATCCATAAACTAGTCGCTACATCAAGGTACCATGACTTATATAAGCATCTTTCGTTTATCGTACGGGAGCTGATCCGTCTCGCGTTCGGTTATCCATGCGAGCCCTAATGGAAGGCACATGGTTGCAGTAATTTTTCAGCAAGTTGAAACCAATTGATTATTTAAATTTGTGTATAATGTTATATTATTGAAATTTTACATGATATAATTTTCCAGTTAATTTACAGTTGTAACGACCGTGAGTTCTTTTATTGTAGCGCGTAGCTCTGGCGCGAACCGTTCGGAGCAGCTAGAAACAATAAACGAAAGCAGCTATAAGTGATTCGTATAGGAAAATATATGAGAAAATCGGGTATCGATATTACAATCAGATATCTTTATTATTATAAAGATATACTTACTGATGCAGTTGAAAATTATGGTTGCTTGCCAATTTCATCTAAAACTTATCGACATTTTAAGGTACTATACGCCAGCTCTCTTTAATAACCCTCCGATACTCAAAGATAAAGTAAAAATCTAGGACTAATCATGGATACAAAACTAAACTGGAATGAGCACATCGAAGGTGAAATAAGCCTACATCTCATTCTGGCAATGTTTCAGGGCGTTGATAAAACATGGGGCCTATCTTCCAAGATTACTCAGTGGATAAACACCGCGAATATAAGACTAATCATTGCATATAGCGTAACACTCGGGTGGTCGAAAACCAAACAAGTATCAACAATCTCAAAGCTATCACACATCCAGCACATGGCGTGTCTTGCCATCACTGGCGCTATGAAAACAACACCCACAGCAGCTCTTGAAGCACTGTTATGTCTACAACTAGTCGACCTTCTATAAGGGAGACTGTAATCAAAACAGCATTAACGCTATCTTCAAACAATCTGTGGTAGAAGGTAGAAGGTAGAATCATTAGACACAGAAGCATACTAAGTGAAACTGTCAAACTAGACCCCCTCATAGAAAGTAAGTGCGACAGAATTCTTTCCAAATACAGTTTTGTCAAACTATCCAACTATGCAAGCTACCATAAGTTACCTAAGCAATTCTTATTGAAAAATATGTCAGGAATTCTGATATCAAGATCACAACCAGATATCTTCATTGTTTTTACAAGGATATGAATCAGTAAAGTTGAAAATTATGTTTATTCTCTATAATTTCATCAATAAAACTAATCTCCACTCTAAGATACTATGAGTTCCAATCCAAGTGATTCATAATGAAAACTATATGAGGAAATACGACATTTAGAGTATAATCAGATATCTTAATTTCCAAATAATTACTTCATTAAGGTGAAAACTATGTTTATTCACTAATTTCGTCGCATTCAGCTTAAAAAATAGCAATAAATATAATTATTAGGATTTTTAATCTAACTATGCGATCATAGCATTAAATAATATAGAGACTATTATAAAATCATCAAACGGTATATTAATTGCTTATTTGTATTTTTTACATATAAGTATTAATTTTCTGTATATTTACTTCACATTTTATTTTAGAACACATCAACTATAATTTATATATCCGTAAAGTCACCCTCAAGTGTGCCCATTTACAATTAAGCAATATTAAACTAATAAATAAAAGACCAGCAGTGGCACGCCTAATATTTCATTAAAATTTCGTTAATTCAACGCTTGCGAATCTTGAAAGTATGAACGATTAATATTGCATTACCACTGAAAAGGAGCGAGTTGGAGAGCAAAGTCGAATGGCAATGAAGTCAGTATCAGTAACGTAATTAATTCGTTGGCGGGATATAAATCAGCTGGTTGAAATGTACTATAATTTAATTTAATTAATATCTTCGGGCTTGCGGTTCTGTGCACCAATAAATAACAGCGTGCCGGTCGCCGGAAATAGCAGGAACTTAATTCGGGTTAAATATTTTTAGAATTATCATCGCCCGGTTTTTCATATTTATTGCCGGGCTTTAAAATTCATTACCCGACCGAAGTTTCCTTATTAAACCCGCATCGATAATGCAAGCCTGCGATATAAATATTCATATCAAATTTATTCAGTCCATGTTGTAATCAACTGGTGGTCGTAATATAACCAATAATTACACCTTAATTGAGAAGTTTTAATCAACTGCACATGGTAGTATTATACAAAAAGCCACCGATGATGATCGATTTATTAAAATTTAATAACTTAAGAGCGCACGGTGATATTTAATTAAAGTATTAAGTTTCGTTGGAGTGTATTAATGTCTCTGTAAATATTTATTATCATTTAAAATTATAGCTGGAAAAGTGATCGTTTATCATCTTTTGTGCCCCGGAGCCGGTTTCATATACGGTTATTTATAAGCGATGCCAACCGAATGTTGGCAAATTTAGGGTCCGTACAATTATCCGGTCTGCTGTACGTTCCACAGCGCTAGACTAGCTTAAAGTTTCCCACTAGGATGTATGATTATCGGTAATTCTATAATAATTCGGTCGTAAACTTGTTCGCACACTTAATGCTGCAGTACAGTTATAATATATTATTCCTTCGCACACTCTATAACGATTTATACATGGTTATGGGACAATGAGAGTCAGTAACTTATCGATTTATGTAATTATCGGTATGATTTCCAGAAATTACAGTTGTTAACATTATATATTAATAGCATATCATGTTCTAATTTTTATACTTATGTATGCAAGATATTATACTATACGAAATATGTCGTTAAAGATCTTCATATATTTCCATAACATTATGTAATAGTTTGTTAAATGATACCTTGTTATTTTCAATAGAAAAATGTTGATGGAATACAGCTAGTAATCAACTTTAGTAGAGTGAAAAATAAATCCCCATCAGCATTTATTTAACATAACCCAGTATTGCAAATGTGATATCAATACAGCATATAAATAAATAAGATATATTTCATACCACACACAACGTAAAATACAATAAAGCACCATATGTATAAAAGTATCTATTTCAGCATATATCAGTAAGAGTTACAATTTTTGTATTTTTATAGGTCTACTGAGATGCGCAAATGTCAAGATCACATTATTTGTGTTGGGCGCGTGACATCACAGGGAAAACCGACTGGCGTTGCTCGATTTTCCTCCACAAAAATTTCCTCCACGTTATTCCACACGTTCTTATTGGAACAGATGCCCCGGCGGTGTGTGGGTGGCACGCGGTAAAATGAAAAACGTATAGATTCTGTATCATCTTATTTTCCCAAGAGCGGGGAGGCAACAAAAAAAAATAGTGGAGTTCATAAATATGCTGACAGATTATAAGAAAAAGCGGAGGACAAACAAAATATAACTCCGGGTTTACGATTTAATTTAATTTATCGACTATTTATGGCGGCTTATATCACTGTTTGCCCTGGCAAACATTTAATCTAACGCGAGGCCAATTAAGATCAAGCAAACCAACCACAAAGCTGTAGCGCCGTAAACAGGATCATAAAATACTACAGACACATGTTGCTATAATTAATAAAGTTTCAACTTACTATTACTTTATTAAGATTATTATAATAACTAGCGTTATACACTTGAATATAATTACGTTTAATTAACATCATCTGGTAAAACTTTAAATTAAAAAAAAATCTAGTTATAAAATCTGCATAGTTTCTAAAATATGTAATTATAGTAATATAACAATACTAAATATGTGTTATACGTTAACGTTTTATTTAATACAATCAAATTTTACACAAGTGCAAGTGTACATAGTTGTACTACAAAATGACTATGCTCGTTAAGAATATAACAAGTGAGCATAAATAATAATAAAACATAACGATGCAATGCCAACTTTGATTCAAACCAAAATAATGACATAGTAATACTTGTATTTTTAATCGGTTATAGCTGTATAGTTTTATATTCAAACAAGTGTGCATTTTTTAATTCATAACATTGAGACTGTAGAAACATAGTTCGATTTTGTTTAAAGATTTGTCCAAGAGTTAATTTAGTTTTATTATATAAAAATTAGCGATGAATCTTCAGTAAACGCTTATTTTAAATGTCGTTTTTTTGTTGTCTAACAACTTGCAAGCTCGCAGAATGTACATCATGCAGAAAACTGGGTTGCCCGACTATTTTTAAATATATATTGACTAATTGTAATAAAAATGCTATTCTAATATAACTATACACGTATAAATAATTGGAGGATCGTTTGAACTAAAATTTATAATTATTATTGTAATTATAAAATATCCCATATATTTTTAATTGGTCTCTAATTACAATTTTCACTGCTATATTATTATGGGCCATTTATATTTAATGATTTGGGATATATCAGCATTTATTTTCGTTTCATGAAAAGCGCAATCGGAATGACCATGGGTTTCCGTTTCGATGGCCATTAAACTAATGGCATTTAGAAATAGGACTGCACAATAAAATACACAAGGGGAGTGCAATGGCCCCTCCGTAAACCACTCATACAATTCCTAGATATAATTATGTACCTTCCCTATTTATTTATTATTTACGCAGAATTGAATTGCAGTTCACAACGCAAGCATAGATTGTGTAGGTATATAGTGGCATGCATGCAATGCAGCAGCTATTTTTCGATATTCAATATTATATGTGATAAATCTATATCTTTCATTATCTTCAGTTTATTCTCTAATGTTATTTAGCTTTATTAGTATAATTTTATGTGAATTATGCCCAATAACACTCCTACTTATTATTATTTGAATTTCCGCACAGTCTCATTTTGCTGGATAATATTTACCAATCCCGGTTGAAGCCAAATATTGTGGGTTAATGGCATTAATAAGATTGTAGCCACTCCTTTAAGCATTTCTGCAGATGATTCTTAAGTTATGTGATAGCCCGCATTAAAAAAAGAACATTTATTAGACAGCAGTCTCAACAATTCAAATAAACATTCCCTTTCTATAACACCCTCCCAAATACAATAAAAAAAAATTAACTATACAAATAAAAAAATATACAATAAGATCATATTTTATATTGTATGCCTATATCCTTATCCACACTAAATTCCTTAAGCATCTTTCAACTTTCTTTCCCATGCAGATTTTTACGCCATTCTCATCCTGTCCTAAACATTCACTCATCTTTCTGCAGTCTACCAATCTACACTGCTTTTTCTTCTTCACATTATTTGCTAACGTGCCACTACGTGTCCATACTTTTCTTAGTCCATTTTCTGACCCACACCCCGCCCTTGCTATGCACACTTTGTACCCCTTGCTCCACTCATCCGAATGCTCCTACGCAGACAGGACTGTACGAATTATCAGCCATTCTCACCTACCTTTCTTATGACTTAGTATCCCTCAATCTATCCTTACCTCAGTTCTTACACTTTCCCATTCTCTCAGCTTCTCCTCTACCCACACTTCAGTCATAGCCGTTCTTTCATACATCCTTCCTCTATCATTTCTCAATCCACTCTCCGTCCTACTGCTACACCTCATCCACCTTCCGCACTTATCTTTCCTCACCCAAATCCTGAAATGTTTCTTCAATCTGCACAACCTTCACGTACGACCTCCGCCACATGCTCATTCTATTCGTCTCCTGCAACAGTAACGGCCTAGTTGTCAACCGTTTGCGCATCCTATATATTTCACGCCATTACAAGGTTAACGTCAACAAACTCTCCCATATAGCCCGCATTATCTTTGCTCTGATAGACGGTTGCTTATTGATATTTAGTGGCATCGTTTCTATTTGTTCTGCATCGTGTGGAATTGGTGCGTTTTCTTGAGACTGGAATATATCCTGGAAATGTTATAAGCAATCAGATCCTATGAGTCCTGTGTCATCCAGTGCTTTCGTCTTTTATCTAAGTAGCCTACAACTCCACCACTGATTTTCGTGCATACTTCTTTCGTAGCCAAGATTCCTCTACTGATACATTCTCACGTAGGGTATGTGCAACGTTAATGCGAAGGGAAAACGAGTATTTATCTCGTGATTGTGACACTTTTGACTTAGAGGTATCTTAATGTCGGTTGACCGTATTTTGTGGTTGTCTTAAGCCAGCCACTTTCAAATGTATTTCAGCGATGAGTAGGTGATGGTCACTGTCAAAATGTTATCAAATGGTCCCTTTTTTCTAATATCGAGCAGGAAACCTTTCCACTTGCAACTTATCGCAATAGGGTCTATCTGATTTTGAGTTTGTTTATCCGGGGAAACCACGTCACTTTATGACAGCTTTTGTGTGGGAGTAAGGTGACGCCAATCTTAAGTTCTTATTGTATACAGAAGTCCGTGTAGAGGTTTTCATTTTCATTGCGTGCCCTATCGCGGGAGTGCCCAGATTTCCAGAAATCATATAAACCAATATATTTGTAGATTAGAATTTGTAAAACCCACAGGCTTTGGCTAGGGTAGCCTGCTAGCGCTATTCTTTTTAAGATGCTTACGAAATTTTGTATTTTTTTGTTACTAATTATTTCAAGAATCTAATGTTAAAGGTTTTTTTTATCTCTGACAAAAATAACACTTGATCTGTAAAAATTTTGCAAAAAAATATTATTTTATTATTAATTATTTTAAGAATCTAATTTAAAAGGTTTTTTTTTATCTCTGACAGAAATAACACTATATCTGTAACAATTTTGCAAATAAAAAATACCTTCGATTCAGGTAAGCATGTTCTTTGTTGAAAATATCGAGAGTAATTTAAACAAATTATAAAAATAAGGGCAACAGTGTGCTAGTATTATTTAATTCAATATATTCTGACAAAATACGCATAATTAGAATGATAATGCAAATTAAAATTATTCGTAATCATATTACAAATATACCAATGCTCCGTGCAGCATTTATTTTAACATTCATTATAGAACTAACTAACTAATTAAATAATTAATTTACAAATGTACACACAATTTTAATGTTAAATGTAATCCTATTGGGGTACACACAAACAGTATCATGTTTAAAGTATAATGCATTTTAATAACACATTACTCGTAATAGAACATATATTAGGTTTTACAATTTATAATAAACTTTTGTTGTAGTAATTATTAATTTATAGGCTAAATTGTATCAATACAATTAATTGCATCGATTTTGCATCACAAGAATATATATTGAGATTCAATGCGATATATTAATGTTAACTAAAATATATATATATATATATATATATATATTAATTTAATATTTGAGTGACATTTTATATTTTTAAATCTTTTGTATTAACTGTTAAATGATGTTTTTAGCTGTGCTTTCTTAAAACTCTATTGTAAGTATTACTTTACTTTAATTATTCTGTAATTTTCTAAATTTTGGTTCATTGTAGTATAATCCTGATGAAGCTTTAAATAAAAGCGAAATATGAAGGAGTTTCTTATTTTTTGCCTTACGCCGCATACCCAAAAGTTAATCTACATTATATATATGTATATATATATATATATATATATATATATATATATATATATATAATCGTTTACCTTCTACCTTAGGATGTAGGCTTTACTCTAACACTTACATTACATTATAACAAGATTTTATGTATTTACAAATTAATAATAATAATAACATTAATGTTGCTTATATGAACAAATAAATGAGTCCCATTTTCCATTGGTATTGATTTCATCTGACCAACTCGAACTATACTCGCACATCATTTCACATGAACTTTACACCACATTATTTCTAACAGTTTTCTATGATTCAGGTAATTTCATTGATAAATTGAAATCAATTGATTGCATACTGCTAATATTATATGGCGAGACAGCACTGAACAAACGAGAATAGATTATACAAATTGATTTATTGAGTGCTCTTTATTTATAGTCATTGCTTTGCTTTAATAGTTTAAAGGTGTTGAACTTGATAACTTTTTGTATTCAAAATTAAATATATAATTTTACATTTTCAATTATTTTTACATATTACCAATACCTTTCAAAGCACCCTCGTATGTACAGTACAACGCGTTACTGTACATACGAAGGTGCTTTGTAAAGTTCGCAAAATGAAAGTGAAAATGAGAAAATATTTTTTTGAAATATGTTTTATTTTTCAACATGATTTCCCTTAAGTTGAATACACTTCATCCAACGATGTGTCATAGCCATAGCTGACGAAAGTGCGATTCTTGAAGACCTCCAAAATAGTCGTCGACAGCTGCTATTACTTATCCTTCCGTGGAAAATCGTTTTCTAGAGGAACATTTTTAGTCGTAGAAATAGATAGAAGTAAGAAGGAGCAATATCAGGCAAATAAAATGGA
Organism: Lordithon lunulatus; assembly: GCA_963942505.1. Classification (NCBI taxonomy): domain Eukaryota; kingdom Metazoa; phylum Arthropoda; class Insecta; order Coleoptera; family Staphylinidae; genus Lordithon; species Lordithon lunulatus. The sequence goes on along the minus strand of OZ012667.1, from coordinate 53,700,813 downwards.
TGTTATTACAGATCGTACTTCAGTTAATTTAATTTTCCCATTGCTACCACACTTGTATAGGGACGTGAATTGTCATGATAGAAAATGATCTTCTTACGCAGGTCAGGTATTTTTTCGTGTTTTGTTTGTATCTACTTGGTCTAGAAGTCTAGCATCATATTCACTGTTTATTGTTTGGTCCTTGGGTCGTTAGTGAATTACTAATATTCCCTTAACATCCCAAAAGACTGATATTTATATATAAATTTTCCAGCTGACTTTACGGAGATTGCTTTCTTTGATGGCCTACTACTTGACAGAACAATGTAAAATTTTACATTTCTGCACAAGACATTTGATGTCATCTATTGCATATATTTTATTCGAACTGATGCTGCCGTATGTGCTTCATTTCGCGAACTTTTCAAAGCACCCTCGTACATCGCAACGTCTGACGGCTCTAATATAAAATGATATTTATATTTTAGAAAACCCACCGCAGCTCCCTTTTATATATATTTAAGTTAAGATGTTTCTGTGTAATTGTTTGATTTCCTGTTTTTTATTATATAAAGGGCGATCGGTGACAATATCTTCAGTCATCGGAGGAGCTCGAAAATGGCTAGAGATTAGCCGAAACTAGTTGCAAAGTGTAACTGAAGTGTGATAAAAAACAAAGTAAAACATTGTTTTATTTATCCTTTAAAATGAACCGCCTTAACAATCCTATATATTTTATTTTTTTACTTATGTATTATGTATGTTTTATGAAATAAATTAAAATAACTAACTTTAACTAATACACAACATACCTAGACCTACACCAACATACGATATATAAATAACAACCGAGTTATTAATGTATTAATAAAGCTAAACAAATGCATTCACCAACACTGGCAACATAAAAGTGAAAATAACAATTAAAACACAGAAGGAAATGCATAATAATAACACAAGTAGGAAACATGAAATTCATACAAAGGCAAATAAAACTCCTCAACAAAAGAGTATTAGTCAGTATGACCGAATACAATAACAGTCCGCAAGATATAAAAAACATACAAAATGATATTTCCAACCAAATTAAAAAAAACTTAAAAGAAATTAAATACAAGGAGCTAATAGATGGGACCATGAACAAGGAATGCTAGGGACAAAGAGGTGCCCTCTGCTCCTGCTGAGGGACACATGCATGATATTTTGATTTTTGTTTGTGCTGATATGTATATAAACATATTAATTAGGTTTTATGTGAAGTTTAGGTAAATATACCGTGTGATTACATTAAGTACACTAGTACATACACTCATCTGAGCTTCTCCTTTTACCAGCGGCAAAGCCTTCGGACAAATTTTTATAATAAAAAAGAATAAATTATAGCCATAAAGAAAGAAGTTTTTTATTATAAAAATTTGTGTAATATATTGTAAATAAAAAAACATAACAAATATTTAATTAATAAACACAATATGAATGTTAGTGTTACTTTAAAAATGATTCGCAACAGAATGGGTTTTAAAAAGTCGCAGTCGGTGATTCAATAAAAATACTTTGTTGGTTTAACCATTTCATGATGATACGTAACCAACTTGACTTCTGGAGTCGAGAAGTCGATTTTGGTTACCAGGTTAGCATTTTTATAAGAATCATCGACTGTTATTTTTAAATCCTATACTGTTACCAATAATTTTTGATGTAATACCAACATTCATATTGCATTTATTAATAATATATAAGCGTTTACTTATCGTCTCAAAAACAATATTCTTTGACAGATACACCATCAGATTCTCTAGGGCAAAATCTGAACCATTTATTTAATTTAATCTCTTCCACATACTTTACTATTATCTTTGAAACAAAAATAGGCAAAAAACGAGCAAACTAAAAATCTTATTGTTTTTCAAAGATAGCAGTGAAAGGCTTGAAATTTTGCAAGACTATAATCCTTCTAGCTCAAAAATTAAAAAGTTATGTTCGAAAAACCGGAACACGGACTGAAAATTATAAATTACAGACGTATTTCGCGGGAAAAACTGTTTGATTGCTGGATTAATAATATAATTTGTCATGTATACCATTCAGATTCTAAAGTGCATCATATAAAAAATACACAGAATGAGTATTTTCTCAATCAGAAAAATTCATCCCAAACGTTATGATATCTAACAGACTTGCCTAATTATATATATATATATATATTTGATTTGTCATGTTTACATGATACGATCTGTATTGTTATAATCAACTTCACTCAAAATCGATATTATTTGTTTGGTACATTACTGCTTAAATATTTAGCAATGCAATAAAGATTACAATGAATTGTCTTTTGCTTTTATTAGAGTAACTTTGTTAATAATATAGCAAGCAATTAATGTCTTTCATCGTATAGTGAGTAGCACGTACTTCAGCAAACCTACAAAGGGACAAAAGGTATCTCAATCATCGATTATGTGGTAACGAACAAGAGTGTTATTGAGAGCGTCAGGGCTGTTGAACATAGGGAATTCAACTACTGTTCAGTTATATAGATAATCAACCATGTTATCAACACATATAGATTAGAAAAGGGAAGGATGTTACGTTAGGATAATTAGGTAACAATACGAGTTAGAATATCTATATATATATTATATATATATATATATATATATATATATATATATATATATATATATATATGCCATTTATTTTAAGTATAGAAATCAGCCATATAATTTATTGCCGAGTCTTGTTATGCCGAAATAAGAATATCTCTATAATAATAATTAGAAAACTATATTATAATAGTTTGCTGGGATAACCAACAAAAAAAAACTTATTATTATAGACACATAATTTTTCTATAGATTGTATATGTACTTGAATAAATATATCAATAGTGCATGTATTGCGAAATGTGAGGGGTCTAATTTCAGGTCTAATTATTTTGTAAGAGCTTTAATACAAATTAAAATAATCTGATATGGGCAACAGCCATTACATATCATACTAATTCAAAGGGTGACCAAATGACCGGACTCCGGAATCCGTTATTTGTAGATGTATTTACATTGTATATTATATAATTTATTATTCCGAATTTTGCACTCACAGATTATTTTAATCTGGAAAATTCACTTACTCCGGTATCTTGGACAACGGAAGTAATCTCGGATGTAAGATTAGGTGATATATCTCTTTACTATGTTTAGTAATTTTCTGTTACATATTGTCAATATGTCTGTTGCATGGGTCGGATGAGATGAGATTTATTTTAATTTATTATTATTATTATTATTATAAATGTATTAATTTTCCGTCAATATTGAATACAAGACTGATTACACAATTGACCATTGAGCTGTAATACAATTATGAAACACCAGTCCTATTATTTTATCACATGCAGCACGGACTATTCACACATTATCCATTTTTAATAATGCATGTTTACTACTTAACTTAATATATATATATATATATATATATATATATATATATATATAGATATATAAATAAACATTTGCAATACAAAACAGTAACAAGTAACATATGCGTGTACCTAGATACGGTATTGTGTTAATTAAAAATATATTACCTTGTCATAAAATAGCAAATCCCCAATAAAATGCTCCATGTTTGCGCACAAAATCCCTAGGTTGCGGACTGTTGGACAATAAGCCAGGAAACAGATGTTAGCTTTTGCGTAGCGTTTTGAACTACTAAAATATCCAATATTGCAACGAGATTCCCTATTCCCGCCGACAAACATATTGTATTATTTCAAACTAAATTAACTTTGCACAATATTCGACGGTAACATGTCTCAAATAACTAATATTTAAGTTGCAATAAATTATAATAGCGTATGCCATGCAGAAATATATAATAGTTACTAATAATAACACTAATTTATTATAATATACTAAATATATGTTCATAGAACAAGAATATTTCTCTTAAGTTTATGTATAACTGTGTATTTGAGTTTTTGAAATTTAATTGTATTTACATTATTAAAACTCTATTTTAAATTTTAACAAACTTGTGTGTTGTGTTCATATACACAATCAATTATTGTTGATATGAACACAACAAACACAACAAATGTATCCTATATGTTATATATTTATATATAGCTGAATGTATATAAACTAATTTGCTTAATCCTTAATAATTTGTTGTTATAATATTTTAAGGTTGTTAATTTTACTTCTTTTTTAGGTGTCATCTCCGCTGCGAAGTTTGGCAATCATAATTGCTATTCTTTGTTTAGAAACAGCTCTTTAGAACAATTGGGTAGATGTGCATTATAATCATTCTGGCTGCATGGGTTGGAAGAGGAACGACTAGTACGGGTGGTGTGGATGAAAGAGAGGGGTAAGGTAGAGAACATTTGGGGAAAGGATATAGAGTTAGGATGTATGATAGAGTGGGTATGTCTGAGGTGTGGGTGGATAAGAAACGAGGTATCGTGCGAACTGAGCTCATGCAGAGAATGAAGAATGTTGAGTAACAAGAACGACGGGAAAGATGTATTAAGAGCTCGTACAAGCCGGGGTATGTGGATTGGCAGGTACGGGGGAGACCCCCGGGCTACATAACGATGTTAGGATTGAGCAGAGAGGATAAGGTATGGATGGTACTATCAAGGTGTGGGTCGGAAGAGGCAGGAAGGTAAGTATGTATGGGCCAAGGCTACACTACGTGTGTGCTATGTAGTAAGGAAAGAGTCACGAGTTGGCATCTTAGCAACGAGTGTGAGGGTGTGATAGAAGACTGGGGGCGATTGCAAAAAACTGAATTAATGGCTAAGAAATCTGCAAAAGACCGTCATGGGAAAGGAAGTAGGTGAGGGACGGGGTCCCGTATGGAGGGGTTTATTATGTGGGAAGGGAAGTTATGGGTATGTTGTTAGAGGTGCGGGCATTGTTCGCTGTTTTTTGTAATGACTACAATATAACAAATAAAGGTAATAACTTGTATTGATCAATGTTTCCATATTTAAATGTTCTTCTTTTGTTCATAAGTGACATAATTTCATCAGTCATCTATTCCCTTTCCTGTTTAGATGGTTCTTTTTTTCCGGGTGTTTCTTTGCACGATCTGGTAAAGCTTCTTTTAAATTCTTCCAGTGTGTTTCCACTTCAAGTTTTGTTTTGATTTCCTCGACTTCTGTTTCAATTTGATGTCCTTCTGTTTTCTTGCTTTATGTTTTGGTCTTTTCCACTGTCTGTTGACCATCTAATGGGGACTACTTATACCGGTAGGTAATCGGTCGACAGAGCCTTGTTAGTTATCTGGCAGGATGCACCTCGTGCAGGTAAGGTTGTCGTTTGGGTTGGCTCATCTGTACCATCACTCCTTGCATCCCTTATTTTTATGATAACTTTATTTATTGTTAAAATAACCAGTTTTGTTGAAGTTTGGGTTGGATCATCTGTGTCATCATCCCTTGCATCCCTTAATTATATGATAATTATATGATAACTTTATTTATTGTGAGAATAACTAGTTTTGTTGAAATTTGAACAATAGGGCAAAATATGACAGCCTGTTAAGATTACTTTGTATTGGAACATAGTAGAAGCATGGAGAGTATATATGTATCTTAATTAAGTTAAGTTTATAAATTAAGTAATTTGATTTTTCATCGTGCGATAGTGTAAAAAGCCCAATTATTCTGCGTATCATTAAGATTTCTCATATAATGAGCGAAATAAATATAAAAATATATAAAATTCCATTGAACCGGAACTATTACTGCCCGGTGCGGAATCAAACCTCTATTTCCATAACTAGTTTTGGGTAAAACCTTCACTTACTACAAAATAACTAAACATACAAAACGTTCATTATAAATACTAAGTACTAAATAAATATACTAGCAACGTAAACATTGCACAGAGTAAATCATACGTTGTCATTATAAAAATCAGTTATGAAATTAAATTAAAACAGAATACAATCATTCAATCTATCATTGAGTAATAATATTTAAGAGTGAAATGATGAATGAAAATACACATCAATTTTATTTTTACCAAAAGTTATTTTTATACGTTTTTTGACTTTAGTGCTTCACGAATTTTTCTTATTGACAAAACTGGTCCCTGACTTCAAAAAGGTTACGAATCACTTGTCTGGATGATCTATAAGCTCATATTTATGTATATTGAATACAATAATGTAGCCATTACATATGTATATTATACATACCTACTTCCCACTTAAGGTGTGCGTATACTGCTTTGTTTATGTGGAATTTATTTTAAAACACAATTTTAGTAAAAACAGTACAACTTACCCTCGTAGAGGGAAGTTAAACGCCATCTGGCGGCGCCACATCAATTAGCAATGCACACCCATATGGTAATAACCGTCAACATGCTCATGTTATCAGGATCACCGGGTAGTGCCCTCTATCCTACCTATAAGATCGAAATCTAGATATGTAGATTGCTAAGAGGTGGGTTCACACTTATATACAATTTTAGTATTTATTTTATTATGAGAAAATAATTATATATATGAAATAAATGGTAGGGGGCATATTTTGAGTGTAAGCATGAACGTTACTTATTTTGTACTTCTTTCTACTGATTAATCATTTATATTGCATATTTATTGCTTAATCGATAAATATTTCGTATAAAGAAAAATGTAATTATTTTTATTGCAACGAGACCTAATGAACTTTATAATATTCGCATAGAAGATTATAAACATTATGCAAATGAATTAGTGGCTTGACATATGCAAATGTAATTTATGTAACACCGGGCGATAAAAACTTTATTCTTTCATATAAACCAACTTGGTTGCCCATGCATCTCATATGATTTAATTGTGGAGTGTATTGCAACAAATAAAAATACTTTTACTGTTGTCAATTAATAACTAAGTTAAGCGGCAGTTTTTATGGCTGAAATTCGGGACTGGGAAAAAATTCGATAAGTTATATATAAGGATTTTTCGTCATATTATATATATGTAGCTAACCCAATTTTGACTGAAATAGGAAGAAGTTTGCGCGTATAAATCTTGGAGAAAAATAGGCCATTACCAGATTCTAATTATAACTTTCCATTAAATCAGCATTTTTGTTCTATGACTTTTATAGGAGTTTCCCTCGTGGAAAATACGCCCCCGCAGATCTGCCCGTATATACTAATTTACTTACGGTTATTTGCTCTCTTCGGTATATAAGTTTGATGGGCGCAATTATCAACTTAAGAATGATCATTATTTATTTAATGGACGACCCCATTTTAAGAAACATTGCCGATCTTATAAACTTACTTATTTTAAAGAAGAATTTATTACAGGGCGGCGATGAGAAAGTGAGATCAAAGATATGCTTATTGAATATTCATGGTTAACGCAAAAGTTTTGGTGTAGATGGAGGATCTGATAAAACTGTGTTTATTTATGTATAGCACGTTTTAACTTAGCATGAGCATCGATAGTTTATGATATGAACGAATTTGCACGTTTTAAAGAGAATGCATAAATTTCGTTTATTAGGGGAGGAAAAAATTAATTTAGTTTGGAGGATGTAGACAATTGAGTTTTATAATCAACACAAGCCGGACCAGTTGCGGTGATTGAAAGAATAATAATGGAATAAATTAATGGCAATAAAAATAACGTAGGGTCCGTTTGGGTTTGATGTTTTTCTGGTTTCCTTGTTAAGACGAGGGTGAGGTCACAATGTATAGTAATAGAAGGAACACTTCGGCAGACGAGTAATTAAGTATGCAAATTTTATTTTGCATGTGAATCTGAGAACAAAGAAGCATTCAATTCGGGGCGGCTGGTGGATTGGCGAAGACTGCCGCTGCAAACGAATTAAATAAATGTCTGTCTCTGGATGTTGTTTAGATTCTCTAATGGACTCTGGGAGTTTAAAATAAACGCTAGATTTCTGTGTGCACGGTGAGTAATGAACCACTGAGTGGACTAATTTTATTTAGTACGAAAGCTAAACATACTAAACAACCACTAAGCCAATGCGACCACGTCGTAAAACATTTAGAGGGACACAATATAAAACAATAATTTGTACAGAAGTGGAATGTTCAATTCATTAACACATTACTTGCAATGGAACACCTCTACTTTATCATTTAAAATGTTTACTTTAAAAATCGCCAGAGAATTTAGGGCTATATAAATTTAACCCCGCTGTAATTTTTTAGTAGGAATTTAGTTGCTAATTTGAGTAATTTTTATAATTAACCCACTGACATTTGCAATTGCTAATTGTACGGATGACACGTACATTCAACAAACTTTATTATACCGCGCTTAAATTACTTTTCCCCAGGCTTGCTAAAGAGAAAGTGTTGTAATTTGTGTACGTTTATTATAAAAATCTACATAATAATAATTTTTATTTAAAACATAGATATATGGTACTAGTAGTAATAATAACCATATTGCTTGGCTTGGAGTCCCACACATTTGAGAAATTGAACTCACTAAAATCATTGTTTTTAATAAATTTATTCTTTTAAAGAGACTATAGTTGTGCATAGATGATACCGTGCGTTAGACGTTAGTCATACATGTCGGTTTTTGGATTAAATTTAACGCGATTTTTTATTTTGGAGTTAATGTTCACCCAGCGCTTTTCGTCGCATTCGATTTTTTTTTACTTGTTCCTTATAGAGTCTATTGTTACTCATACTTTTGATAAGAGAGAGAGAAGATATATTTATTGTAACATACATACATACAAGATATACATAAAATTCCAAAATTCCCATTTTTAATACATAACCTTGATTGCAAATATATGTAGTATTGATCTGAGAACGACATAATTTCACGAGACAGTTATGGATGAATCTGTCATTTGCAAGCAAGTTAGAAACCTATTTGCTCGGTAAACCGTAACCAAATATTGGCCCCATAATGGAATCACTATGATATTGCTGTGTGCAAAACCTAAATTCTAAAATAATACTACTGTGAATCGAAGTTCTTGTTTTTCTTTTTCTTCATAATCATCTATTTCTTGTTTTTTTTGGCGCCCATGCTATAAGCACGATCTAACATTTGGTATCTTTTTTTTTAAAGCAGAGAGTTTTAGTGTATGTATCAGTGAATTACTATGTATACGGAAAAGTGGTAAATATCTAAGTACAATTAAGCAATTATTGGGAGGCAGCAGGATTGGGCGTTCAGATTCTGCCCCTAAGCTGTCTACAAGTATCATGCACATGTAGTATTAATATAATTCAAATTGTAAACTAAGCGCATGAGGAAAAAGCAAGTAGCATAACTATAGCATAATTTCTAGGGTGGTAAAGGACAATTGCATTGGAGATGGGGAAGAGGTAACCTTCTCCGTCCTATTAAAATGGTATCGATCTGGTGTTTTAAGAAATTACATCCAAAAAAGACGCGGTTTGGGTCCCCATACCCCACAACGACATTTTCCATTTTCATGCATATTTGTACTGTATAAGTATGAGGCAGCAATATAGTGGCCGAGTCTGAGCTTATATAATGTGGTAAACATTTCCCTGCGCAAGTCGATGGAAACAACATCATGAGGGATGATGTTGTTTTGTACAGAATAGAGAAAGGAACCTTTGACCTATGAAAACGCGGCCCATTCTCTCTGCCATAATTCAATTGCGATCTTTTTGAATTGGAAATTGAAAAGGAAATAAAGACACTTTATTATTATTAACGAACTTTTTAAGATCGGAATAGTACAGCCTGCAGAATGGAAAAATATGGAGGGAGACAGGCCGATGTTTCCATTTACCTGTTAGGTATAACCACTCCATAAGCGGTAGAGAGAGAGAGTATCTGTAGTGACAGATCTGTAAAGGCCAATTTGAAAATCTTAAACTTGGCCTCAACAAAATCCGCAAAGACGCCAGGGAGTCGGAGATGATTTTCTTGTTCCTAGGCAACAACGAATTCCTGTAAAGTATATTCTTTCTAAGGCAATAAACGGCGACTCCGAGAAGTCCTGATAGATGAAACAGCAGTAATCCAGTCTATATCTAATCAAGTTCTTAAAATATAGCAAAAGAATATTTGGATTAGCACCCCATATAACTTCGCCCAGAAACTTTATAAATATAGGATGCGGATAGACGAATTCTTGACAGAAACAATCTGGGAGTTAAAGTTTAGTTTTCGATTAAATACTATACCCAAATTTTTAAAGTTATCTACCGTCTCATTCAATTCCCATCCAAGCGAACTAGTAGCCGAATATATTCATTATTCCGGGAATAAACCATTGACTTAGTAGAGAAAGTTCGACTGCAGGAACCTTATCTATGTTACTATTCTTTCCGGAAATTCCTTTCAGATGCTCTTCAATTGCTAGACGATCTCTGTTCTTATAGAAACTGCATATATAATCTGCGTATTACATACTGAGCACGGTGCTGAAGATCCCGGCAACGTTACCAACTGGGCTAACTTATAAGGCGTAGAGCAGAGGAGATTGGAATCTTGGGTAAGTCCCCTCCAATTAACTCCGACAGCATGGCTCTTCTTGTTCTTTATGATAAGATTCTTTTCATGAAGGAGGATGTTGAGTAAATATAAAAAGTATAGATTTAGACACTTAATCGGAAAGCCCTAATCACCTGGAATGTTGAATAATAGATTGATGACCACATTATCATGGAATCTCTTGATCTCTAAAAATAGTGTATCGCCCAGTTCGTGTTTGCCAATCGCATCCTGAAGTAAATATAATAGAGAAATTACACTACCCGAAGTGCATATGTCCTTACGAAAGCCATTCCGAGAATACGCAAGAAGACTTTCAACCCTCTATTCTCACCTGCACGTGACCAAAGATCTTTCTAGCGCGTTGGAACTAGACAATAGGGCGATGACCGGAGGCAACGTTTCTGGGTGTAGAGGATTTCAGAACGGGCTTAGCCACCAACAGTTTCTACAGGGCTGGTGCTCTCCATTCCATATCTCGTTATGTGGAGATAAGAGTTTCGGCAGAAGCTCATTATTGGAATAGACCAGTCCGTCCTCGCCAAACACTAATCCCTCCTCTAATTCAGACAAGTATCTAATTCGTTCATGGAAAAGTCCCTAAGAATTGGGAAGACCTCCATTTGTTTTCGATCTGAAGGGATACGGGGCAGTTGAGAAGACGGTGGTGCCATTGAGGAAAGGAATTCCGTATGCCACTCTCTGCCAGCAGGGTTATCCTCGTACGACGGACTGAATGATTTATTAAATCTTTTCATCCTCCTCCAAATCTCAGTAAAATCTGTGTTTCTAAGGTTCGAAAAGATTTTTTCTACTCCTTCAGAATTCTCCTAGTTACAGCAACAATCATTTATGCCGCCAAGTAATTATCTTGTTTTCTGAAAAAAATAGAGTGGAAGAGCCTCTCTCTTATTAATTGCAATCCATCACTCTTTATCCCACCAAATGCAGCTCCACATGAGACCTAATTGAGACCGAATGGTTCACTGCTAGCCACACTGCATACTTCAGGCGCATACAAGGGCAAATAACTCCTATGTTCATCCCAAATAGCTCTTTTATAACATATATAAGTGTGAATCCACCTCTTAGCAATCTACATATCTAGATTTCGATCTTATTAGATCTCATCAGTGTAGCTCAGCTAGTGAGGATGAATTCACACAATATCTCGAGTGGTTATATACAAAAATGATACAACTAACCCACTAGGACGAAAGTTAAACGCTATCTGGTAGCACCACATCAATTAGCAATGCATAATAACCGTCAACATGCTCATGTCATCAGGATCACCGGATAGTGCCCTCTATGGAATAATATTTACGAGTTTCTCCAAATTACTCCTTCAAGGCTTCAGATGTTATACTGTAGGACTTAATGTTAAATGGGCTACCTGTACTCGTATAGGGGAATCAAAGGGTGTATAGAAAATAAATAATATAAGAAAGGTAAATAAACAGAGATAGAATAGATAATAGAAAGGTCAATATTAAGTACTGGCAGAGCTGTCGCCACTAGCGTGAAATGGACGCTGCCTCATGATACATGGTTTTCAGGGAATTCTTGTGTATTCCTTACATTTTCTGTGAGTAGGTTCAATATGAACTTTCTCAAGTATAATGAATCAAATTAGGAGATTTTCTCCTGAAGATGCCTAAGGAAAGAATGTTTCTCCTCATGTGAACCGCCCATATTAGATGGGTAATTGCAAATTGTGCTTGCTTCTTATATTTGTTAAATGAAGATATATAATATTTTTCCTGGAGCAGGTTTTGTTTTTAGTGAAAATGTAACAGATGAGGACTAGAATGAAGGAACTCTTTCCACATGAATTGCAAGCAGCAGAATTAATGTTACGGAGTTCATTGAGGGATGAATATATTGTGGAAGCAAGGTCACAGAGGTTATTTTCAGAGGCTTATTTCTACGCACTCTCAGTGCCGCATCTATAGTGCCTTTCGTTTATCAATCTCGGCTGGTACGGGCTTATTGTTTCTTGTTCTATTTGTCGCTACCGATGCGCATAACCACAAGAACTGAGCGATACAGCACGCCGGGGGCGACTAGCAATGATGAACCATGCTAAACGAAAGCGCCTTATATTAGGTTCTTTTACTCTATTCGGGGCATAAGGCCTCTACAATAACTCGCCATCTGACACGATTTTGTGAGTCTCGATTTGGCCGGTTCCATGACTTACTTGCTTCATTTAAGATCATCCGTTTCCACGAGATTATTGTGCGGCCCCTCTTTCTACTCTCTTGCAGATTCCAATCCGAAGCCTGTCTTGCTAAATGATGCTTGTATCCCTTTTAGTTTGAGCGTATTTATATGCATGACCACTAAATTGTTCAAACGCCGTTTTGAAATCGACAAACATCAAGTATACTATGCACAAATTTATTCTTTTTTTTGAGGCCTAAGTGTCTGTAGCTATGCTACCCTCTAGCCAACTATCAGACTCTATATCGGTCTTCGTTGACTGTAACATTTTGAAAAGCATAATTTTGAAACACATGATTCCTTCGACTTCAACTTCGACTTCCTTCGACCCATAAAGCACACCAAATGTTAACTTTTTGTGGATGTATTGGTTTGGGGGTATGTGAAGTCACTTGTCTATTGAAGACTTGGAAGCGAACATTCCACGCGTTATTGCTGAAATACGACCAGAAATAGCTGCGAATAGTAATAGCAAATTGGACTTCAAGACTACGCTAACTAACCGCCAGCCACATATCCGAAATCATATTTAAACATTAATGGCATAAAATTCTATTTAAACAAAAGTCATATTCGGGGCCATTAAAATTTGTTTTCCGTGTTTTATTTAAATGCAAAGTTCAATACCTTGAAATGAAACACCCTTTAGAAGTAGACACATTCAGGAATTGTCCTACCTGCAGAGATGAGGAGTCGGTGCTAATAGGAATGTATATTTATGTATTGCCATTGTTAGATCTCCTATTCAACCTTTTAAGTCCAAGATCGAGATTCGTCTTTCAGCAGACATTGATTTAAGTAGATTATCTTCTGAAATTGAGAAATCAACTCCCCTCCTAACAAGAGCTTTACATGAATCTAGGTGGCGGTTTTTTTACTAATCCCATTTTAGTAGTTGGAATATGGAAAAGCCTACATGGGTGATATTTAGAAATAAGATTAGGATGTATAGGGCGAAAGTGTTCCAATGGAAGGGAATAATGATTGAGAAAGTGATTTGTTTTGACTATTCAGGATTTTGATATGACTGCAGATGTGGGTTTAGAAAGCATTTAGAGCAGGTGCAAGCAAATGCGAGAATGACTTGGGGAAAAGAAAATTGCTGGAAACGCATCGCATGAGCATGTGGTGGGAGTCGAGTCGGATGGTAGTTAAGATCGTGGAAAGATTGGAAGAAGAGGGACTGATGTGGGAGGTGTATATGTGAAGTATAAGTAGGGCAGAGGACGAATAGAGAAAATATAGAGAAAATAATTATGAAAGAGTGCATATATGTAAATTGTGGGTGGAGGAAAAGCTGAGAGGACTGGATAGCTTAGGAACTAAGGTTATGGAGAGATAATGAGATTGTTTAATGTGAGAATGACTGAAAGTTTGTACAACCCTGGTTATGTGGGTGGCAAGTGCCGGGAAACCCCCGACCTAATCAGGGTAGGGTAGAGCAGGGACGACAAAGTATGTATGGCAAGAGCAAGATGCGGTTCAGAAGTGAGTGAACGGAAAGTGTGGATTGGGCAAACATACACCACGTTTATACTGTGTAGTAAGGAGAGTTACACGTAGGCAACGAAAGTGAGGTAAGGGATTGCAGAAGTTTGAGTAAATAGTTAAGAGAGGATGGAAAAAGGCATGGAAATCAATAAGGCTATCGTGGAAAAAGAAATGGGTGAGGGTAGATTAGGAATAGTAGGAGAAGTGGTGTTTTTCTAGTTTATAGTTTATTTATATTTTACTGCTATATATTTCGGTTAGTTGGATTTGTGTTTTGTTTGTCTGTGTACTAATGCATTTTATATTTTTATTAATAACAATGATATTACTGTTTAATATTAAAATGTCTACGTACGTTGGTATTATCTTAACGGTGTGATCAAATTATACCGGCTTAAACTAATTATTTGTGAGTGACTTTAATTGTACCACATGGGAAGTAATTGAAAACTGTTGGAGGGCAGAAAAAGGTTAGCCAGCTAAGTTAATTTATTATTAGATTCGCCTTCCTTCCCTCTGCGGCGATTTAATGGTTGGAAATTGTACAATTCCAGCTTCTTACATCGAATATAAAAGTTCATTTGAGTATGAATTTAAAGTACTGTATAATCTACAATATATTACCGAAAATAATTAATTAAGACATGATTGTAAAATAAACCACTCAACGTATTAATATAGCTGTGAATCAAAATTATCCGCATTTATATTTCATAACACACGATTACTTATTTTTGAATAGTCTCATATTTCATACACGTCGATTTCCCGGTGCCGTGTTGAAAAATATCAATTTATAATTTTTATCGCCGGCACATGATTGATGGCTGCCAGAAGAAAATTAAATTTTCAGTGATACTGAAAACGGTTTTAAGTTAATGCGATTCTGTTTTGGAAGCGCGCAACAGGCGCAATTTAAAACTTCTACTGCCACATACAATATCGGCGACAATTGAATAGTTCTTGGAGCATAATAGTTCATTAGCACGTTTGTTAAATTGCGTTTGAGTGGGGTTTGTATCTACCAAATCAAGCACTATCAATGAACCGCAAGGAACGCTTGATGCCGGATCATTATTGCAACGTGACAAATGCGAAAACCGCAAACCGGGTGTCTTGGGAAAGCTATTAGATTTTGCTCACGCCAATGTATCACTTAGAGAACATTCTATATGTTCCAAGTACTGAAATTTTCCGGTGGAAAACTTCTAATATATTATCGGGTTTCTGTCAATGCAGGAAATAGTTTATCTTTGATTATTCATTGAAACAGAAAAGTTCACTCAATTTTCTTATAAATATATAAATTGTTTTAACTTTTATTATTTAACAAGGGTTAAATTCAATATTTAAGGGAGTATGGATAATATATTCGCTATATCCGTCAAATAAGACATAATTTGATTGAAGATGATAATAGAAAGAGTTTGAAAAAAATAAAGTTGTATAGCACACGAATCAAGAGATTTAAGTTGGTGCTAACAAAAAATAAGAAATACCAGAAATAATAAATAAAATAAGACATAAGGCAGTAGAAATCTGTACAAATAACGAATCTATTCTACCGATTATGTTCATAAAATATGAATATACAGTTTATATAATATAATTGTTATTATTTATTAAGTATATATTTATTTATTTATTTTCTTACATAAACAAATTTATATTTGAATATATCCCCGCAAAATTAATATCTTATTTCTTAAATTATCTCAATGAGGTTATCAATCAAAAGACTTTTTCCGCCGGTAAAGCTCAGAGAAGTTAACGGCAATGTATCTTAACTTCACAGGAAACCTCTGAATATTTGTAAAAGGTTACACGATGGGGTTTGAACCTTCTCCACAATGCTTAGAACGAGACCGCCGGCGACTATAACCACTTCGCTAGTGAGCTTGGCACATATTTCTTAAAAATAAAGAACTTCTATCTTTGTCGCTATTAGCGCGAGCGCTTTCAGCTGGTAACGTAAAAAGCTCAGACGTAATCATCCGATATTTACCTTAACTTAAAAGAAAACCTCTGCAAAACTGTGAAAGGTGTTTTAGTTTGTTTCTAATTTCTTATTGTATTGGTTATTTCATATTAATATAATAATAAATAATATTCAGTAGAGTCCTTTTCATATATCCATATGAGAAATGATTAGTAAGTAATTTACGTTAACGAAATTCTCGTAAATGATATTAATAACGCATATTGTAATAATAACTCTATTATATAAATTGTGTACAGCGTTCTGTTTAATATCAAACAATTACATAATTAATGTAGATACATTAATGGCAAAGTCGTCTGCAAATGTTTTATAAAGTGTAAGTTACCGTCTGTAAATACTCCGCTAAAACATAACAAACCTATAAAATATAGAAACTTATGACGTTTGTAATGGGATCAAACAGTCTGTTGCTATTAAAGAGGGGAAACAGTGGCACACTCAACCCCTTTTTTCCAATCCTCTCTCGCTCCCACCCGCGAACCCGCCATATTTACTTTCCCAGAGAAATGCAAACACAGCGATAAAAACTTGTTTAATTATTTTACAAGTAAATAAAGTTGATGAAATTTGAGCGCGGGGGGTGGGCTGACACAATCGTAAATTATATTTTAATTAAATTGTGCCCTTTATCAAATATTAGCGTTATTAAATGAATTAAAAGTGAACTTTTCGCAGATCTCTCAATTATCCTTCACGCGTGCTGATCAGCCCGCAATTGAGTTGCACACGTGAAACATAACAACGAAATTTATGGGGCAAATAATTCCCTGTGTTTGGATCATATATTTTATTGCGGAACCATTTATTCCCGAAAGCAGTCCGACATGTCCTCCGTCCTTTTTTTGTTATCACAAATGGAATATATAAGGCACTCAGATGTCGTCTGCGTGTGTCTTCCTTGAACTAGTTTATTTATAAAGATGTATCATTAGACCCTTCTATGCGGAATTTAATTTTGCAAAGAAAGCGCCTAAGTTGATTAACTGAATCACAACAATAGAGAGGAGCAGGATGAGGGGGAGAACTAATAAAACCATATGTGAAAGAAACACAAATGAAATTGTATGATGTTCGTATTAAATCCTACGTATTTTGTACTTGTACAGGTTTAGTCAAAGTTATAACGAGGCATTTGAAATTGCTATCTTAAATACATAACCGTGATTATTCAAAATTTATTTTATCCATAATGCATAAAATTGAATTTACGTAGACATCTTACAAATGTAATATCACTGAAATGTAATTACAATTACTAGGAACAAAATACTGTATGTAACATCTTTTATATTTTATATGCATCATGATATATTTCTTTGATACAATAATAATAAGTTACTCGTTGCAAGTTACTTAACCATTTTAATTTCGACATAGCATACCAATTTTTATTTGATTTCTTTATGATAAGTAGGTCTAAATTACAGTTTTGTACAAAATACAAATTAATAGTAACAACTTTTTAATTAATAACACAAAAACTTCAATCGTCATAGCTATCAGCCAAGGGGCTTTCCGCTTATAAAGGGAGAAACTTAGATGAGTGGGTTATTGCACTCATCTGAGCGCAATCTGAGAGGTATTTACCTTAACTTCATAGAACACCTTTGAAAAACTGTAAAAAATATAATTCTCGAAATGTTGTCCACAACAGGGTTTAAACTCTCGCTCCCCAATGCCCAGTACGAGATGAACTCCACTAACCACTATGCCATTGAGCTGGGTTTTAATTCTAAAAAACGTAACAAATTTTATCTGTTTTTTAGAATACTTAGGGCTATGTAGAAAATAATTTATTTTATCTATTTGTATCTTAATATATACCTTATATTTTATTTTATTATTTATTATTATGAAACTCTTCTAAGCGCCATGTATATAGTTTAAATAAAGTGAATTGAATTGAATTATATGATTGTATTATTAGTGAATCATTATTTGTATCTGGTTTTCATATAAACTAAAACGTGTTAAGCAAGTATGTGATTTAAAAGGATTTATGTTCGTACAACTGTATGTGATATTTTTCGTTGATAAAATAAAAGAAGTCAAGTCAGTCCGTTCCTGCGTTGGCCCGGCAGATAAAATTGCCCTGTTTGTGTACTCAATGTCGCGGTGTCCCTCACAATATAAGAGCGGCTTGTTTCTTTGTCCAATCGATTGTGTGACATCTTGTCTTTATGGACCAGGATTCGTACACTTGGCCCCGAATCTTGCCATATTGCAGATGTTCTTCTGCTTTCGCAGGACCGCTTCCCTTTTCCATCTTATATATTTGCGGGGCGAGAGCGAGAGAGAGTAGGAAAGGCCACCCGCCGCAAGGGCGTTACAATCTAATTTGACCGCTAAACAAATAGAGGGATGAAACATAATACGCAGCGATACCCTTCCAAGATTGAATTTTAATAAAGGTTTATCAATATTCGACTGCGTACGTGGAATTTATATTGGGGCCGATTTGTATAAAATGTGGATCAGCATTATAACGATGGTCTATATTTTATACTAGCTATATTTATTTTTTTAAAATGCTTTAAATGCTTGTATCGAAATATCTTTGTAATATATGTATAATATTAATCTTTTGAAATAGATATGTCGCCTATAATTCCATAATCATTGATATTATCCAGTTTTTTTAATTGTATTTCCATGATGTTGCGACCAACCTTAACATTTGATTATTATACAACTAACCCCCTAGGAGGAAAATTAAACGCCATCTGGCAGCACCACATCAATTAGCAATGCACACCCTTATGGTTATATATGTTTTACAAAATTTTATTATTGATATATCATGATTCTATAAAGTTTGATATTATCGTGTGAAATTTAAATTATTTATCCGGGGTCCTGTACACATTTACTTGCCTTAAAATGGCTATAATTTGCATATATGTAGGGTTACCAACCTTCCGGATTTGTCCTAGTTTTAGAGGCGTTCAGGGACGTCCGGGCGAGTTTTCTTTAAAGTTGTCCGGGTTTTTAAACTTTGTGCCCAATTTTGTAAAGGTTTGTAAATATATAAATATATATATATATATATATATATATATATGTTTTCTTTGCGGGTTACATCCTGCCAACACCCGTCCTAGGTGTGCGCCGCACGCGGACGGCTATAGTTGGGGGTGGCCAAATTCAGCCCGGGGCATGAGCTATCGAAGGAGTTCTAAACATACAATTTAAAGTCCAATGAGATATCTTCATTATCTTGAAAGATATAGCTTGTGAAAGTTGAAATTTATATTATCACATATTCCTGTAAAAATATCTATTCATCAGAAAGCAATTGAAAGAATTTTCATGTTACTCATGTTTAAATATGTATAAAAAATTCAATTATAAAGACCGCAATGAGATATCTTCATTATCTTCAATCATATGGCTTGTGAAATTTGAAATTTGTTTTATCACACATTCCTGCAAAATACCTATTCATCATGATGTAATTTTAAGACATTTAGTATTATCCTTGTATAAAAATGTATGAAAAACTCAATCATAAAGAATTCATTGAGATATCTTCATTATTTTCAAAGATATGGCTTGTAAAAGTTGACATTTGTATTTTCACACATTCCTGCAAAAACACCTATTCATCATGATGCAATTTTAAGATTTTTTGTGCTATTCTTATCTATAAATGTACGAAAAATTCAATTATATTATATATAATGAGTTTACTTCATTATTTTCAAAGATATGGCTTGTAAAATTTGACATTTGTATTTTCACACATTCATGCAAAAACACCTATTCAACATGATGCAATTTTAATATTTTGTATGTTATTCATGTCTAAAAATGTATGAAAAACTCAATTATAAAGACTCCAAGTTATCTTCATTATCTTCAAAGATATGGCTTGTAAAGTTTGAAATTTGTATTATCACACATTACTGCAAAAAAGTCAATGATGCAATTTTAAGATTTTGTATGTTATTCTTGTCTAAAAATGTATGAAAAACTCAATTATAAAGACTCCATTGAGTTATCTTCATTATCTTCAAAGATATGGCTTGTAAACTTTGAAATTTGTATTATCACACTATACTGCAAAAAAGTCTATTCATCATGATGCCATTTTAAGATTTTGTATGTTATTCTTGTCTAAAACTGTATAAAAAACTCAATTATAAAGACTCCAATGAACTTCAAAGATATGACTAGTAAAAGTTGAAATTTGTATTATCACACATTCCTGCATAAATACCTATTTATTATGATGCAATTTTATGTGTTAGTGTGTTTTTCTTGTCTAAAAAACAAAATTATAAAGACTCCTGTGAGATATCTTCATTATTTTCAAAGATATAGCTTGTAAATGTTGAAATTTGTATTATCACACATTTCTGCAAAAACACCTATTCATCATGATGCAATATTAAGATATTTGTGTGTTATTCTTATCTAAAAATATAAATATAATATATAAATTCAATTATAAAGACTCAAATGAGGTATCTTTATTATCTTCAAAGATATGGCTTGTGAGATTTTAAATTTGTTTTTTCACTCATTACTGCAAAAATGCCTATTCATCATGATGCAATCTTAAGATTTGTTGCGCTATTCTTGTCTAAAAACATCAATTATAAAGACTCCAATGAGATATCTTTATTATCTTCAAAGATATGGCTTGTTTAATTTGCAATTTGTATTATCACTGCTAATGAAAACTATTCCTCAATATGTAATTCGCGGTTTTTATGTATTGCAATAGTCAAGAAATGTATTAAGAACTCAGACCCCTAAAGACCTTAGTGATATATTTATTGACTTCAAAGATATAACTTATTATTCAATTTCAAATTTATATTATCAGTATTTTTTAAGGAAAACGGTATCTCATTATGTACATTTAGGATTTTTTTGGTACACTAGTCCAAAGATAGGAACTCAATTTTAAAAACTCAAATGAGATATCTTCATTACCTTCAATGATATGGCATGTAAAAGTTGAAGTATGTATTATGACTTTGGTTTTCTTAAGGTTTATATCTAGGCCGTATCTTTGGCAGTTTTTACTGATTGGTTAGGTGCTAGAGATCTTCTGTGTTGTCAGTTATGATGTTAATATCATCTGCTAGAGTACATGTTTAAACAGATCAACTTCGGTGACATGAGCATTAACATAGATGGCGAGAAACTAAACCATCTAAGATTCGCTATGATATATTAATTATAGCAGATAATATGGATGAAGCAAATCAAATACTACAGAGGCTCAATGCAGCTTCCAACTCTCTTGGGTTCAAAATTAACAGCAACAAAACTCCGAAACATAACATAACTTGAGAAAAAAACTTTTCGCTTGATAACATTGTATCCTTTAGTCTGGCGTTGGAAACGGAAAGGTGGCAACATTCTTCATGTTTTCCAACACATATCAATTTTTATTGAATTAATTTTCCACAAACTAAAATGAACTTTAAACCAGAGGTTTCCAAAGTGTGCGCTTTGGGGAGTCGCGACTTCCTCACACAGGCGCCGTGAATTGCACAATATTTATTTTCATTCAAAGTAATGAACCGGGACAGGTATAAGAGATCTGGCTGTGGATGTGTGCATATGTGAATTTGATCTGTTTGTGTTTTTAATCTCATAATTGTTTAAACTACCTTTATTTGGCATATCCCCATCATATATCAGAATATCTTTTAATAAGTCCAATAACAAGAATTAATCAAATTAACTAACAAAAGCTCGCTCCATCTCCATCCTTAATTACATCTCTACCCTTCCATTTTCTTGACCAACTTCCTCTCTCATGCCAGTCTTTTTCAGATTTCCACGCCTTTGCCATCCTCATTCAGTCACCTTAATGCAATCACTAATCCACTCCCCGCTTTCACTCTATCACATTCATTGCCCATGTGACACTACACCCTTACGACATAATAAAGAAAGACCTTTATTTGGCATACCGCTCATGAAATACACACATCCCCCAATATACAGCTAGATCAAGAAACAAAAAAAATACATAAAAATTAAAAGTAACAAATACAAACAGAATATACATAGCCACCCTAGGAAAGTGGCAAGGGCAGAGGGAGTGCCCTTGCCACTTTCCTCTCCTATGACAGCCTCCTGCAGATTTTCACACCTTTCTCATCCTCTCCAGAACCATTCATTCAGCTTACTGTAATCTCCAACCCAGTCCGCTTTAACCCCCTCCCTTACGACATATACAGGCGGAATATCCTTGCTCTATCAGTTTCCTCCCTGCTTCACTCGACTTCAGGTTATGTAACCCAGGGGGTCATTCTCCCTGATAACCTCAGTTCCCACTTTATAATTGACATTGCTTGTCATTCGCCCACACCTCAGACATACCCACTCTTTCACACATCCTTACACTATATGCTCTCATCTCCAAATTTCAGCAGCCTTTCCTCAAACTTCATAGCCCTTCAACACGACTAACACCACATGCTCATACGATTCATCTCCTGCAGAAGAATCGTGAGACACGTCGATCTGTCTTAGTTTGTTTATTTTGACCCTTTTCGGAAATCACGCCCTGGAGGTATGCTTGACCCGACCTATGAGTTGTTTCAGTCGTGTCAAGACTTTTTGGATTGGAAAGGTGCACTTCTGACTAACACTGGAAGACTCAAAGATTTGCAAGTGGTATATTTTTGTATATTATCTACGTGGTAATTACAATCAGACTTGTTACCTCAAAAATTAGAGAGAGGAGCACGTATGTTACTTAATTGAATCGTGACAAGAAGAGCCGCGTATGTAACTTTGTACAATCGAGAAGAGAAGAGCAGCACGTATATTACTTAATCAAGTCGGGAAGAGAAAACCGGCGCTTATGTTACTTATTTGAATTCGGGGAGAGAAGAGAGGCACGTATGTTTCTTAACCAAGTCGGGGAGAAAAGAGCTTGTTTAAGCTTGTCTTCTGTTTTTAATAACGTGGGAATTAGGCGGCGTCCTTCGCGTTCAGTTTTCCGGCCCCCCCGAGATTTTCTCTCGACCTATCTGCTGATCCGTCTTTGGGAGTGTTTGGGCGGAGTCAAGAATTTGCGAAATAAAAAATTCGAATTCTTGCTAGAACTAACTTCTGCCACCACTTAATGAATTGTCCTCGAATTATATAACTCCCTGAATATTTAAACGAAGAGGACTTTAGACAATGTAAGCTTAAATTGGTCATAATTTCCTTAACTTATTTTTAAAATTCACATAAAAGTCAGCATGATATTACGTATGAGAAAGTAACATACATTGGCCATATCATGTGTTTTAAACCCGTATGACATTATCTAGTTTCCTATATCGTTTTATATATAAGAATTGATATATTAACTATTTCTAAATGGAAAATTTACATTGTGTATTACGGTGTTGATATTGTGAATTTATTATTATTCCGCCGTTATATCATTTTCCATATGTGTGTATGACACTATGTAGTTTGTGCATCGAAAACGATATAAGAAACTAGATAATGTCATACGGGATTTAGTAGTAATTTGCAAATATATTTATTATTTGTTGTTTTAGCCAGCTAGACAACACAGGAAAATAACACTGACCTTAAACTACATTATGTATGCAATTACAAAAGCCTACTTAAATATGAAACTGCAAACATAAATATGCGTAAAGTTCATGATCAGCATGACATTGACACTGCTAGTCTTTTTGCCAGCCAAACAATATATAAACGCGCCAGCATTGGCATACACATTTCAAATGCAAATTATAACGTGCACACACACAACAAAAGCTTGAAATAAATGCTATCACAATTCATTTCAATATAAAATAAACATAAAACAACATATTTTCCTTGGAATTATAAATTGATAACATCTATGAAACGTATATATGTACTACCAACAACTGTAATTTATAAATTATATTTATATATTAAAATTATATATAAAATTTATAATATTTTTAAAGTTTAATTATTGTAGTTTTCTGTATTTGATAACAATTTACTAAGAACAGAAAAATGTAGACGACTATGTATGAATATTTTCATCTTAACGTACAATAGTCGGAATGTGGAATCTAGCTATGCACTCAATTGAGACATAATTAATTTTAAATCTCTACATTGCATTCGTTTATCGTAAACTTATTAACAACGCTATGGCAATCAAAATCACACCCGTTTGGCTTTTCAGATTTTGCTCACAAATTATCAACATGAACAGGATTCGACTAAAAATCTCATTTCATTATATAAAGCCATTTATTCGCAACGTATATTTTTTAAATAGAATACATAGGCACGATCTATATTTTGTATAATTCAATAAATTTATGAAATCCTTTCCGAAAACAGCAGTGCTGTTAAAGTATTGTTAGCGGGGGAAAATTCGAATTGCTAATTTTGAATTTTCAAGTTTAAAGTTTCATCACTAATATTTTAATTATAGATCTTTGTTGGAAAATATCTGTGTGTGGACATGTACATGTGCGTGTGTGTGTATGTGTATGTGTAATACATATACAATATCCCTTTTACTAATGGGACATAAGTTAGGGAATTGTTTTTCCCTGGGTGATCACGACAATACTTATCTTATGGCGCTCTTTCTGAATTTGCATTGAGCTATGCGTAAAAACTAGGCAATATAATGGCATAAATTTTGCATAAACTTTGTATGGTGTACAACACTTACATATGTGTGTAATATCGATTCTGTTATTACAGAAGTACAGTCTAAAACTCCACATTTAACCCTAGACAGGGCTCAGAATGATTACTCACTTGCTCGTTTTTTTTGTGATTATCATGCTTATAATAAATACAATTTTATATTTAACTTACATTTTTATTTTCATTTGCTTGTCTTTTTTTGTGATTATCATGCTTATAATAAATACAATTTTATATTCAGCTTAAACTTTTATTTTCATTTGACACTATTTCACAAGAATAGTGGAAACTATTAATAAATCTACACAGACATAAAATCAAACAAAGTAGAATAACAAAATAATGCTTTCTTCTTGATTGGCTTGATAGTGGACAAGGGAGGGGAAGAATAGATGGAGACCCAAGCCTATGCATAAATGAGGTCCGTATTATACAGCTTTTGAAAATAACTAGTGAGTCAAATTTACTCACACTACCTGTCTTTAACAAATATAATATCCGAATATACTAATATCACAGATAACAAAAAATCCCTTCTGTATTCACCCACTATTGTGCTAATTTGAAAATTTGAATGTGAAAGCAAAGTTATCTTTTAAATTAGTTTCAGAGCTTACAACACAGTGTTTTTATTAACTTGTAATTATAATTGTATGTATTGTTGCCTAGTATTTACAAAAAGCTCAATATAATTCCTGATATTAGAAAGTTATACACATAAACTCACTTTCAATTTAAAGTAAATAGTAAAACAAGTTGCGAACATCAAAATCAAATTTTCATCTGTAATAAAAGTATTGTTCTTGTTACAAATACGTTAACATTTAAATTCTCAAAAATAAAAATTAAGGACTAAATATCCTTAATAAATCATTTCACTTTTCCTGCTAATAAATAAGTGAATATTCCGATTGATAATTTAATACCATTATTGAGAGTAAGATTATCTTTAGACGCTATAGTTTATTCAGATATAGATTTCCGGATGATTTTAGCTTGCTCTTCGTAAGGGATTCCATTTAAAAAATGCATGAACTGCCGACGCCACGAATTTTGCGTAACTCACCGGCTTCCAGCACGGTATGAACTTGACATAAATTATTTAGCAACTCCGCAGAATTACGCCGAAAGAAATTGTTGCGTGCACATTGCAAAAGTTAATAAATGATGCAGACTTATGTATAACTTGGTAAGTACGCGGAGCGGAACTCTCGGGGTGCCAATACACTGCGAGAATCATCCCCGCATGCGATCCCAATTGTGCCGTTTTCGTAAAGAGAGCAACAAATGGGAAAACGAAAGTCGCCGGGCAAAAACGGGAATGAAAAGAATTCATTAACCCTGAAGGAAATCCACCCGAAATCAACTGAATTGAATTGCGAAATGAATATGTATGGGATTGCAACTCATTAATGGGCGCACGCATCAGCTAATTGTATGCGTTTCATATTTAATTAATCACAGCGGTGTTTATTCAGCAGTACAAAAAATGGATAAACATTGACTAGGTAATTAATTTAATTGCCCTGAACGATCATGCGCGAGTTGCAAATAAATGTTAAACTATGCACGTGTGTTTCGTGACATTTAAATCGGAAATTTATTGTGATCAGTCGGGTCAAGGTACTTGCCTTGCTCGTAATCTCCACACGTTTTATATTTATAAACTTTAATGCTAGAGTTTATGAGGGTAATAAGCACATATCTTAATTGTTACTTACTTTATTTTTATTGATTTCAATTTACAGCCATTGTTAAAGAAATTGCGCAACTAAAAAGTAAGAATATTTTTTATACATGAAAATATAATTTAATATTATAAATTAGAATCATCCGTATAAATGTAGATGTCATATTATTCATGAAAATCCGTGTAAATGAAGATATCAGACTTTAATCATTCATTTAACGTGTTTTCAAATATCCTTACCATAGTTATTCAGAGTTATATTGAAATTAGAGTTGCCAGCCGTCTTCTCATTGGAAGGACAATCCTGTTTTTAGCTATAATGTCCTTCCAACATCCCTCTTGCTAAAATGTTATTATTTTTCTCATTTATTATTATTTATTTCTTATTTAGACTATTTGGTGTATGGGAATTTTATTAATCTGTATTTTTTATATCAAACTATGTTTAGCTAAATTTTCAACTACTCCTAATCTAACCCCCTTCCCCGACTCGTCCTCCTTTCGAAACAAGAATAGTTGGCAACAAATCGCTTCAATCAATGTGATCTGAAAACTGTATATGTGTATATATACATATATATATATATATATATATATATATATATATATATATATATATATATATATATATGTATATATATATATATATATATATGTATATATATATATATATATATATACCGAGCATTCCTAAATGTTAGTTACTGCTTTAAATTTTGTTCAATTTTTCAAGTTTTAAACTTGCTGCATTTGACAGAATTAGCCATGAGCCTAAGTAGTGCTATTTGTTTGCTTTTAAATATTTTATAAATTTCATATGGTACGATTTTTTAATATATATTTACTTTTTGCAAGTAATATTGCGTATTTTAACTATTCTTATGTAATAGTCACTATGACAGATTTAAGGAGAGGCAAACGTTTATAAATTATTATAATGCGAATTGTGATATTGTATTGAACTTTTAGAAAATACTAGACAATACAATGGCATAAAATGTCTGCAATTCAATTCAAATAGTTTTTTATTGGCGGTGAAATTTATTCCGTCAGAATTGATGACTATAATTCGTAGTTGTAGCTTGTAGAAGAAATGACTGTATCCCTATACTATATCCTATATATTTGTATCTTCTTCTTACTATACTACTACACATTTCGCTCGAGAAATTTAAACCATAAACTAATATTTATGAACGTATAAGATATAATATAAAAAATTTAAATAATATTTAATGTAATTGTATAAAAACAAAAAATAAGCCTATAAATAATAATAATTAAAAACTGTATCTATAAGAAACATTATGTATACTTTTTAGTTACCACAATGCATGAAATTACTCTGTAAATTCACATAAATTAAATTAATTTAACTAGATTTTGAAATACCGTATGAAATGATAATTTAGTTGATCACGTCGGCGGCCCTCTTAAGTTGTCAAGAGCCATCACAATACTGACAAGAGAATTGTTAGCGTTTGCGCTAGTGCACTTCAAAAGTCGGAACTTTAATAATTAAGATAAAAATAAATCATCAAAGGGATGTTCAAGAAATAAAACAGTTTACCACGGTTCGTGCATGAAATATTGCGGCAGTCAAGTAATTGCGGTATTTTATAATTAACATTATTGCTCTAGTAATTTGCATTAATATAAAATTGCTATTATAACTCAATAGATTATAATCGGGCCCCTTAATGATCCAGCCACCTCTCCCAATAAACTAACCACTCATTGATCCCCATTGTATTATTATTGCTACTACCAAATTTCTCACTTGGGTCATAAATATTGACTATCGAAAATGAGATCACAGTGTATACTAGCATCAGCGAGGATAAATGTAAGCTGCTGGTAATCATATGTCAATAATTCAGTCGGCTGTCAAATGGTATTACCGTTAACTGGATCACAGACCTCGATCATGATGTGAGCATTACATAATACTGCAATGCATTGCAAAATGCAGAGTAATGACGTGCATATACCTGAGATTAGATTAGCATAACTTTACCACATATTAAGTTCGAATTTAATAGCGACTAATTCTATGCAAACTGTAATTAATTTGCAATACTGGACACATTTAAACTAACTCTATTGTATCGTAATCAAAAATAAAGCTTTCACTTATAGGTATAAAAAAATCAGTTCACATTATATAATATTATTCATTAAATTAGATTGTACGTAAAGAAATGTACAAATAAAACGCAGGAACAGAAATAATTTGGAACACAATTCGGGACGAATATAAAAAGGATCTGCACTATATATTTGCCAACATATTGTGCTGTAAAAAAGTTGATGAAATATTTCGTTGCGCGTATAAAATATAAACGTGTTAGGAAGGAGAAAAAATCCGAAACTTTTTCTAACCATAGCAGACTTCATTCGAGCTTTAAGGGGTGATAATTTTAGAATTAAGTGACTTAAAAGAATGAAATAGTTAAATATTGGATTGTTAGTTGAAAC
Organism: Lordithon lunulatus; assembly: GCA_963942505.1. Classification (NCBI taxonomy): domain Eukaryota; kingdom Metazoa; phylum Arthropoda; class Insecta; order Coleoptera; family Staphylinidae; genus Lordithon; species Lordithon lunulatus. The sequence continues at coordinate 53,671,834 of OZ012667.1, read as the reverse complement.
TAGTTGCAAAGTGTAACTAAAGTGTGATATAAAAAAATAAAATAAAAAGTTTTATAAACACATTCAATAGTTATTTTTAAAGTAAGTATTCGTATAATATAAAAACCAACACAATATTTTGATGCCATTTTTCTAACTGCATTTGCAACTTCTAAAGGTCATTTTAGACAAGACAATTTCTTGACTCAAAAGTTAGTCAAGATGCAACACAATCTAAATTATCTTGTATCATACAGCAAATTATTTGAAATATTGAATTGGATGGTAAATCAAATAGCAAAATATAACGCGCTCTATTTGTCAAGGACAAATTGCATGGCAGGAGCATATATGAATTCATTGACAACTTTTGAGAGACATTTTCTTGTCTAAAATGACCTTAAGATAACAATAGATGCAATCTCCTACCATTGCGTTTTCTTTGTTCCCATTTAACGAACAAAACTGTCAGTATTAAAAATATTTGTCACAACATAGATTGACAGTACAAAAGCCATTGTGCTGTCAATCTATGTTGTGACAAATATTTTTAATACTGACAGATTTGTTCGTCAAATGGGAACAACGCAATGGTAGGATATTGCATCTATTGTTACCATAGAAGTAGCAAATGCAGTTAGAAAAAGAAGAAAATAAGAAGAAGCAGGACGCACAATATTACGTTTGGTAATATTATGAGAGTTAAAATATACAAATAGTCTCACGGGATCAGACAAGTTGGTGAGTATACACATGTCAAAAATGTAGATAAATATTTAAAAAGTGTATACACATGTCAATAATGTAGATCAATAACCAAATAATATTTAAAATTAGTACATGAAAAGAAAATGAAGAATAAAAACATCTTATACATAATCACCTTAATTTCATGAGGGGTTGCTAGTCCCCATTAGGGCCTCCGCATGTAGAGGATAGGGGAAAGCTTGTTAGATATCAACAATGGGGAAATAAAATAGCCAGGAGGGATCAAAACTAGCAGGACTTTCAGGCCATATAGGAGGTATCAAACATAATATGAGGATGGGTAAATCGGGGCACCCTCATGCCAACGGCATAGGAAGTAGCGCTTGACTCAGAATGAGCTGCTACAAACCGAATCGAATCCCAAAATGGGCGGTTCAAGAAACACTCCGCAACCCCCTCGGTATGCGTGGCGTTTTAATGTCAAACTCCTTCCACAACTAACATAAGATTGTCGAAATCAAGACAGGAATACCCCAGGTGAGTAGAGCTACATGCTCAGAATTTCGAGCTGATTCATTAGCCAGCCTCAAAGATTCTAGAAAAGGCAAAACCTCGACACTGCCAGGTAAATAACAGAAAACAAACGCAAAACCCTTAATTTTAACGTACAACATTTGCACAATGAGAATTGAAGAGCGCTTAGTAAGTCTACAGAACGAACTCCATAATATCAAGTGGGGCAACTAGTTATCAGCGAGACCAGACTAAAGGGCGAGGACAACACGAGTCAAATATCAGGTCATATGCTTTTTTCAGAGAAAATCCGACACAAATCATCATATCGGAGGAGTGGCGATCTGAATTAACAGCTAATTAATTCATCACCAACAGGAAAGCCATATCAGACCGCGCAATTTATATTATGTTGCAATTGAACAAGAGATACAGCATGCAGATCATACAGGCATAGGCACTCACATCCACATCAACTGATGGAAACATCGAATAAATTTACGAAGATCTAGATATAGCTAAAAACCAAGATAACACGAAGCTTAAGGTGACTTTTAATGCTAAGATAGGTCGGAAAACTACAACAGATGGCTCGAGGATCGGTAACTTTGGAATGAGCACACGAAATAATAGAGGTTTAATGAACTCGCCACACATTTCTCAGATTGGGGCCGACCTAATACATAAACACATCCTTGCCAATAATAGAACCTCTCATCAAACGGTAAGTAGAATTTTCATTCAATTCAATAATAAGCATGCATTCAGAGCAAATAAATAGGCCGCATACAAACTATTGTCATAAATTCCCCGGCGCAAAACAATATCGTAGGTGGCACCAACTATACTACGATTTACTACAGACATACCAGAGACACCACATACCTTCACCGGTACCTTTGCCGATGACACCGTTGTATACTCGCAACCAGTAACATTCCAAAATATGAATCTAAAGAACCACAGGATGCTCTCAACAACATGGAGAGCTGGTTGACAAAATGGAGGATTAGGGCGAATTAGTCTAAGTCACAACATGTCACCTTCACCCTAAGAAGAGGAAGTATCGGGATGCTACTCCAAATGACACAACTTCTCAAAAGCAACCTTGACCTTATTCACACCATGTTTTCTTTTTGGTATCTATGATCTCCTTTCCACTTTCGTCAACCAGTCTTCCCTGTACTATTTTCCTTCCAGTATCCAGGGCCTCCTTTAGCTTGCCATACATATTAAAATGGTCATGTTTCTTTTACAGTTGTATTTCTAGACATTCGTCTGAGACAGGGCAATACCCCGGAAGAAATCGTTAGAACCGTTGAAACCACCAATACAACGACCAGACTACTTGTTAACAATAGCTTGTCCAAGGAAGTGCCGATCTCAACAGGAATAAGACGGAGGGATTCACTAAGCAACACTCTTCAACCTAATTATGGACAAAATAATAGTAGACGTAAAAAACGCGGGGCATGGATTCAGAACTAGTAAAGGAGAAATATCAATACTGTGCTACGCAGATGACGTAGTAATCATATCCGAGAACGAGGATGAACTACAGAGGCTGCTAAATCAATTTTACCTAACCTTGAAACGCTACAATATGCTGATTGCGGTACAAAAGACAAAAACACTAGTTGTAGCAAAAGAGCCCACAAGATACAAACTGGCCATTAACGACAAAATAATAATAGAGCAGTGAATGTCCTTTAGGTACTTAGGGGTAGAAATAAGCGCCCATCAAGACAGGACGTCGGAGGTAAAGAACCAAACCGATAAAGCATCTAGAATATCTGGGTGCTTAAGGGACAAATGGAAGAACCCATTCCTGAAACTGGAATTAAAGACCCGAATATATAAATCATGCGTTAGGCCAATAATCGCATACGCCGTAGAATCTAGAGCAGACAACAGATGAACCAAGAGCATAACCCGAACGGCAGAGACGAGAACGCTCGGAAGTATCACGGGATATACTACGTGACAGAATGCCCAACCAAGACATAAGACAAATGTGCGAGTACAGGACATAGTAAGGTGAATGAGGCAGAGACGACGAGAGTGGAACCAACACATGAACAGAATGGAAGAGATTAGAATTGCAAAAATCGCCAGAGGCGGAAATCCACACTCTAAAAGACCCCCAGGCAGATCACCAAAGAGATGGAGGGATAGTTGGGTGTCGGCATCACAAGCAACTCTTTAAAGCTGGAAAACAGACTATTTCAAGAAGAAAAATAAGACATTTGTCTCTCTTCAGTTATTCCTTAGTATTCCTGATTTTTTGCGTATTAGCTGATTTAGTTCTTTATAGTTCTGATAGTCCTTTCATTTAAACATCCTTCTCTCGTTCATCCTTTTTAGAATGTTAATTGTCATCAACCTTTGTGTTTTTGTGTTATTCCTTAGCATTCCTGATTTTTTGCGTATTAGCTGATTTAGTTCTTTATAGTTCTGATAGTCCTATCATTTAAACATCCTTCTCTCGTTCATCCTTTTTAGAATGTTAATTGTCATCAACCTTTGTGTTTTTCTTTCTTCTTTTGTGGTTATTCCTTAATTATAGCCCAGAGTGCGTTTCTTATGTTTCCCTAAAATCCAGCACAGGATCAATACAGGATAATTAAGATGAAGAAGAAGTAAAATAATTCTATAACTAATATTCGTAGTAAAGATATATAATATCCGAATTTTAAAGTAGACATAGGTTTCTTTAAGGGCACGGTCACACCACATGCCTTTATCCATCATCTTAGTTAAATGTTTTGCATTAGGGAAAAAATCTAGTGTCTAAGTTTCTATTCGGCCCTGTATATAATAAATAATAATACACAAAGATAATCAAATATTCCAATTAAACCAAGTAGTCCCTAAATGATTGATAGATTGAAATTAAACAAACAGTGACCCCTCTCAATGAGTTTACAACTGTTTCAGCATGAATAGAATCCCAACAAACGCCATACAATTAATCGATGTGCTAATTTCGGGCGGACTATTAGGAGAGCATAGGTAAACACTGGTTTCCAGAGGTGTGAATAAATTTAATTAAGCCCTTCGAGCGAAACTGTCTATTGATTGTCCTCGGAGAATCCCTCAAGATTTATTAATTTTAGCATTAAAACGTGATAAATTCATCTCCTGTGTCCTATAACAAACATTTTTCTTTGTGCAGGGATGTGGAAGTATTCATTTACATGTTGTAGTTTAAACGAAACCCCGGTGGGATTGAAACTAATAACTTCCATAATTAATGATGAGTTATTTATTACAGCATATGTTTAAATTTTAGTTGACGTCGCGTCCGCACAACAAAAACTTGCGTATTGTAATCTAAAATTCATTGCTGTCATTTCCACATTTCGTACTCATTTGCTTTTTCATTTTTTAAGTGATCATAAAATATATACGCCGCTATGCGAGGCCGCGTAAAATGTATGGAGAAAAGTAGTTATAAAAGCTTCACATATTAATTCATAAAAATGTTTGGTCGTTCTAATCATAAAATCTTTATCCACGGCTCTCGGTTCATGATGCGTATTAAGCTCCTAAAATTATTATTTATACGACTGGACACAGCGACGGGATGATTAATCTTCGTGATGAATATTTTACCATCTACATGTATGTATATTTTATTTCAAATGTTTAAATGTAAAATATTTCAAATGCATTCTTTTTGAATATTATATTACTTGTTTTTATAGATTAACCATTATCTAGTATTATCACCAACACTATTATATCTAAAATATATGTACTGATTTAGTCTGATTTATTAATTGTAGGGCGGTGTAAGGGGGTGTAAGGGGTGATGGCAGTAATACCACACCCAAATGACACCCTCACCTGCACTTGGTGCAGCCTGACGAACAACTACCGGTGTAAGTAGTCCCGTTTTTGTTAACTAGGAGTCTCGGGTGGAAGAGTTATCAAAGAGAAAAGGACCTCCTTTTGCTTTTAGTATGGGAAACCACCCTTAAAGGTTGAAGAACCAACTAGTGGGCAAATGCATGGGATTGCAAAAAAACAAGGGTAAGCCACTGCACTAAAGCTTTTTATGGCTTGGTATCAGTTAAGTATGGGCTTGCTTCAATCACCCATTGACCTTACGATGTTATGTATTCATAGCATTTAGGCTTGGTTGTATAAAGGCGAGTTAACTATCGCCCGTGATTATATAGTTAGATATTGCATAAATAGTTGTTAACATGCCATTTCATAGCTTCCATACGTCTGCTTACATATGGCTACGTCGCATATGTATCAAAGTTTTCAAAAGTGACGTTTGAATGACATATTAGAAATTAACTCCATACTTATCTGCTTAATTAATATAACCGAGTCAAGGATATTTATTTGATTTAATTGTAGTGCTAGTATAACTATCAGTCAATATTAAGTAGTAGTAAATATGTTAGTTGAATTGGTGCTAATCTTATTGTCTCTGCCCCGGCCATTTAGTAAACGTCCTATTCACCCAATCCATACGTTCCCCATATAAAGTTATGTGCGATCCTGAGGGGTCAGAGAGTGCAGAAATGAAAATAGGACGGAGGCTAAAACGGCAAAGTTTTCATCATCGGGGCGGGGAAAGTTGGAACTATCAGTTCGCTGCAATCGTTCGGATGGCCGCTATAACTTTGTGATTGCTCCATGAAGTAAACTGTGGCAATATTTCGGCGCTCGGACGATCGCCAGGTTATTACTACGGAGAAATTGGGAATCAATCAAGATCAGGATAAAACCAGGCAGGCTTATCTTTTCAGGAGGGATCGGCCGGCGTTGTTAGCGAAACGGTTGTGAATTATACAACAGATTGGTAACAACGTGACCATAATTTTTGCTTTATTTGATACACCGAGCTGACACATATTTCTCGGGGCTTTCTTGCCGCTCGCAGCGGCCGCCGGCCATAAAATATAACTATGTTATTTATGTCATGATAATGTCCCGAAATAAAGTCGCGATAAAACTGAAGACGTTTTATGTACATATGTACAATAAATAAATGAAAAGCTGAAATATTGTAGTAAATATTAAGGAACATAAAATTGTTTTTCAATATTTATTTTTGGGTTTGTTATTGTCAAAAATTAACTAAAAAAAATCATTTCCAGATGTATCGTGTTTAACTTTGTAACATGAGCAATAAAATTAAAATATAATTAAAAATCTCATATTAATATGAAGATTTAAATCAGCATTTGTTTTGGTTCCATTTAAGGATTGTTGTTCGCAATAGGGGTGTAAGGCGTTATGGTTCAAGAATGCCAGCCAGCCTCCTCTATGTATTTTCATGCAGCTCTATTATGCGCATTTAACATCCAGTTTTGTGCTATTCTCTTGATGATTTCGGATCATCAGGTAGGTGGTTTACTTCTGATTCTTCTGTCGGTACGGGATCTCCATTCCAGAAGCTGTTTGAACCAACGGTGGTCGTTAAACCTGGCAACGTGCCCTGCCCATCAACATTTGATGCTAGACGTAAGTGTTATTATATCGCAGACGTCATTCGTCTGATATCTTCATTTCTTAACCTGTCTCTTAATTTGCCCGCAAAGTCCTTGATAGTGTTAAAGTCCCTGATCCATACATCATTGCCGGTACATAACACTTTCCTATTTAGGCACACTAGGAATTTACTATTCAAGATGTTTTTCAGCTTTCCGAATACAGTCCATCCTAAACCTATACGTATATATATATATAAATATCTATATATTTCAAATAAGAGTATAATATTGTTTAATTGTTTCACTATATTTTATATGTTTGCGTATTCGGAGTTAAATAGTCACGGAACTGTCAATAGGATCTTTACAAGGAATACCTGCAACAGGGCCCGGAACTAAGTCCGGGCAAAGTTCCTAGCTTTGCCCGGACTTAGTTCCAGGCCCTGTCGCAGGTATGCTAGTGGAGCTAGAAATAATGAACAATAGCGTCACAAATACAATAATTTCAGCTTTTGAGTCAAGCTGTCCAAAAACGGTAAGAGAGAACCGCAGGAAAGTACCATGGTGGAATAAGGAACTCTCTGATCTAAGAACAGAGACAAGAAAGCTGTTCAACCAGGCTAAAAGAACTGGCGACTGGGGAACTTATAAAGAAACCCTGACAGAATACAATATCAAACTAAGGAAGTCTAAAAGAGCAATATGGAGGAAACAAAAAATAGATAGTAGCAAAGAACATAGTCTCGCAAACACTCCCAGCACTACTCCAAAATGGAATGGAGGAATTAAAATCAGTACTGTGTACCATTATGCGAGCGGGTATAGCCCTAGGGCACATACCGAATAAGTGGGCAAAAGTTAGGGTGGTATTTATACCAAAACCAGGACGGGAAACATACCAACTGGCAAAATCCTAGAGGCCTATCAGTCTGACCTCGTTTTTACTGAAAACAATTGAAAAACTGATTGATAGACACATCAGGGACGGAGCAATGGTACTAAAACCATATAAATACACTCCACATGACGAAACCTGACAAGGAAAAAAGGCTATATGCAAAAACTCAAAGGATCAATCTGGTTTACCGATGGATCTAAATCCAACAAAGGAACAGGAATAGGAGTGTATGAGAACAACTCGGCAGGAGGCACAAGACTCCAGCTTGGCGAGCATAACTCCGTGTTCCAAGCAGAAATTATTGCAATTCAATGCTGCGTTAAAACTCTATTGAAAAGAAACTATAGTAAAAAGGAAATCAATATTGTGACAGACAGTCAAGCAGTGCTGAGAGCTCTAGACTCCAGTGTGAATAACTCCAGAGTTGTCATAGAATGCATTGAAGACCTGATGATACTGGAAGCCCGAAACAAAGTAACACTTATGTGGGCACCGGGACATCAGGGAATCAAAGGCAACGAAAAAGCGGACAAATTGGCCAAAAGAGGCTAGCGAATTAAAATTCATTGGCCCCGAACCAACCTGCGAGATACCATATAGAACCGCAAGGAATAGCTTGAGACAGCATCAAAGAAACCGCCACAGCCGATACTGGGAAGCCCAAACTGGAACGAAACACTTGAAAAGGTTTATTAAGGCTCCCAGTACGGAGGCGACGGAAGAAATCCTAAAACTAAATAGGAACCAATTAAGAAATGTCGTGGGACTCCTAACGGGACACTGCACATTGAATAAACACCTGCACAGAATGGGGATAGACAAATTACCAACGTGCAAAGGCCGTGGGGAAGAAGAAACAACACTACATTTAATAACTAGCTGCGAGGCATTCAAACTCTTTGGTTCAACGCGAATGAACCAAAAAGAGATCCAAGCTCGACCATTCACGAGACTTCTGGACTTCATTGAAGACACAGAGCTCATGAATGAGGAATAGTTATGGGGGAGCACAATAGGCCAACCGTGGCCGTAGTGCAGTGGGATGCCACATCGAAACCAGACCCTTCAGGAAAAAAAATAATCTGGTGTAACAGAAACTATGTAAACAGAAACTATGAAACTACACGCAAAGATGTAGTGAAAATATAAATATGTAGATAAATGTATGCATTCGGTTTAAATGTATGTGTGAAATGGAAAGAACTTTAAAATACGTATGGATGAGGGCGAATGGCCATTAAACTGAGGAAAATACAAATGGCAGAGCGCATATTATAATTTTCAGTTTTGAATTCTAATGATCTGCTAGTTAAGGTTTATTTTTATTGGATATATATGTGAAAACAAAATGCCAATTATAGTATCTATATCCTGAATACTGCTGCCAAGATTAAAGAAATAATTAATTACAAAAAGCATATAGTTTGGCATAACACTCGTAATAGTCTGAATCATCTTGCGCGGGTTCATAAATATATTCCTATTCCAAACTAAAACATTTTCTTAATATAAAAGCTGCACCAAATAAAATAATTAATGACGCATGACGTCCAGTATGATGATCTGTTTCATGTAGATTGTAATAAAGCTGCTTATACAATCAATGATCATATTTTTAGGGCTACTAAAAAACAACTGCCACAGCATGAGTAATTACGCGCGGCTATCAAATGTCCGGCCTCGTAAATCATTTCCGCCAGCATGATGAGTGTGTATATGTTTGAAAACGACTACAATATTTGAACAAGCGTTATGCAAACGACGCAGCGCGGTCTTGCAGGTAGGGCGTCTCGACGCCCGTCCGTCCGGCGCCGATTTCAGATGATGACGGGTCGATCACTATTGTGCCAGTGTAACCACCATATCCACGTCACTTGCGCGCAATCTGCATATTATCAATAACTAAGGCACAACTGTTTCGCCATATCTGCGCCGATATGTAATTTCGCACGTTATCGCCGCCCTACAACGAACAGTTGCATGTTGCAACTGTAATTGAGGCCGCCCTTAAATTATCTTTTTTTTTCCACCCTCGCCACCGTGTCTGCGTCATTCTTAGCATTGCTACAGAAATAGTTCGAAAAACGCATGACATTTATGCGGGGATAAACATATATCTGCATTGCAGAGCATTTTATTTCTGTGCTATAAAACTGTTATGGTCGCGCTTAAAAATAAAACACCACGTCGATAATTATTAACCCAATTTTGCCCCCCCACGAACCAATTTAATAGTGCATGCAGAATATCAACAAATTAATTCCGCTAACTGATGTCAACTTGAAAGCGAATTAATTTGCAAACTACGCTCAATCAAATTAATTTATATAGAAAAATGGATATGTGTTAGGCGTGAGACTTGAACGTATATTGTTCATATTCATCGCCTTTGCATGCCATTATGCATGATAAACGTTTTGTTGTGAATATGGCTTTTATGTTATATTTAATTATTTTAAATTCCCAATTATGAATCCCAACTTTACATTTTTGTGTGTAATATTTTGCACAACTATATATCTAAATTTACTGCCAGAGAGTAAGATCTGGAAAGTCTTAATAAATATATGACAGACCGATGAGTAAATAGATAGAATATGGGCAGATGATAGATTATGTAAATGAATACACGTTAAGAGGAGTTTAATCGTCGGATATTTACCATAATTTCACAAAATGGTGATATTAAATCCATGATAAACTATGAAACATAATTCGCCGATAATTTCACAAAAATTTAAACATTTTTTGTACGATCTATCATATATGATACATACTTTATCCATCATATATGATACATTTTTACTTTGCTAATTCAGCAGTATGAGAAAGGTATTGTTATCGCGAAAACACTTGCTAATTGCTCGGGATCGGGACTAAATTTGAAATTTGTAATTAATATCACTACCGAACGGGCCCGGAAGAAATGAAGCAGAATTTGATAGCTAAAACTAATAGTTTATCTGAAACAAACATCTTCTTTTGTAACTAAAAATTTAAAAAAGCATAATCGGCTTTGAACTCTCGCTCCCCAATGCTGAGAACGAAACGGACGCCATCTCTAGGCCACTGAGCTGGGGAAATGTACTCATTATAAATAGAATTTTATCAAGTACAAGCCTCTTGCATAAAAAATCATCGATAGGTTCATAAACACCTTTCATTCTAATTTGTATATTGTAATTATTTTTTAAACGCAATTCGCAAATGCAAATACAAAACTAACTACAATTTATTATACGCGTGTATCAATTGTATCACACGTATAATATTAATTGTGAAGATTTCGCACATGCAATTCTTCTTAAATATGTATATTACACTAACCGGAATAGCAAATAAGCCGTACATTAAAGTAGTCATAATTTTAAAAAGAAAAACAGGGTGTTTGTGTGTGTGTAAGAGAGAGAGGGGAAAACTGCCAGGGGTTTAAATAGGTAAATTATACTTGCGGATGTGGCGTAATCTATTTACGAAGGGAGGATAGCGGAATGCGTCCTTATAGGCGAAGGCGCGTTATAAACAAAGCGTCCTGAAACAATCTTGTTTCGCTAAAATATTGTCCGGTAAATAACACAAAGGATGGTGGGTTCTCATAAAGAAAACACTTTATGTGTTACGCATATTAAATTTTATCATGTGTAGGAAAATGGATTAAAAGTTTTATTTAAAACTCTTTCTATGTTAAAGTAGATTTAGGTAACAAAGAAAAGTCGTTTTAAAAGGTTACAAGATTATTTATTTATCTCTTTCAGCTCCTTATAGGAGCTATCTGTATATACATTTTTTATGCATTCATTCGCTCTTTCAGTCGGGGGGTGTTTGTAAAGGAGGAAGTGTCGGTCAGATAACTGCTGGAATAACCGTCGAAATAAATCAAGGGACGTCGTCGAGGAAGTACGCAGAGATAGGCAGAGCCCTACATCACGGGGCTCTTCCGCCAACACATCCAGGTGTTCTAAAGAGATTTCACACCCTCGGGAATGAACTAAGACATGCACCATGATAATTTAGTACCACGCTGCGCTAATGCTGTTTAATTAGAAAATGGTGCCCCCATCAGTTAGATGGGGAGTATATTTTAATCCGTTTTCATTCCAGCCGCGACGTTTTCTGCTTAATTTATTTTATTTTCACCCAATATCCGTGCAGCACGTGGCACGAGGTTAAAAAAAACTCGATTATGAAATTGTCACTGTTTTCAAATATTTAATAAATTGATTAACGTCCAATCCCCGGAGATTAGTTCCGCGTTGGATTTAATGCTGGCACGAATAAACCGATTCATCCGCAAATGTAATAACTCCGATATAAAAACAACATTGACACTTCTGAACGCACACGAGATATTTATTGGAGCGCAAACGGGTGTTGCATCAGTTTTAATCATACTGGATTTTATCAATTCTTTCTTTTATTGTAAGTTTTCATAGTTAGCACAAATGTCATTCCAATTATTTACGATATTTATTAAAGCGAAAAAGAGTGTTGTTTCAGATTTATTTCATATTGTAGTTAACCAATTATTTTTATATGTTATGAAAATAATTTCCATAGGTTTAGATTTTATTCAGTCTTTTCTTATTCAGGATGTGTCTTAAATTATATTTTCATTTGATTTTATATTCTGATTTGATATTTTAATATATAATAATAATATCAGAGAGAATTAATGTTTATAAGGCTATCGGTCAAATGCCTTTCTTGCACATCATATTTATAAATACAATATTAACCCTAGTACAGTTAAAATAAAATAAAAAATATCTAAATTATACAACTTTCCCCCTAGGGAGAAAGTTTAACGCCATCTGGCCACAACAAATCAATTAAGAATGCACACCCATATGATAATAACATGCTCATGCTACCAGGATCATCAAGTATTGAAGAATTCCAATAGAGGGCACTACTATATTTTATTATTTTTAGAAAAAAAATTGTATTAGTTCTGTCATAAAGTAATAAAGATCAATAACAACATATCATTTATTGTTGTTGTATATAAACATACAAATAGAAATAATAATAATCTACAATAAATGTGAGCAAGGATCTAAATAATTTCTTCTGCGAAATGCATCCATAATACAATTGATTTCAACTTGATGCACTAAAGTTGATATTAAATACTGTAACAAAAAGTAACAAATACAGTCATAAAGATCAATAACAATAATATCATTTATTATTGTAGTATATAAACATACAAATAGAAATAATAATAATCTGCAATAAATGTGAGCAAGGATCAAAGTAATTACTTCTGTAAAATGCATCCATGATAAAATTGATTTCAATTTGATGCATTAAAGTTGATAATAAATACCGTAACAAAAAGTAACAAATACAATTGGAAAGTATAAACTTTATATTATACTAACGTATGTTATAATTGTCAACAAATCATTGTTTGTTGATGTACGCTATAAAATCGCTCACGTTGACCGAACAAAAATATATGCTTGCCACACATGCACATGCCAATAATTCAACTCTGTTCGATTGAATATGTGGAACTTCCACACATGTGTCTGCCGGAACAACTAATACAGTTCAATAGGGAAATAGCTCACGGGACACATAATTGTACCTGCATTTGGTATATGTGTGAAAATGCATGTTTTATGATGTTTGGAATGCATAGAATAATCGAATTGTGATCACGTACCTCATAAAAAACACGAAACGTATTGTGTAATTTGCAGCATGTAAAAGTAATCTACTCATGCTGGTTTATTGATTTTGCAACACCAATTATGAATATTCGTAGCATACAATAATACATTAAATAATCATGAATTTTTGAATGTCATGGGTATCGAAATAGATTTTGCAGGGAGAATTCGTTTGTGATTGCTAGAGGGGTCAAGGAAAATGAGCACCCACACGTAGATATATAGAAAGTAAGTAGTATGTAATAAACAAGGGTTGGAGGACAAGGAGGTGGCGCAGGAGAGGGTGTGCGGTTAGCATAGCGTTCAAACAGACGCGGCGGCGAACCCGCTCGTAAATTCGGTCTTCCTTACGGCCCTAGCGACCTCTAATTCCTCCCATGTGACGCGCGACGTGTGCTTTATGTGTTTGCGTGAGTGCTTCGTCCGTATATGTCCGCAATTGATTCACCCTCCACCTTACATACTCCCTTTTTAGATCTTCTACATATATACTTTTAGAAACAACATAATACTCAATATTGAAAATATATAAATCTTTAGACATCAGTCGTAACTATTTGTGGGTTTATAGTAACCAATGCAATTCAGCTACAAAATGCAAATTTTGTGAAATCCTTTGCTTATATGTAAATAATATGTATACTATCCTTTTATATCTTTATTTATAATACCGTTATGGAGCAATATATATTCTAACGATGATTACTTTTCTTGAAAATATATCAGACGATACAAAAAAAATAATATTGAATATTAAATAGAAGAAAAAAACTTCTATCATTATAGGGCTATCTTGACTCTGAAATTTACAAAAAAAAACTATCTTTTATAGGGCTATCAGCCGTGGGGCTTTTCCGCCAGACAAGGGAGAAGCTCAGAGGAGTTTAATTACCTGGTATTTTACCTTTCACACAAAAAAATCTGAAATGTGATTCGCGAAAATTCGCCCCGATGGGGTTCGAACTCAGGCTTCCCAATGCTCAGTACGAGACGGACAACGCCTCTAACCACTCGGCCACTGAGCTGAATTATTAAATAGAAATAGTGAATTTTCAATATTGATGAACAATAACAATAGTCACAAAATTGGTTGAGTAATTTAATTTCTATAATTTAAAATAATTAAAATTCCTATAAAGAGCGCCGAAACTACTACTACTAAGATATTTTAGAATAGACACAATATAATATTGACAATAAAATTAACATATAATCTTATTTCTTACAAAATATTACTAAGGCTGGAATAGCGCGTATACTGTTCAAATTGTGATAGTCGATTGAGGTTTTAATTAGGATTTCCATCTGTAAAATCACTAATCAAGGACAAAGCGCTTCAACCCCCGGGTTTTTCAACTTCAGGATGTTATTTGCAGTCTAATGCCAACGTTTAAATGTCGTAATCAAATAAAAGAAAATAGGTGTCATTTTACAAATGCAATAAACGTACAAAAACGTAAATTACAGTATACAATATAACAATATTAAGCTATTATAAAATTTAAAATCCATTAATTAATGTTCATCGATGAAAACTAAAATCAATTACATTTGTCTTTGGAAAGATAATTTATAAGCTTGAAATAAACATAAATAATATTTCCCTTTTGAAAATTATTATTATTATTAATTAAAATAATAATAATCTCAAAATAATCATAAACTCAAACATTTCTAAACAATTCCAAAATATGAGGAAATTGTGTGAATTAATACACGTATATTTTTTAAAATTATATTTGTTGCTAATCAGTGATGATATAGTTGTTGGTCCCATTGGGTTTCTTCTATATTGTCCACTTTTAAGTTATTATAGATAATATTAGAAAATATTGCGCTATTTTATAAATGTTAGGTATAATCGTTAGGAATTTCAAATAATATTGTCACTGTTGATAGATATTTAAGAGTTTATCCTGTTCACTGTTGTTTAGAGAGATTATTTTCAAATTAATCCATTCATCTATCAACTAACACTAATCTTCGTGTCATCTTTTCTTTGTTTATTCTTTGTAAAAATACAAAACACTCTAGAACGATAGGATCCCATCGTCCCGGGACTCTCTCCCATCTGCAGATTGTTACGCCATTCCCGTCCTCTCTTAGCAATTCACTCACCTTTCTGGATACCTGCAATCCCCACCCACTCTTCTTTCATACCCTCACACACTATGCTCAGTTGCCACCACGTGCATACTCGGTGTTCCTTACTCCATACACACTTTCCTTCCGCTTTCTTCGGACCCACACTTCCGACTCGATACACCCTGCTGCCCTTTCATCTCCTCCATCCCATTCACTCTTCCTCTCACTATCACTTTCACCGGCATATGATCTGATCCACCCTCGTTTTCTACTCTGAATTGACCGAATTCATCTCTCCTGAATCCCTTGGCCGTAACATAGTCACCATCACCGACCCTCCTCCATGACCGTTATGTTCCAGAATCCCACCCTAGTTTAATCCTTTAGCCCCTTCTTCTGCTCCAATCGTTCGCGTCTTTTTTTAAACCCGTTCCCCAGACCTCCGCGATCCTTAATTTACGATAAACCTCCCACACCCCCAAACCTTTTGCTTCTTTCTTTGAACGTTTATCTACTCTATTGTCAGATCATCATCCTTGTACACGTTAGAGCCCCACAGTTTTGTTTTCATCGCCATAGCCCTTCTCTTAACTTCCCATCAAGCCAGTTCTAGCTGCACTCCTACCCTAGTTCCACCTCCCTACGTACCTGGATATTCACACCCAGCTTTTCCATGATTGTCTTCACTCCTTCCTTTCCAATCCCTGACACAATTACGTTGTTGTTCATATCCATTCTCTGCCTCATTTCCTCTTCCTTTTCCATGGTGACAACTTTCTTTCCTATCTCCTGCGCCTACTCCGGAGCGCGTTTCACAACTGAAAAACGGTAAATCATTTTAAGCTATGCCTTGAAAAAAGACTATAAAAATTAACAGGCTATGCCAGAATAGCCGAGGTGGCCATTTGGCACTGGTGTGAAGTTAAACAATTCTTATAATTCCGGGCGGCCTGTGAGTTGGCGCGGCCTAGACTTTTTCTCGGTGCATTGTTACTAAACGGAGTGTGCAAAAAAATCTACAATTGTTTACTTATGTCTTGGTAACCATAAAATAACAAAAAAACAAATTTAAGTTAATTTTGTTAGCTGCTATTGAATAATATTTGCAACAAAACAAATTTCAATTTTTATTAATGTTCCTCCTACGATTTTTTAACTTTTAACTTACAAAATATTGTTTAGATTTTAACAACATTCATCAGACATATTTTGAAATAGGGCGCTGGGTCTTAGTTTTTTTTTTAATAATTTTTAACATAAACATGTATGTAAGTAAAATATTTGTAAAAAAATAATGTTGTACTTATAACAAATGTATGTGCCTATACACTAATGTTTTTAGTTAACAATGTTGTATATAAGACATCACAGTGGTTTTAAAAAAGAACAGTTACAAAAGTTGACAGCAAGTATTTTTTATAGGCCTGTCATTAAATAATATTTGCAACTAAACAAATTGCAATTTTTATTAATGTACCCCCACGATTTTTTTTTAAACTTTCAAAATATTGTTTAGAACAACAAAGACAGGCTTATAAAAAATACTTGCTGTCAACTTTTTTAAATGTTCAAAAATATGTCCATTTGGCCGACATCGTATTCCATAATTAATGTCAACATGTCTACGTTTTTTTCAAAATAATATTCGTAGTATCCGATGGGCTACAGTATAGCTATCAGCCCGACGACTTTTTCGCTGTTACAGAAAGACTCTCCGAGGAGTGTAATGATTCGGTATTTGCCTTAACTGGGACGACTAATATGATAAGTATATCTACTCTCCAAGCTTCATACTAGATTTAAGAAACAGTTACAAAAAGTTCAACTTATAATTTTAGGATAAAAAAAAATTCTATCTTTATAGGGCTATTAACCGTGAGGCTTTTCCGCCGGTCAAGGGAGAAGCTCAGAGGAGTTTAATCACCCGGTATTTACCTTAACTTCACAGAAAACCGCTGAGAAACTGTGAAAGGTGATTGAAAAACTGTGAAATGTGATTGTTTTTAGGATATGTTTTTAATATTATGAAAATCTCGGTCGCTGTGATTTCTAACCATCATTATGGTGTATACTTCTAGTGTATGTATAAGTTTTGTAAATATAATCTATTAATAAATATAATATGTGTGTATCGCATAGATTTAATTAAGGACTTGACATAGAAAATCTATAATACAAATGAAAGTTATATTTAGCCAGACATGCCCTGCATGGAGAGTGCTTATAAATTATGTGGCGCACCAACAAGATCTATTATAATGTACAAGCAGTTAGGCGTTCTATTACAGTGATAAGACAGGGTTGTCGAACACATCTGTCGGCCTAATATGCGCCGCCACTAATTTATAGTGAAGCCTTATCTCTATTTGTGCGCACAACCGGCGGAGACAGAATTTCCAATATGCTTCATCTATAAGGCGAGACCTGAATAATTTTCCTTGATATTCACAATATTTTTCGCGCCGGAAAACATCAACGACAATTTGTACAGCGAAGTCGTCTTACACCGCAAGAAACGCAAATGAAGATAATATGTAATTGACATTGACGACATGAAGATTTTTTAGTTTAAATTATATTGATAAACAGAATGTTTATTATAATAGCTAATTATTACTATTTTGCATATAGGATACACTATTATACAATTAATTATACGCAAAACATGTTGATATGTATCTAACTATAATTTGTCGCTCAATTCAATACACATTAATTGAATTATTATTTGTAGAAATAATCCTGATGAAGCCACTTTCTGATAGCGAAATATAGATGGAATTGAATAAGAGTTTCTGTTAAGCCTTAAAAAAAACTTCTATCTTTTATAGGGCTATCAGCCGTGAGGCTTTTCCTCCGGTCAAGGGAGAAGCTCAGTGGAGTTTAATCACCCGGTATATACCTTAACTTCACAGAAAACCACTGAAAAACTGGGAAAGGTATTCGCGAAAATTCTCTCCCCGCTGGGCTCCCCAATGCTCAGTACGAGGCGGACGACGCCTCTAACCACTCGGCCACAGAGCTGGGTTGTTAAGCCTTATTATTGCAGGTTTCTCGAAATCTTCGCCTTACTTCTATATCAATAGCGTTTGCAAGTCATAAATTTATCTTCCGTAAGAATTGTCATGATGGCGTCTAACTTCCGATAGCTTCTTGTTGCAGAAGTATACTAATCATATCAGAAAAAAAGTCTATCTTTATAGGGCTGTAGAGTTTAATTGTCCTGTATTTATCGTAACTGTGAAAGAAGATTTGCTTAGGCGGGGTTTGAACTCACGCTCCACAATGATCAGTACGAGACGAACAGTGCCTCTAACTACGAGGACACTGAGCTGGATTTATTATAGAGATGAATTAATCTTTATTGGGCTATCGGCCCTTGGCCTTTCTTGGATTTATTATATTTTATAATAAATCCAAGACGGAAAGGCCATTTTATAAGGGTAGCAAATATGTGTATAATACTGTATGCAAGTAATTTTAAATGCTTATAAAATAGTAGTTAAGTATTTACGATGCGCCCTAAATTAACAATTACTTTATTTGTTGATACGAACATGAATATTTTCGCAAAACATGTTTAACCGTTTTATCCTGCTTTTGCGTCCAAATTTCTAATGCCATGTGGAAACTTACGAGTGCAGTCGAGAGATTTATCCCCCGTCAACGAATTAATTACTGATAGCGATGCTCCCGAGTAACGTATCTGTGCCACTTGGCCGTTCTTCCCGGCCACAATCTAAAATTGAACATTAATTTTATTATTTTTCGTGCCAAATGAAATATAGCAGTGCGCCAGTTGGTCCAATTCGCTTTCGTTATTAATTCCGCTACAATTTATTGCTCAAGTCCATCAGGCTATGCTAATGAATTATCTGGCACCACCATGTAAAGCGTTTTTAAAAGCAGTAATCCGAAAAACCCGTGTGTAATTCCAGTGTTAATGCCGGTAATTACAATAAATTTTTATGCAATTTAAGACGGCTTGTTATATAAAATGATAGTAATTATTCAGCGCGACACTTCTCCATTAACACAGAAAAGAGGGAGCAAGATAGGGAATGTACGGCCATCTCCCGGAATATTTGTGGCTTTATGGCCGGTTTGATGGCAGCAGGAGACTGCGCCCGTCCTGACACACTCATTTGCATTGAAATGTCTACCAATTCGGGCGGACTGCTTTTCATCGGAAACTTATGAGAAAACCCGCACACTTTCGGTCTAAACACTACACTTAACGTCGTACTGTTTATTATCTTTACATATGAATCTGCTTCATAAATATATCGCAGTAACTTTGATATTACATATTCTGCGGGGCTGCGCCAGTAAAAAAGTTTCCGCCAAATTTTTATCGGGGACGTTATTAAGGGATTCCGGCGGTGACCTGAATAAAAACTTTCCCTGTGAGACTAAAATAAAGATCCTTTTTTTGCCCAGTCGTTCGACTAGTCCATATCGTCATTAGTGATTAGAATGATTACTGACTCAATTGGATGTTTTTGTTGATAATCAGACATCATAACATAATCAATCAATCGGGTAGCAACAAACCATTCAGCCTTATTAGATAATAAAGTAATATATTGTTACTAATAAACTAATAAATATTAATTTTGTTTTGAGTGTATGTATTATGATAAGATATTTTAAGTGTCGCATATTGTCTTGGATACGTTATTTTAATCCTGCTTAATAATATATCCCACTAGACAACATCATGGCGTTGAGTGAAAAATAAGTAATTATAGTATTAATATCAATCAATTTTACACTCAACGGTCATGGCCATCGCACCTCAATTTTTTTAATTAATAATTGCATATTGTTTTTGAAATATATAATATAATATTGATTGATTGGTGGTTTGCACATGTTTTAGAATTATTTTCCAATAACAAATTTGTATACTTACATTCATAGTATTGTTATAATAAAATGGTTTAAAATAAAAAGAAAGAAAGGTCACACATTATACATAAAAAGAACACGAAAATAATAAAATTCAGACATCGCGAAGACAATGAATGGATTAATAGCGAAACAATAAACATGATTAAAGAAAGAAACCGGCTATAGATACAAAAAGAAACCCGACAAATACTGATACAAAAAGAGACTATTATATACAGAAAAAACAATTGAGAAAAAAATAACAGCAACTAAACAAGATTACTACAAAAGTAGAATAAACGCAGTGGCAAATAACCCAAAAAAGACATGGAACGAAATCAACAGGATACTACATAAGAACAGGAAAACACAGCAGAAAATAAAAACGATTCAGAACAAAGATGGTTTACAACTAACAAACACCAATGCTATAGCAGAGGAATGTAACACTCACTTTGCAATGATAGGGTCTCAGTTAGCTGAAAACCAATTGAACCAAAGAAGAAGAAACAGAGCAAACACACTGCATAGTACAGTGACTGAAACTTTACACTGAGAAAATATAAAAAAAACAACGAAATAACAGAAATAATAATATCACTAAACCCAAACTCAGCACCTGGAAAAGACCAAACAACGACTAGGATAGTACAAAATTAGAAGAAGAACTGACACCAATAATAAGATCAACTGACCTACAGAATCTTCGAAGACGGTGAATACCCAGCCTCTCTAAAAATGACAATAATTAAACCGATTTTCAACATAGGCGATAAAACTAACGTAAATAACTATCGACCAATCTCAGTAATATCAACTTTTGGAAAAATCACCGAAAGAATAATACATAATAGATTAACAACACACACAGAAAAACATAATATTATAAATGAGCGCCAATACGCATTTCAAAAGAAGTCAAGTACAACTGAAGCGATTACAGACATGATAGAATATATACACGAGAAATCATATTCATAGATATGAAAAAAGCTTTCGATACTGTATGCAAAGCAAAACTGCTGGAAAAACTGTCACAACTTGGAATAAGAATCACACCACACAAAGTATTGACTAGCTACCTAAACAATAGAAAACAAATTAGGCACAAGAAGTGGAAAGTGGCTAAAAAGAAGCAGAATATGGAGTACCTCAAGGAGGAGTATTAGCACCATTACTTTATATTTTATATATAAATGATATATTTCAACTCAAACGTAATGGAAATATATTCATATATGCAGACGATACATGTCTCATTCATAGTGAAAAAGACAAACATAAAATGCAAGCTGAGATACATATGGATATAAACAAAATCACACAGTGGTGCTACAACTCCCTAACCATAAACGAAGAAAAACGTACTACATGATGATCTCAAAGAATAATCTCAAAGAAAGTAAACCCATAACCAGAGATATAAATAGACAAAAACTAAAAGCGGTAAACAACATAAAACATCTTGAAATATACATCCAAAACAATCTAAAATGGAATCTACATATAGAAGACCTAACCATTCGTTCAGCTTTCTGCACTCTCCCACCCACTCTGCTTTCACTCCCTCACATTCTTTGCTAAGGTGCCACCACGTGTCACTCCCCTTCCTACACAGCGCACACGCGGTGTACCCCAGCCCCATCCACACTTTTTTCCTCGCTCTTCTGAACCACACCTCGCTCTTGCCATGCATACTTTGTCCTCTCTGTTCCACTCTCCCCTGGCTAAGTAGCTCGGGAGTTTCCCCTGCACTTGCCACTCTACGTAGCCAGGGTTGTATGAGCTCTTAGCCATTCTCACTTGCCTTTCTTGCCACTCTCTCCCTTATCTCCGTTCCTAGGCTACCCCTTTCTCTCAGCTTCTCCTCTACCCACACCTTAGACATACCCATTTCATACATCCTTCCTCTATCATTCCTCCATCTACTCTCTGTTCTACTCTTACACCCCATCCATACCTCCCGTACCAGTCTTTCCTCGCCCAAATCCTGCAATCTTTCCTCAAACTTCACAACCCACACACGACTCCCACCACATACTCATACGATCTTTCGAGCCCTGGCAGATTCTTCAGAAACCAACCTTGCTCCCTTTCTATTACCTCCCATTCACGCAATCCCCACACTTCCACTCCATACAACAATATAGGTTTTACACACGCATCCCAGATCTTGCACGCCATTATGAGGTTACCACCCCACAAGCTCCCCCATTTTCTGCACGCAATCCCCCAAGCTATTCTTGCTTTCGCTTGCATACACTCCACATGCATCCTAAGCCCTCCTACACAGTCAAACCAAAAGCCCAAATATTTAAAGCCATTCACTCTCTCAATCAGCCTTTCCTTCCATTTCAGCCATTCGCCCTTACCCCTCCTGCCCCTATTCCTAAACAACATCCATTTGGTCTTTTCCACATTCACCACTAGCCCTCTCTTATCCAAGTACCTACCCATTCTTTCCAACATCTCTTGCATCTCCTCCACTCTACCACCAGCACCACGTCATCTACATACGCCAACATCCACACCTTGGATCTACCCACCACGACCCCTCCTGCCTGTCATCTCCTCAGCACCTCTTCCAACTCGCTCGTGTACAGATTAAACAGAAGGGGGCTCAGCGGGCACCCCTGCCTTACTCCCACATTCACCCTAAATTTCTCAGACATTTCTCCATTCACTCTTGCTTTCGTCCATGTCTCTTTATACATCCTTCTCACCCACTCCACTCCTTCCTCTTCCATACCCAATCTATCCATACATTCCACCAGTTTTCCCCAAGGAACTGTGTCATATGCCGCTTTTAAATCCACAAATACCTCATACCTTCCTTTGCATTCCAGCGCTTCCTCCACCATTCTCGCCAGCGTGACAATCTGCTCCCTCGTCCCTCTTCCCCTTCTGAACCCACCTTGGCATTCCGGCAGCAGCCTGACTAGCATTCATCTAAATTAAAGAAGAGACTTACATCACGACTATACAAGAAGAAAATGTGATATAGCAAGAGGAAAAAGCCGGACATAAGCTCTAAAGAATGGAATAAATATTTTAATCAAACACTTCAATAAATTACCTAAAGACATAAAAAACAATACCACCTTCAAAACATTTAAACAAAAATTAAGGACCTCTTAATCCTGAATCAAGAAAAACAAGAAAACTAAACAAAATACAACACCACCATTAACAACAACACCAATAACAACAGCAACAACAAAAACAAGAATAACAAGAACTCCTTCACACAAGGTCAGTGGATTGCTGACAGCACTGAGAGGGAGCATAATTTTCCGAAATTACTATGTTATTTATATGAAACATATGTATGTATTCAAAATTAATAAATGATATCTAAAAAAAAACGCTATGAACGCACCATAGGTCTTGTATAACTATAGCCAATATTTTATTACGTTTAGTTTCGAATTAACTGAAGATAAATATCTTTCACCGTAGTCTCCTAAAATTAATCCCCTTATTGGTTGTGTGTAAACGTATTAAAGACGCGAATAAAAGCGGTGTTGTGCGTTGTGATACGTGTTTATATTTTATATTAGCCCTAAAAGAGTACCGGCCAACGTGAGACAGTTGTTAAAAGTAATATCACAAGAATATCCCTGGGTTATTTTCGCAAAAGTAAATTAATGTGCCCCCGTCTATTTCGAAAGTAAGTATCAAGTAATAATAAAACCGGCGACCCGCCACTAAAACTCTGAAATTACGTAAGTTTTATAAGATAGAGACACCCTCATGTTTTTTTCATAGGTACGGCGCACTAAGAGACACATAACGGCGCCATAAAAAATGGATACGAAATAAATTCGACGATCCCATTGAACCCCTACGGTACAAATTTATACATTATTAATTAAGTCTGATATATAGAATAATTAAATTCTCACGGAGAATTGTGGCTATGCTATACAAAAAGATTAGCAACGGCAACACATAAATAAATTGTATTATTTAATTCATTAAATTAATTGTATGGGACTGTATACTAATAGGGTTTGCTACCAGGCTGCGTCAAATTAAATTGAGAATTCTCGCCATGTTTTATACATTGTTTATTAATTGCGGCTTAACAGTGAGCTGAACGGTGCCGTTGGCGGCTTTGTTGTAATCCTCAATCGACTGAGATAATTATATCTCCATCCTTGACATTGACTGCGGCGTCGCGTCGGCGCCGTTTAGGGGCATAAAACAATCTGCGCCGGCCGAATTAATTACCCTTAAAACTGCAGCTATATAAATTTGAACTAGCGTGTTATTTTTGATGTGTCGCGAACTTAAATTAAATTGTGCTGTCATGTAAATTCCGAATGATTCAATTTATCAGCGGGACGTTATTAGTTCTAATTAATCAGTTGCCAGTAATATGCTAGAGCAATTATTACAACTTTGTTTGTATAACAGGACAAGTTTACACGTAATAGGTTCGTTTATTGTTGGAGTTCCGTTTAAGATGTTACGTTAATAATTTCCGCTTCACAACTTCATCCATTTTGTAGTATAATAATACAATTATTGGTATTTCAACTAAATTATTCTGCTCTCTCTAATATTTGAATCTAAATGATAAATCTAAAGTATTCATCTAATACTATAATGCATGTGATGTGCTGTAACTCTAAATGTGAATCTATAATTTGTGCATTCAATTTAAATTTATTGTATAAAGTAATACTTTTGAATACTATACAAATAATTAATTTAAATATTTTTTATTATGAACAAAATCAGATCTATTTATATTATAGCGCGAATTGTGAAATTGTCAGGTCCTGATTTTTAGTAAAATAGATCGATGTAGAATGAATGCTACTTTATAGAAACAATTCCTTGTTTTTCTATGTGCATTGAAACTTATTGAATTATTTATAGAGTTGTGCGACCCGGGGGAATTTTCGCGAATCACGCGAGGTTTTCTGTAAAATTTAGGTAAATACCGGGTGATTAAACTCCTCTGAGCTTCTCCCTTGACCAGCGGAAAAGTCTCATGGCTGACAGATGTATTTTATATTTACATATTAATCGGCCAGTACCCCTACAAAGGTTTTTTATTATTATTTTATTTATAGAATTGATGACCATAAGTACATGTTATACAAAGTTGAAGTTACCATTGTATAGTATTAAAACGTATAGATGTGATGCAGCTTATAATTCTCCTAGTTTCTTATGAGATTGTTATAGTTTAAACCATTTTATTATGAAACGTAATAGCTATACAGAAATTGCTAAAAAATACTAATATGAAAAATTGTTGAATACTATATTCACATCTGTAATACACGTACTATTATCAACAGTTTTAATATCAAAACGTGTATATCTGTAAACATGAACAGATCAATATTTTCAATTGGCCTAAAACTTTTAATGAACCTCATTACCTCATTATATGAAAACCTGCAAAAATAATATTCCTAATTAATTTAAAATGACTTTAATACTGTATGTATTAGAGAATGTAACACAAATGGTTGTCTTCGTGTTAACACCTGATCTTTATTATTGGTAGATCAGCTAATTGCATTAAAATTACACGGTTTCAGTCACTTCTACAATAATAGATGATTATTAAGGTACATTTATGGTATAAATAGATAAACCTTGGGAATATAGTCATGTATTTGTTGAAAAAATTAGTTAGTAGGTTTTGCACACAGATTCCCTACTATATAGTTACCAGGTATACGCCAGCTTGAATCCCTTATAATTGTTGATCCCATAATTTATTAGTTGTACCATAGCAGTTAGTGTATATCATATATACCATTTTATTTTTTGTTTTTATTGTATTAGTAAGATTGAAATTGCAATGATATGCAATAAAGAGAATGTATACTAAATGCAGAATAATAATATGTCTTGTTGAAATGGAAATTATTCATTTAAACAAACATTCACACTGCCCTGCATCCTTCAATATAATTTAAATAACAAAATAATATTCTAGGCTACACACAAAACTTGAATGCATTCATTTAAATATGAATTTAGCTTTAATAAACCACTTTTCAATCAAATACAACGAAAATTGCTTAACCGGCTCAATTTGAAACTATTTATAAATATTTAATTCGCATACGACATGTATCCAGCTGTCATTTCATATTTAAACATGCAACGAATTTACCCGGTTAATTATTTAGTTGTCTTAGTTAAACTCGTATTAAATTTACTGCTATTGCCATCCGCATTTATAGCCTAGCATAATATAAACCATTCGGGGTCGCGTAAAATACGGTTGCGAATGACTCAAACAGTCCCCCCATATCGATCAAACGTTACTAACGCCATTTCTCGATAAATATTTGATTGAAAATTAATATCACGTTTGCACGTCTATATCATTTCGTGGTGGTTATGACTGCGATTAAATAATTATACGTCAGTAATCACCATATTTTGATCCTGATCGGTGAGCTTATGGCGGGTGGTATTTGCAGAGACAAATTGCATGGTTTAATGTTTGTGTCATGTCTATTAGTAGTTATATGCAAGCAATGGCTAAATTCAAAACGCTGTTAAGAAATTATTTAATATTCATAATGTACTGTGAATGATAGCTAAGGGGTGTTTTTGCGTTATAATTTACATAATTTTTATGGGTCTCCTTTTTTAATTAAGACTATAAATGTTTCCGCTACATATAAGATCATAATCAATTTAAAATAAAAACGGCAAATATTACACCCCTTAAGTTCACCCTTTCCTTTAGGGTGATTCATGTGTGTCTGTAATGTCGGTGATTCATAGATTGATTTCACATATCCCCTCGTTTTACAAATCGTAAAAAGTTTATGTGCGTTACTCAGCAATTTTTATTACTTGATTGTTTTGCATTTTTCAGTTACATTTGAATAATCACTATTACAATATACTATTATTATAATTAATTTAAACTTAAATAGTAATTTATATATAACGTATCCATTTAAATATACTGTTTTATTTATTCTTGATTTCTCAGAAAATGTTATTCTTCACATACCGATGTAGTGCTGTGGTTGTTAGCACCCCCGCTTAACAAACGGCCGGCCCGGGATCGAAACCCGCCCTGGGTAGTCGGTACCATTTGTCGAGATACAATTAAGACTTCAAGGACGATTTTTTTAAGTAGCAAGTCCTAACGCCCACATCACTAATACACGGCAGAAGGTGTAGTAGGTCAATAGCTAGTTACAGGATTGTAACAAGTACAGTAGCTACTACTACTACTAGTGACTGTCTTTAAATGTTCATTTTTAAAATTGATTTCACGAGTTGGTTTAAATTAAATGTAAATTTTCACCTGTTTCTATATGTTCATGTATATACACTTAGTTATTTTATTTTATTTTATTTTATTTCGTAGGTTGAAATTTTTTGTATTTTATATCTTATATTTTGTAAGAATTTGTATGAAATAGCGTTGCCGTAAATAAAGAATTATTATTATTATAATTATTAAAATATAAATAGATAGACAAGATAATAATAGAATCTTGAGGAGAATTATAATACATAAACGAATAATTAATGATGCATGAAAATATTCCTACAACACAATCTGTAATAACTTTGTTATTATTATAGTATTCTATTAATAATGATTTCATTGCCAAACTGTTATTTAATTTTAATTAAAAATATCAAACAAGTTGACTAGCTTATTGTATGAAAACAATATTGATTGGCTGTATGATTAATTTAGGAATGAAAGTGACGTTGCAAATAAAATGTTGTTACAATATCCATAACGGTTCGTAAACTCAAAGGCTATTGAGCGTTAATTCGGTTTAATGGTAATTTAGTCTCTAGAGCTGTTGTAATTTGTAGTTAATTTCAGTCACTCAAGCACCCTGTAAAGCTGGGATATAGTTTCAGTACAGTTTTAAAAAATTAAACGGTAATTGACTGTTCGTTAAAGCATATCGTTATTTATGCAAAGTATCTCATAATAAAGCAGCCATAATTACCGTTTCATGCACATAATAATTAACATAATTTTAGTCACTAATTAAAATTTAATTTTTATACATCAAACGTTATTCGAATTATTTTCCTTACGGGTAGGATAGCTGAGGCTAAGCTATAAACTATAACATCAAAATATAAACTAATAATTTACGACTCTATACAAATTGAAAAAACAAACAAATGCAAATATCTAGGTACTTGGATAAAAAAACTGTGAACCGACCATAGAATTCAAAAAACAGAATTCAGACGGCTAGACCTTCCTTCCTTAAAAAGAGAACACTTCAGCAACCGCGATTTAACATTAGAGCTTCGAAACAGTATGGTGATATATTACGTGTTTTCCATTGTATTGTATGGTGTAGATACATGGACTCCAAGCCAGCCCATTCATAAGACTTCGGGACTTTATTTAAGATACAGAGCTCATGAATGAGTGATAAGAAATGGGGGATCACAATAGGTCAACTGTGGCCGCAGTGCAGTGGGATATTACAGCAATAGCAGATCCCAGCCAGGACCCTGGACAAAAAAATAATCAACTGAAAGAGAGAATATCCTCAAAAAGGCTCCAGATTAAAAAAGTATGGAAATTCTCTATCTGAATGTGATTAGAGAACTCATACATGAAAACTAATTTGTAATTACAATTTCTGTGCGAACGGAAAAACTTACGGTGGTGGCTCTGCTATCATTATTAAAATATCAATTAAGCACCATGTCTAGGAAAACTTCAAGGCGCTCATATTCAAGCTACCAGTCTAGCAATTGAAGATATACAAGGCCAAAACATATTTTCCAAGACGTGTCAGTACTAAATAGCTTCAACCCCGGCAATGATAACAGATTCGTAAGAGGTATACAGACCAAAAAAAAGGTCGGCACAACCCTACAATATCGAAAGTGCGACCGACGCGAGAGAAAGAGATCAGGAATAACAAAGAAGGTTTTTATAAGCTGTACAAACAAATCCAGACGGCCGGATTTAAGGACGCAGACAACTAACCGAGGCCATCGTAAGAGCAAGAACCAAAGTAGAAAGGTCGAATAAGTAGACCACACAAAACGAAAAAAATTAGGAAAGAAGAACACTTTCTCAAAAAACGCAAATAAACACACGAAAGTACAGAACTCTGTGCATGCAAATTAGCAGAAATATAAAGGTAGAGCACATTACAAGTTTGAACAAAGCAAAAAATCGAACGGCAGTGTCAGAACATGGAAACGGGAAAACATAGGGGAAAACTATATTGACGGAGATCAAAGAATCAAAGGATAATCTAGTCTATGAAAAATCAGGAAAGAAGAACACTTTCACAAAAGTTGCAAATAATCCCAACAAAGTACAGAACACTGTGCAGGCAGATTCACAGAAATATAAAGGCAGATCTACAAAGACATTAAAAGTTTGAAGAAAGTAAAAAATAGAACGGCATTATCAGAACATGGAAACAGGTAAAACATTGGGAAGAACGAAGGATATTGACGGAGAATTAAATGATAATCTACGAAAGGAATAAAATACTTGAAACAAAGCGTGCACAACGATGAGGACGAAATCCGGGATTACAGGTTTCGGGATAGAAAAATTATGAATGTGGTATCAGAGTATGTGTTTGATATAGGAAAATACGAAATCGAAGAAGCAATTTAAAGTATCCAGAATAATAAAGCCGTAGAAGATGACGGCATAATACCAGAAATTCTGAAAGAAAATGGCAAAATATTAATGAAGAAACTTAAAGAACTTTATAGTGAATGTTTGTATGAACAACGCATCTCAGATAATTACAACAACAGTACTACACAACACTTTTACACACAAAAAAAGAGACAGGAGCAACCTGCAAAACTATCGGCCTATAAGCCTTCTCTCACACATTTACAAATTACTAACTAAAATCATCACCAATAGACTCACAAACAAACTAGATTGATACGAGCCAGTAGAACAGGCAGGGTTCAGAAGAGGATACAGCACGCAAGCCAAATACAAACTATAAGAACTACCATGAAAAGATCAAAGGAATATAATATGCGACTATGTCTCGCATTTATCGATTTCGAGGTGTTCAAGTCTACAAAACTTGGACCTTCCTATCTTTTTCACACTGTCCAATAGACCATAGAGATACGCTACTTATAAAATACATATACACTAATGCTACCCTAACAATAATGTTACATGAGGAAACAAAGCCTGTAATAATAAAAAAAGGTGTAAGGCAAGGCGATACGCGTCCACCAAAACTATTTACACTAGCATTAGAAAATATGTTCAAAAAACCTATTGGGCAGAGAAAGCTATACGCATTTACGCACAGAAACTCGATCACCTCAGATTCGCGGACGAAATAGTGATCCTGGCCAATAATACGGAGGTATTATAACATGTGCACCCCGAAATATATGCATTAGCAATGTAATTGGGGCTACACGTTAACAGATGTAAACCAAAAATAATGTGCGACAACCTGAATACCTAGGACTAGAAGTTGGACCTAGATGATCAGGAAATTAGGCCACATCTATCTGGGGCAACGAGTTAGTTTGGCTATGAATAGCCAAGAGCAGGAAATAAGAGCTTGAAGCTGACATGGATAGCCTTCCATTCATAGCAGGAAATACTCAGAGACAAACTGGACCAACAACTAAAGACCAAACTGGACCAACAACTAAAGACCAAACTGTTGAACCAAAATATACTATCACTATTAAATTATGCCGCGGAGACCCGAACCCTTACCCAGAAAGCCAAAAACTTCGCGTCGCACATAGGAGGATGGAAAGAGCAATGTTGTATGTATAGGTGAGTGTCTACAAAACCAACTAGTGGATCCGATCCAAAACCAATGTCATTGATGTAGTGAAAAGTGTGCTACGCGCAAAATGGCAAAAACCAAAATATAATTGGAATGGAGACCGAGAATGGGACATAGATTTAGTGGTAGCCCACCAACGAGATGGTCAAATGGCATGATGAGGACAGCGATTGGATTCGGAAAGCGCAAGACAGACACGAATAGAGGGAAATTGGAGAGGCCTACATCAAGAAAGAGTTTGACATATAGGCAAATAATGAATGATGATGAGGCCTAATCATTTTAAAAACTTTATGCCATGCCAACAAACAAGGGCAATGAACAGAATTGTTTACATCGATAGGAAACCAATTCATAGTCGGCGGTGATTAGAATGCAAAGAATCTACTGTGTCGGTCCAGACCCATCAATTCCAAAGGTCGGGAACAAGCTAAATCCATGAAAGAGAATATCCTATATACTGACAAGCTAATATACTGGTCTACTAACAGCAATAATGTACCAGACCTGATCGTATGTCACGAAAGGTATTCCGACATGGTAAAACCTGGACCCATCCTAAGATAATTCTCCAATAATGATACTCAAAGCAATGTTATTATCGAAAAACCGAAACCACCTAAACTAAGCTAAGAGAACAGGTTGAGTGAATAACTCCCATGCAAACTTCTGGAAGATAAACTATATATATATATATATAGTTGAAATTAGAAACCAAGTCTAGATAAAAACACGATCAAAAAACCAAATTATATAAGGTGTTACAATATCTAAAGGAACTAATCTCAACACAGTAAAATCTAGAAAACAATATTTAGAGAGAAACTATCCATGCGGTAAGCGACTGACTTTTCACTATGTAAAGCTACAAATAAAATAGCACCAAGGGAATGTGTAAGAAAAACCAATAGAACTTGGGCATGGAACGGAAAAGAAAAATCAGACATCTACCTGCATAATGTATTTCAACCGTTTCCCAAAGAACTTACCATGCAATAACTAGATTCCTAAAGTTCCTTAACAAGTAACCTTTTCCATAAAAATAATAAAAAGCTAAGAAGTAAAAGTCATGATTAAAAATGACAATGAGACCCTGAAAAGCACCAGGCTAATAGCCAATAAAAAGGCTAATAATTGACTAACAGTCAATATAATGGGCATTGTTAATTTGAATTTATGAGGCTTCTATGCCGAATCAAGGTTTTTATTTTCTATTGAAATCCTATCTGAGTGATAGACAGTTCAGAGCTATATCGTATAATATCTGGGCAGTGGTTTAGTGCCAATGCTATATAACAGTAGAGGCCAACAAGTCTATCTCGATCGACCGGTCGATCGTGAAGCCAAGTTTGGTCGATCGCTAACAATGTTTTAACTTAATAACCAATTAGGCTACGTGATAGAGCACCATTGACATTGATCGCGACACACTTTTAAGAAGAAAAGTCGCTCATGTACACAAAAATAGACCACCCATGCTATATACTATTCAAACAGCTGACATACCTAGCATCATACAAAAATACAGCTCTTGTACGGTAATATTGGCGGTAAGTACCTAAAAAAAACATCGCAATTGGTGCAAGAGTCGCTAGACAACTTAGAATTATGGCTGTAAAAATAGCAAATCTAGGCAAATGAAGCCAACTCCGTGAATGTAACTTACACCTTATGGAAAGGTGACTATCCCCCAGCCCACATATATTAACATACAAGCGGAGGATGCCAAATCTTCGATACCTCCAATTAGAATAAAAAAATCATACACATATTTTGTAAGGAGCTGGGATTAAAATTGATTAAGCTTTACTGGCTTCTGCTGGTGGGGCACTGATCCTAGCTATTAATAGGAAATAAGTTATTAGCCAACAAAGTTGTACTGAAACCCATATGGCGTACAGTTATGGGGCACTGCAAGCTTCTCAAATATTGCTATACTCCAAAGGCTTCAATCCAAGACTCTAATAACAATTGCTAACGTAAAGGTTGCCATTTTTGTATTGTAAATTGGCAACACGGATATTGCTAGGTGCAATTCGACTGCGCCATCGCAAAGTTTCACATTGTTGGCAATATACGTAATAAGGACGTTTCGTCATTCAGGCGCTATTTGTATTGTTGGCGGTGAAAATTTTAGCCAAAAATGGATTTGAAACATGAACATTTCTATGCAGTGATTTTTTGCGATTTTAGACCTGGATTATCTATGACTTTTGGCGATGAAGCACCATCAAAGCCAATAATAATGGAAGGTCGTCATGGAATCCCTAGCCTAGTATGACAGGCATAGATAAGGTATTGTATGAACATATAGTCAAAAATACGTGTGCTGAGATTAAACAATTTCTTTCCTCTATTATCTAAAGAATATTAAATTCTCTTTCATTTCTTGTAATAAAAACATAATATGTCGCCATAGATATGGACATGGATATGCCAATCAAGCCAACACTGGCTGCATTATGCCATTATGACGATTTTACACTAAAACTATTGTCAATTATAATTATTTTCTCTGTTATCTTTAAGAATATTAAATTATCTTCTATTTGATGTATTAAAAACATAATATATCCCTATAGATATGGGCATAGATATGCCAATCAAGCCAATTTGTACAAACACTGGAATAATGCAAGACACAACGATTTTACATTAAAACTAGAAATCAATTATAATTCTTTTCTCTGTTATCTTTAAGAATATTAAATTATCTTCCATTTGGTGTATTAGAAATATAATATGTCACTATAGATTTGTGCATAGATATGCCAATCAAGCCAATTTGTATGAACACTGGAATAATGCAAGACACGATGATTTTATACTAAAACTAGAAATCAATTATAATTTTTTTCTCTGTTATCTTTAAGAATATTAAATTATCTTCTATTTGGTGTATTAAAAACATAATATGTCCCCATAGAAATGGGCATAGATATGCCAACTAAGCCAGTTTGTATAAACACTGGAATAATGCAAGACCCGACGATTTTTCACTAAAACTAGAAATAAATTATAATTCTTTTCTCTGTTGTCTTAAATAAGATTAAATTATCTTCCATATGGTGTATTAAAAACATAATATATCCTCATAGATATAGGCATAGATATGCCAATCAAGCCAATTCGTATAAACACTGGAATAATGCAAGACACGACGATTTTACGCAAAAATTAGAAGTCAATTATAATTATTTTCTCTGTTATCTTTAAAAATATTAAATTATCTTACATTTGGTGTATTAAAACATAATATATCCCCATAGATATGGGCATAGATATGCCAATCAAGCCAATTAGTATAAACACTGGCATAATGCAAGACAACCATTTTATACTAAAACTAGAAATCAATTATAAAAATTTTCTCTGTTATCTTTGAGAATATTAAATTAACTTTCATTTGGAGTGTTAATAATCAATCAAAAAAGTCTCGTGTGGATTGGAACTGATTACAAAATGCAACGGCGATGAATCATGAATCCGACTGGCTAATATCGGATTCACAATCAAGGTTACGGATATTTTTGAAGCTGTAAATAAGGTGGTGTCAGACTACGGGGGATTCGGTAAATGTTCCAGTATTGTCACTGATAGAGCCAGAGCTATGATAGGAATTGAAATTGCATTTGCAGGACTCTTGAAACAAAACATTAACTGTCCTGTGTTACACTGTATTATTCACCAAGAGGCCCTATGTGGAAAATCCTTACGTCAAATGAATGTCCAGAAAATGAATGTTAAAATAACTAACATTATTAGAGGGGGCAATCGTGCTTTGACTCACAGAAAGTTTCGTGATTTTTTAGCCGAAGTAGATGCTACATATGGGGACTGTTTGTGACGATTCTCTTCGCTCTACGCAAGGAGATTCCTATTTTCCATATAGATGATGTCAATTCCAGTACTACGGAACTGGAAAATCAAATGGTAGATGCACAATTTTTAACACACCTGACATCTCACCTTAACGAATTGAATTTGAAGCTACAAGAAAAAACAGCAGAATATTGCCAACTTATTTGGACACATAAATTTAAGAATAAAATTAAGATTTAATTTAATTATAAGTCTTCATGACTTAAAAAAAAGTATTTATCATTCGTATCAAGTTGTAAAGGGCATTTTGAAGAAATTAAGGATTTTGAAGAAGTTTAAAATTTACCTCACATAAAATACATTCACACAATTGCAGATGAATTAGAAAATTGATTTAGCGACTTTCGAAAGAGAGATTTCAGTTTTTACTTAGGCCCTTACAAATTAAGTTGAGAATGTAAGCAGAGCAGACCTTCAATTGGAATTGTGTGATTGGCAGTGAGATCCTTTTTACCAAAAAGAACTGAAACTACTACCAGAAGAACGATACTGTAAAACGAAACTTATGGCTTACACTAGGCTCAATGCTGGGGAGAAGCACGTATCTTTGCGAAAGCAGCTTTTCCAAAATGAAATTTATAAAGTCAATAGAGGTTCCCTTTCTGTCCTAGCATAATGTAAGACACGAAAAGTTTACTCTATATAATAATATATAATAATAAATACTAATAATAATAATAATAAATACTAATAATAATAATAATAAATAATATAATCAATTATAGTTTTGTCTCTGTTATCTTTAAGAATTTAAAATTATCTTTTATTTGATGTATTAAAAACCTAATTACACTTACTCAGTTGCTTCGTTTATCAATAACAAATATTAAAGTTAATATTGATGCATTAGTTAGTGAAAACCAACAACTAACCTAAAACTCAAATTTCCCACAATTTTTTTTGTAATTTGATATTTTTTGTATTTCATTTCTTACACTAAACAATATACTGAATGATATAATGTAGTTAGTCATTCTGAAATTGTATTGTGATTTTATCAAAAACTATGAAACGAAGTAACATACAATTTTTAGAAGATAATACATGAATTTTGTTGTAGACTATGAGAATATTTTGTAATATGTAATATTAATTTGATATATTTCATTATTTATAATTAAAGTTAGATTTTATTCAAATAAAATGAGAAATATGGTAATCATTTTATAGGCATATTTTTCATTATATTGTTTAGTGTAATAAAATTATAATAACTAAATGACAAGTAAGTATTCTTACTTTTTGAGCATAAATGGATAAATACGATCCTTATATTTACTAACATATTATATATTTTATCAGCATAAACATTTCTATTGATGGTGACTTAAATAACCTAATTTTGTGCTTTGCTTGAATTACATGTAACATAAATAATCAAATTATGAACGGATAATTTATGTTTTATATAAAGTATATATGTAAGTAAATTAATAGCACAGCTATTAATAATATAAACTGATTAATGAATTAATGTCATGTTAAGTACAAACAATATAATAATAATAAATCATACTTCAATTGGTGGCATAATGGTGTTTTTCAAACATCAAATTTACTTTTATATGCCGCGTTAAACTCGCTCACATGTTAATAATTTATTCACTCTCAGCAGTAATTTATTCGGAAATTAAGCGTTACAGTGCGTAAAATTTATGTGCCAAACGAAACGGGCTTGTTGTCCGTATTCTAAAGTAATAATTTGCGAGTTAATTGTTATAGTTATGTATACGTACATGTAACGTAGACTGTCTGTGCCGGATGTGAGGGGACACATTACGGCCATGTGTATTGACAAGTGATAACACTACCCCCATGTAGCAGGAAACGCGCGTGCAAAAACAAACCCCTTCGCGTGATTAGCGAGTATTTCTGCAAATTGTCATGCACATTGCGGTTAATACGGGGGGGTTCGTTATACCGTGCTGGGGCGGGGTGCTTTTCCTAATTTCGACTATTCAGGACGCAATTTATATATTATATTATTTGCACGATTCGTGTATATACTGTTTTACCCCCCTAAGGACACGCTTCTATTTTGCATGATAACCAACTCCTGTGGGGATCGGTACGTACAGTTCATGAACGGAAAGTGGATATAAATAGATTATTTTGAAACATTTCAACAAGCTTATTTTAAATATTATCGCAACGCATTACAGGGTATTGATTGCACTTCTCAAAGGGTTCAAAGAAATTGTAATTAACAAAATTCAAACGAATCGTCTTATCGCTTGAGAGTACTTTAATGATTTGTTGATTTTTTAAATTGTTCGTAATGAATTTAAAAATAAACTCGTATTATTATCTATATGCCTTGTTAATAGATAGTGTAATTGGGTTTAATTAATATTTTAAAGTGTATACATATACATATTAGTCAAAATATATTTCATTTAAAACAAATGATATTTTAGTATAATATTTTTTATCCTTATATATAAAAGCCAAAGTCAATGTAATATTATATTTATCTTCAAGCTGTCACACAAGTGGGAGTGGGAGTCGTAATCCCGTTGAGGGTGTCTTTTTATATTTTAAAAATCATGATTTAATTGGTGTAGTCATTATATTAAAGAATAATTATTAAAGTAAGATTTTTTTTACCAAACTACTAACTTATCGACAATTTTAATTACATATCGCTACTTTGAAAAAACAAGAGCACAACTCAAAATTACTAGTTTAAAGAAAATCCGATTCAAATATTTAGGTAGGTAGTAGGTTTTTATAATTCAACACTGACTTAACTGCTCTCTGTAGTGACCGTATACGCGAATTACTTTTATGAAAATCTTACACATACAAATTTGCCACATTTTCTTTTGCTCTTTTTTTCATTTCGTCTTATTCCAAAGTAGTGACAAATAAGGTTATTTAAAGCATAATAAATTGATTGTGTTGTAATACATCCAAATATGCCCAATGTTTACCATATGTTTACAATATTACCTACAAATAATAAATATATATATATATATATATATATATATATATATATATCCATCTTTATTAGACTATTGACCCTTCACGGGTCTTTCCGTCTAATAAAAATATATAATCAATTATAGATGAATTTTTAAAATTGTAAATTGTTGACTTTCAACTTTATTAGGATTGTTTTGAATAATATAATTTATTGCTCACTGTGCGATTGAAAATTGAAACCATAGAACACTTAAAATATATATATATATATATATATATATATATATATATATAATAAATTACTGATCTAACAGTAGACATGTGATATGTATATTTAATGAAATAAGTATTGTACGAATAATTTGATGCGTTTATTGATGGTACGGTAGCTCATAGTAAACGATGTAATAGTAATTAGAAATTTAATATGTTGTTGACATTCAATTAAGCCACTGATTTAAAACGGTAACTCGATGCCACCAGACACGTATTTTTTGTTCTCTTGACATATAAAAAATGCAAGGAGGATTTTAAATTAATTAACGCAAATTAAAACCGAGTTATGTCTGCGAATTTGTCTGCGTGAAATTATCCCGCGTCACTCATAAATAATTCATTGTATTTTGTTTGGTGCGGATTCAATTTGCGGGGGCAGCCGTTTTATTAGAATAAGGTGTTTGAGAAATGGAGAGGGCGGCCCTTTTATAAACGCCATAAAATGGATCATTACTTGTGTTTCACTTGAATTAAAGTTACATAATAAATTCCGGGCACACAATTACTTAAGAGTAAACTTAAAATTGAGGTTGTTCGCCAGAAATTATACCCGAATTGGCAAATTATCTCCGGATTGCTCACAGTTCAGCAAAAGTTTGTGAATTTGTGCGAGTCGTTTGGTTCCACGGAAATCCATTTGGCACTTGCTACGCCACACTCTTCAAGAAAGAGTTATGTGCCACACATTTATCTGCATGTATGCTTTAAATTCCTTCGCGCGCACACACGTAATAATAATTAAGTTAACCTGCGAGTTCCCGTTTAATATTCCGAACATAAACAGCGATTAATTTTCATTAAAACTGCATTAAATTCAGATGCAATCTGCGCCGCCTTCTCTTCACACCGTAATTAATTAAATGCGAACGTAATTACACACATTTTTATAACACACTATATATGTTAAAATAACATGCTCTTAGTACCGCACTTATAAAAACTTTTAAATCATAAATGTAGATGTATAAGATAACAGAATCATATAAATTACAGCTGTATTTGAATCATATATTCCGAGGTTTAATTTATTATTATTTTTTATATTAAGGTTTAGGCTGACATAAAATAAGAAATAAAACAGAATCAATCAGTAGAAATGTGGATCCTTTTGAACCTTTTATGCTCGCATACATTACTATATACACACATTATGCAAGAAAATTACTAAATTACTGCTATTCTCAACGATTATCTTGAACTATTTCTAAATTTATCTTTGGAGATATATATCTTGTTGTTGTATACATAAATAGAGAACAGAAGGGATGATAATTTGTTGAATACTATTTCAAATTCTTATAATTCTGTTACTAAACTAAAACTAACACTAAAAGAGTGCCAGAGATTTTTGAACGAATTCGACCATCGTCATTGCTCCTGGCAGATTCTTGTATTTAAATGCACCTTTTAACCTTAATTATATCCTCCGAACTGCTATCTGGTGTAGTTTTGTTAAATAAATCAAATGTATTGTATCTGTTATAGAAGACTACATTCATACGATAGACACTAGTATATTGGATACTAGTTTTACATTGTATGTAATAGAAACATTCCCACGCAGATACTTTGGCGTCCATGTAAAACCATTATCCAGCATACCGGTAGCTTCATCGTGTGAAAGTAGTCAAGTCCATAAAACGTTATTGTTTATTTTGAAAAAAAATAACAGATTTCCAAATTTTCTACACATTTTTACGGGACCATACTAGTCATAGTCATCTCTATTTCTCTATTGGCGCTACAGCCTCATGTGGGCTTTGGCCTTCCCAGATATCTCCCTAAAACAATACTGTGAGATTTCGTTGCCTGATCTTGTTTTTTAGCTTCAAGGCAAGTGCTACCCGGGATGTACTACATAGTGATGTACGAGCTGACTTGTGAGTCATATAGTATTTTAATTGAAATTTGGTAATGGCAAGTTGAGTTGCCGAAACTATAGTCATAATTAAATATTTGTGCTATACCTACAAACAAAACTAATTGTGCTTTAATTAATTTATAACCCTTGTTCTTTAGTTTTCTTCCCAAATATAGTAGTATTGATCTGCGGCGTCCCTTTTTTCAAGCCGGTTTCCCTGTTGATCTTTGCATAACCAAACAACTAATAATTGTAAAGCTGAAATGTTTGCGCGATAAATATTCGAGTTTATGACCGGTCTGTTAACTTTACGGCCGAATGTTCCGCGGTATTGATACAGTTTGTCATACTTTTTTATATAATCGCTCGGATTATGCTGGCAGCTTAAAGAGGTTTGCATTTTCCGGACAAATTACGCGGCGCGTAATTTGTACCCCGCAGTCGGTTCTCCGGAATACCTAAGATAATCGGAATGCAAACACATTTGGCGAACATAACATGAGATAATAATCATAAACTGCTATTCAGGTTGTTGTAGATTTCAAGTTCATGTTGCAATTTCATGTATTTTGCATGCGCGAGCGTCACACATTAGGTAAGTGGCATTGTTCTGTGCAGAATCATGGCGTTGTTCGTGCCCAATATTTATCATCGCATTATATAAATTGAGTTTCCTGGTACAACCACAATTTAATTATAACCTCCCTTTTTATTTTATCTTATCAATGATCTAACAGCATATTTATAAAAAGGTGATCTCTCGCAAACGAGTAGATTCCGCAATCATGAAAGTGTTATTGTGTATCGCATTTTTGCTCTCGGTGGCACTTGCTGAGGATTGTACGGCTGCAAATTGCCTGCTGGCAAACGGATGCGTGTGTGCGAGCATACAATCCCCAATTAATACCAAAGAAACACCACAGGTATTATAAAATTATAACGTTTTAATTTTTCGAATACTCTATTTTTTTTTTTAATTTTTAGTTTGTTGTGTTATCAATTGATGATGCTGTGATTGAAGACACTTATGATTTATATTATAATCCATTGCTGTCTAATAGGACAAATCCGGATGGAAATTCAATCAGTGCGACGTTTTTTGTACCACACGAGTATACAAATTACACCACTATAAATACGTTATATAATCAAGGATTTGAAATAGCTGTGCATTCAATTAGGTAAAGAAAATTAACTTAATTATCCACAAATGCTTGAGATTGTTTAATTCTGCAATTGGCCAAAAAAGTTACCTGCTGTTCAATTGTAAAT
Organism: Lordithon lunulatus; assembly: GCA_963942505.1. Lineage (NCBI taxonomy): Eukaryota > Metazoa > Arthropoda > Insecta > Coleoptera > Staphylinidae > Lordithon > Lordithon lunulatus. The sequence continues at coordinate 53,630,612 of OZ012667.1, read as the reverse complement.
TTAGACCAATCAGATATATGAGTATACAATGCTGATATATATATATATATAAAATAGCACCTTATGGGTGCATTGAAGGCGATGAATGTTTATAGAAATTGGGAAAAATAGTAAAAACGTTCTACCGATGACAACCATAACGTTAAAATAGGGGAATAATAAATTAATAAATTGTAGGTGTATTATAATTTACGATTTGGTTTTTGGTTAATTACTAAATATTTAGGACAGAATATTTTTTTAAATTATCTTTCTTCTATAATCTCCTGAAAAGGATATGCGCGATTTTATGCCCACTATGTATAATGAAGGATTATAAATTACTGTGCATTCTATTAGGTAACTAATGACTCATACGCAACAGACACTGGTAAAAAAAAAACCAGTAGATGATGGAGCGTTCGTAAAAACTAAGAGAACACAAAGAACACCTGTAAAAATTAGTACAGACAATGATAATAAATTAGACCTGATTGTCCAAATGATAAAAGAGCTGAAAGCAGACACAAACCAGATTAAAATAGAACAAGAAGAATGTAGAAATGAAATTCAAAAAAATCAGAGAAGAAAATAAAATGCTGTGGCAAGAAACCCAAGAAATAAAAAGAGAGAATTTAGAAATTAAACACAAACTCGAAAATCTAAATCAATTGGCGGAGTGGCTAGAAAAGCAAAAGAGGAGAAATAACATAATTGTGCTAGGTTTAGATATTGATACAGAAGACATAAAAGTATTAAAAGAAGACGCAGAGAATTTGTTTTTTGACAAAATGTGACCATTCAGGTAAAAAAGCTCAAAAACTAGGCAAGAAAACCTGCCTGACTGAATTAGAGCATGAAGAAGATAAAGAAAAAATAATAAAGAATAAATATAAACTTAAAAATTATAAACAGAAATTATACACTAACTCGAAAAACTAAATTAATTGGGGGAGTGGCTAGAAAAGCAAAAGAGGAGAAACAGCATAATTATGCAAGGTTTAGAAATTGATACAGAAGACACAACAGTATTAAAAGAAGCCGCAGAGAATTTGTTTTTTGACCATTCAGGTAAAAAAAGCTCAAAAACTAGGAAAGAAAACCTGCCTGACTGAATTAGAGAATGAAGAAGAAATAAAAAATAATGAAGAATAAATATAAACTTAATAACAAACAAGGAAGAATTTATATAAGCGACGATGAGACAAAAAAGGAAAGAGAGTGAAACACACAAATAAGAAAAATGGCCAAGGAAGAGAGAAATAAAGGAGGAGAGGTGGCAATTGGATATAATAAATGAACTGTAGGCGGAAAGCTATGGAAATGGATTAGGGTAATGTAAAAACTAGAATTAGTGCACATAAAACACTAACTGCGAACTATACACAAAAGAATTATATGATAACGAAACTAGCAAGGGAAAAGGACACGATTGGAAAAAATAAAGAGAGAACAGTAGGCAGTCTCAACAAAAAAGAAATAATAGATATAACAAAAACAGCAGCGCAAACAAAAAGAACAATGATAATTGGAAACTGGAACATACGCAGCCTGAAAGGCAAAAAACTTGAACTAATAGAAGAATTTGAAAATACAAAATTAGATATAATGGCGATAACAGAAGCAAAAACGAAAGGGAGAGGTTTAGAAAGGGTCATAAACGACCACATACAATCATAGTATATGGACCAACAGAAGACGAAAGTAAAACAGAAAAGGACAAATTTTGGGAAGAGCTACAAATATTACACGAGAAGGCAGGAGAAAATACTGACATTACAGGAGACATAAATGCAAGAATAGGAAATATAAATACAGGGATGGAACATATAATGGGGATTCATGGAGAACCGACAAGAAACAATAACGGAAACAGATGAACTGACTTTTGCATCTTAAACGACGTTGTAATACTAAACTCAATATTCTCCCATAAAGAAATACACAAATATACTAGAGAACTAAAGAGTAGAAATGAAAAGTCAATCATAGGTTATTTGTTAACAACCACACAACAAAGGAAGGTAGTTAATGATGCACGGGTGAAAAGAGGAAGCAAGATAGGAAGTGATCACTATCTAGTGGTAGCAAACATCACAATTAAGGAAGAAATAAAAACAAAAACCATGACAAGCGGAAATGAGGTTGAAACTAAAAAGGATAAGTACAAGAAAGAAACTGCAACTGAGAAATTCAGAATAGACAAACTAAACTATAACGAAACAAATGCTAGAATTATATTAAGGAACTCACATCTTTTTCAAAATCTAATGGTGTGGAGGAAATATGGAGCAGTTTTAAACACATAATAGCAGTGGCTACAAAACGCGCATGCGGAACAAGACAGGCAAACAACAGAAAGCAAACACGATGATGGACTAGAAATAAAAGAGAAAATAAAGAAGAAAAAGCAAAAGCGGATAAAGTACATCAACTCCAAGAAAAAAGAAGACTACGCAGCGTATAAAATACAGAGAAATGCAACGAAACAATAAATAAAGATAAACAGGGAATAATAATAATACAAGATCAGGATATAATGAAAAGATAGAAAGATCACTTCGAAGAGCTTTTGCAGGAGAAAACGATGATAAGCGCAAACGAAGGAAATGAGAACGCACATGTGGAAAATATTCTGAACGAAGAACCAGACAATATAACAGAAGCAGAAGTAAAAGAAGCACTTATAAAATTAAGAAATGGTAAAGCAGCAGGTCATGATAACATAAAAGCTGAGCAACTAAAAATATGGGCGAGGAAGGTGTAAATTTGTTAAAACAGCTTCTAAACACTATATGGAAAAGAGGAAAAATTCCAAATGACTGAAAGAAAGCAGTAATATTCCCAATATACAAAAAAGGAGACAGCAAAACTGCATTAATTACAGGGGAATATCACTAATGTGCACAACTGCTAAAATGTATGAGGTTATACTCAGACAACAAACAGAACTAACGATGGAAAATGCACAAAGTGGCTTCAGGAAGGGCCACTCAACGCAGGACCATATATTTACACTAACAAAACTGATGGAGAAAACAATGGGTCATGACAGTAAATTATTCATAGCATTTATACACCTGGAAAAAGCGTTCGACAGAGTACCGAGAAAAACGATATAAAATATATTATAAAAGAGGCAAATAAACAAACAACTACAAATAGCAATACAAGGTATATACAGAAAGACATACAATTACATAAAGACAGGAAATCAGATATCACAGGAATTTACAACCAAACTTAGTCCTTAATGCAAGGTGGAGCATTAAGCCCTCTACTGTTTACAATATTCCTAGATAATATATTTTTTCACCGTTATTGATAGAGATGTGCTATATTGATTGGGCTGTACTATCGATAGTTGACAATCTCTGGAATACAACCAGAGTATGCCTGCTTCGACCTTACGAAAGCTTTCGATAAAATGTAACTACAAGATGTAATAAATACCCTCACAGAAAAAATAACAGCTACGTCGATAAAACGAATCATACACGAAATTAACAACAATAACAGAATAAAAATCAGGATCCCAACACGAGGGGGAATAAGACAAGGAGAGAGTCTAAGCTCCTTCTTGTAACAGAAAGAAATAATTAAAGTGATATCACTGAAGATCGGTATACGGAATGGGAAATCAACAAATCTACATGATCTGCTACGCGGATGATGCGACCTTAATTGCTGAAACAGAAAAACAACGGACTAAACAACGAACAGAAACAGAATATCATCTACCATTTATACCAGCCAACGATATCACTCTCGGCGATAGTGGCGGCTCTGCGAGGATGATATATATTCTATTAATAAAAATAGATGATCCCCAAAGACTAACATACAAATTCTACCTTTCAGCAAAAATGTACAATATAAATATATCTCTAAATCATATTTAAGTGTGAATCCACCTCTTAGCAATCTACATATCTAGATTTCGACCTTAGATCTCATCAGTGTAGCTCAGCTAGTGAGAATGAATTCACACAATATCTCGAGTGGTTATATACAAAAATTATACAACTAACCCTCTAGTTTCCATCTTAATGAGATCTTTTAGAATCGCATGCTTTTTCTATTATTTAGAGATATTATATAACTAACCCCCTAGGAGGAAAGTTAAACGCTATCTGGCGGCACCACATCAATTAGCAATGCATACCCATATGGTAATAACCGTCAACAAGCCCATGCCATCAGAATCACCGGGTAGTGCCCTTTATGGAAAAATATTCCAACAGAGTGCTTGAGATATCAGCACAAATCATGTTGGCATGAGCAAGTCGATGGTTATTACCCTATGGGCGTGCATTGCTAATTGATGTGGTGCCGCCAGATAGCGTTTAACTTTCCTCCTAGGGGGTTAGTTATATAATATCTCTAAATAATAGAAAAAGCATGCTATTCTCAAAGATATCATTAAGACGGAAACTAGAAATAGACAGTAACTTAATCCAACAAGTGTCGCAATTCAAATATCTTGGGATCCAATTATCCATCTATCACCATCCAGCACACTATATAATGAGCCAGACTAACAAGGCTGGAGCTATATCAGGATACATTATAATAATAATAATAATAATAATAATATTTATTTACGGCAAACGCCTTGAATAAAAATAAGATACACACAAGTGACAATACATATAGCGTGCGACAATGGACAAACAAAAAATGTACAATTACACTTAAAAAGTAGTGAAATAAATTAAATAAATTAAGTAATTACAAGTTATCGAGTAATGGAGATAATTATCCTAGGCGAACAGTTCCTTTAGAGTAAAAATATCGAATCTGGAATTTGCTTGCAATTTATTGCATAAGCGCATTAATCTGCTAATCGGACTATAGTATCCATAATTTGTTCTATGTTTCTTACATCTAAGGAGAGAATTTCGGCAGTACCTTGGTAATGAAAAATTCCAATTTAATTTACATAGAATATCCGGACTGTCAATTCTACCCTTAATTAGATTATATAAGAAAGATAGATTAAGACACAATCTTCTAACCTCCAGGCAGTTTAAGTTATATAAAACTGAGACACTATTTTGGTTTGTTTTATTATACTCAAGCCTTTTGAAATACATTAGATATCTAGAGACGTAATATGATGCCACGGTCCGTTGACTATACGGACCGTGATATGATGCAACAAAGATGCGCAGTAAAGTAAAAACATATAAAGCCAGTATAAGATCAATTATGACATACATTATAGAAACGAGGGCAAACACAAGCAAGATGAAACAAGCATTGCGAACAGTTGAAATTAAAACGCTAAGAACCATACACAATTCTAAGGAAAACACTGAGAGATCAGGAGAGAAATGCAAACATAAGAGAAATGTACGAAGCAGAAAACATCATCCGATGAGGAATTCAACGAACAAAATACTGGTACGAATATATCAACAGAATGGACACTACCAGATTAGCTGGTATCACCATGGAGGGTAAGCTGTCAACCAGCCGGTCACCAGGAAGACTCTCTAAGGGATCGAAAGACAGTGGATATAAGAACAACCATACAATCAGTTAAATAGCTGATTGCAAGATCTACATCAAAACAAAGAAGAGATGGAAAAAAACCAACGATATTTGCAAAAATTAAGAAAATAGTAAAAGATACAAACTATAAAAAGACGCAAGAAAAAAATTAAAGTTAAACCAATAAACAAAATAGCACACAAGGGGCGAAAATTCCCGTAGAGAACTAATATAAAGAATGAATAATTTTGCTATATCTTTCTGAAATTTTATAAAATGTACAGAAAAAATACAGGTATTCTCCTGTATTTTTTCTATAAATTTTATAAAATATCAGAAAGATATAGCAAAATTATTCTGAGAATTTTTGCGTATCACCTTTCATATTTTTTCTTTGGGCCAACAGCGGAGTGACTCAACGCTCGCGCGGTTTTTAGCTATGAAAGCGAGAGCGGTGACACACAGTCATGTAACTACGAGGCGCGTCATGCACAGCGAATCAAAACATGTACAACTAAATGCATTTATATAAATGAGACAAGATCCGACATTTTACAGTCCAAGTACGAAATATGTTTTCTTCCATTTCACAATATGGTTCGAACCTACAGGAAGTTTTTTGGCGGCCCGGTACATAATGTCCGCACAAAATAACAGGGTTACATTCAGACAACAAACACATTATTTGTCTTTTTATGATTGAATAATCTTTTAAAACATATGTATATTGTAAAATACAATTATAGTAATTGTGATAATTGGTAGATCATTCAACATATTTTACATTTTACGAACGCTAATTATTCGCTAATGAATTATATAACTCCGTCACCATAATTAATTAATTTAACACTCACCCGATTTGACACTAGTAATATAGTTCAATTACAATTAAAATCACTTCACTGATCAATCTGTGATACATTTTCGGCAGGCCATACGCGCACAATGATTACTGGACTCGAACTGGTCCATTCCTGTTTGCGATGTTTGCTTAAGCCGCAAGAAGCGTTTTTTCTGCTACGAGCTATTTCTGGGTGACCACAAAAACATCCGGATTTTATTCGGACCTCGAACTTGTTTACAATTTAAATGCGAATAATGGAATTTCACATTATACGATTCATAAATACCATTACAAATTAAATTTCTTATATACATATACAGTCTAAATCGAAATGTAAAAGGCAATTAGATTTTATATATATATATATATATATATATATATATATATATATACTGAATCAGTCAGTGGTCTAGTTGATAAATAAAAGATCAGTATTGATGCATAGAAAAAAATTAAGCCATAAACTAAAAGAATGCCCTTGAATAAAATTTGCATGAAAACTGTTTTCATAATATTATTCTGAATGATATATGAACAATGATTTATTTATTTAGATAAAATCACTACAATGACCCAACATTATTTAATTTTTTATTATATAACTTTATAGGTGAAACAGATTAATATTTAAGATATAACAGATATTTGATATTAAACTTTTACAGCATATTGTTTTATTTAATACTCTTCCAGAGGAAATAATGTTCTTGAAAGCCAAAAATTGAACAAAAAAACTGGCCATAGTTTCCGATCGAAGGTTCGGATTCAATTGCAGCCAGTTTCGGCCAAAATATATAGTTTACGGCCAAAGTTTTGGATTGGGCCAACAAAGGGAACCTTCCGCGAAAGCCCTTTTAAGTAATATTTCTGATAATAATTAAGAATGGACTGTTTCCTTTATAGTTATACGAATGATTTTCAATACGTGCAATTAATTAAGTCATAAAATGAATATCGTCGCTTTGTCAACTTTCCAAAATATTGCATGGTTTATTTTATTAAGTTTTGGATGATGGTATAGGTATAACCTATATTACAATAAAAAAAAACTAAGCAAAATCTAGAGACAACCTTAAAATATATGTGATAAAAGCCGAAATTTGGTTTCGGCTCATAAACTCGATTTCTATGGAACAATGCATGTTCATATGAGCCATTCGAACTAATGTAGTGCTGTGTTTATAAATGAGTGTATAATTAATAGTTGGTCTGGGGGACCAGTTTTAACTATGTAAATGTATAAAAAAGGTAAATGATAGGCAAGTCCCTTCAATGTAACTTGAATTGATTTGATTTTTACTGTTAGTTATTTTTATATTATTTCACAGAAGGTAAATGATAGGCTAGTCCCTTCAATGTAACTTGAATTGATTTGGTTTTTACTGTTAGTTATTTTATATTATTATTTTGAGAATATACAGTCCTCCCTAACAGACAGACTATTTAGAAGCAAGGAAGCAAATACTCAAAATTAAAGAGAGTAAGGCAGGGGTCCCACAGGAGAGCGTACTAGGATCAGTGTTATACATATTATACAGATACTGAGATACACCGTATCTGTATAAAACACAGATAGCAACCTTTGAAAATGGCATTATAGCAACAGGAAAAGGCCCAGAAGAATCAACAGAAAAAATTTATTGAGCGAAAAATAAAGTCAATATATGGACCATAATGATTTACCACATCACTGTCCATATATTGACTTAATTTTTGAACTAAACGTAAATAAATCAACATATGTAAATTTTACGAATCGAAAATTCAATTAAATCCCAATAACTATCAGTGGCACCCAGATACCATACTCTTAAGCTACATATATGGGCTCAACACTGGACGCTAAATTGTAATGAAAAGTGCACGTGAAGATAAAACGAAAAAAACTTGCTATAAGACTAAAACAAATGCAGTGGCTACTGGGTAGAAAGACCGAACCAACGACAGATAATAAATTACTATAGATTAGAATATTGTTATCTGTCGTTAGTCGTACTTTCTGTCCAGTAGCCACTGCATTTGTTTTAGTCAAAATATTACCAAATATTAAAACCCATCTATAGCGACGGTGCACAGCTATGGGGCTATAAAAACGATTCAAATTATGCAGACGTTTCAAAATAAAATGACAAGAGGTTGAGTCAATGCTCCCTGGTGTGCTCGAACTAAATTTATACAGTAATAAATACAAGTAGAACTTTTACGGTGGTACAGAACAGTCTTTACAGTGAATAAACCAGAGAAACAAATCTAGACTGCCCCGGCTTTCAGGGTAAATCAAGGAAAGATAATAAAACCATCTATGTCTATAGATAACCTGCACTCAAACTAGTCAATGCTCCCTGGTATACTCGAAATAATGACATCCATCTAGGCCTAGGAGTAAAGATGGTAAAAGATGAAATAAAGACGTTTGCTAAAAGACATGAGAAGCGTCTGCTGCAGCAAGTAAACGTCAAAGCTATTAAAATATTGGACAAGCTCAGTGGCCGAGTGGTTAGAGGTGGGGAGTCTGATTTCGATCCCCAGCGGGGAACGAATTTTCGCAAATCACCTTTCACAGTTTTTCAGAGGTTTTCTGTGAAGATAAGGTATATACCGGGTAATTAAACTCCTCTGAGCTTCTCCCTTGACCGGTGGAAAAGTCTCACGGCTGATAGCCCATTAAAGATAGAAGTTTTTTTATTGGCCAACACTGGTTTAACAAGAAAACTCAGACGGGTAAAACCTTACGAACGAAGTAAAACAGTGTAAAGTGAAGAGTGTACGAGACGACCGATGGGAACTCATATAAACACATATTTATAATTTTGTTTATTTTGTAAAACAGATTATAGAATAAAAAATATAATAATTTTGAGGATATAGAAGTCATTAACTGTAGTATTTGGATAACTATTGTATGAGTGTTTCTAACATAAATATCTTTATGTCTCGATAATGAAAAACTGCATTATTGATAAAATTTATCGATTTTATAGTATGAATTAGATTTTAATTTTTTATGAATTGTATGAATTATTATTTGTAATACAGAGTATATAATTTGGTCTTGTTATTATTTATGTATCTATAGCTCTGGTTGGAATATTTTTTTATAATCTAAAATTTTAATAGGGTGTACACCCAAATTAATTACCCACAAATCGCCACCGTTCCTAATAATAGAATTGTTTGTTTATAGTAAAGATGTGTCCGACTATTGGACCAATGCAGACATTCCAACCCTCGTTGCGGAATTCAAAGGCCAAAAAGAGATACTCAGCAAGTATGCAAATATCCCGATCGAACATATCCAAGGCGTTCGCACCCCCCACTTTCAACTGGCAGCAGATAAATCTTTCGATGCATATGTACAATCAGGATTATCATACGATGGCTCATGGACATCGCTAAGTTCCGTGAAACGTTTCCCATACACACTGGACTACCCCAGCTCGCAACCCTGTTTGATTGGCGCATGCCCCACGAAAGCATTCCCCAAATTCTGGGTGAGCCCAATTAACAACATCAAAGGGAAAGATGATTTGGAGTGCAATGCGTTATTAGGTTGCCAATTTAAGTAAGTATCTAAAAATACATGTTAATGGCATCATGGTATTCCAATACTGCTAATCCTGTTTCTATTTAAATAAATTATTATTAATTAAATAAATATTTTAGTGGCACCGCTGAGGAAATCAAAAACTGGCTTGTGGGAGAATTCGTAAAGTCCTACGGTGAAACCGGAAATCGTGCACCTTTCAACCTACTACTATCCGCATCATGGCTAAAAATTTATGAAACCAGCTTGAAAGGACTCGAGCTGTTTTTAGACCACCTCAAAACATTAAAGGACGTTTTTATTATATCCGAATCTCAGCTGATTGATTGGATGAAAAAACCAACACCTCTCAGCCAGTACAAAACCGTCGTGGAGACCAGAAAGGCAGCATGCGACACCAAGATAAATTGCCGTTTGCAGAAAGGAACCGATATCATTTATATGGGTTCGTGTGTGCCGTGCCCAAACACATATCCTTGGGTTAATAATCCGGAAGGAAAATAAAATGTAAAATGATAAACATTTTTGTAAATATAACGATAAATACATACTTGAGATTATATAATTTTTAATATTTAGCTTTATATAAATACTTCACGCGATAAATAAATATAGTAATTCACAATGAAATCCATTGCAATTTTCTTGTTGGTCAGTGTATTATTGGTGGTATCTGCAGAAAACGCAGTAAAATGCACAGCAAAGATTTGCAAACTGGCGGATAGTTGTGTTTGTGCTTCAGGGATTTCACCCATTGAGACTGCTAAGACACCTCAGGCATGTTATATTTATGATATACTTTATTATTATAATTAGGGGCATAACTAGGCACGTGCCCATGGCCCAGATCGAAGGGGACCAAGAAAGGACACAGAAATAGACATTTCTAAATATTAGATTTACTAATAAATTATTGATTTACAGTTCATTATTATAACTTTTGACGAAGCTATTAACAACGCTAGTTATCACGACTACTATAATGTAATTTTCAATGGACGCAAGAACCCGGATGGTTCCAAACTAAAGGCGACATTCTTTGTTCCGCATGAATACACAGATTATGAAGCTGTACACAATCTATACGTTAGTGGACACGAAATTGGAACTCATTCCATCACGTAAATATATTGCATGTTTATTTAACTAGAAATATTTATTGACTAGTTACATTTTTGACGTACAAAAATAAATTATTACTTTAAAATAAATTTATTTCCAGGAAAAACTCGATGACAGACTATTGGGCCAAAGCAAATGTATCCACATTAGTTGATGAATTTAATGGCCAAAAAACTATTCTTTCAAAGTTCGCCAACATTCCAAAAAAACATATTGTTGGTGCTCGCACCCCACAGTTCCAATTGAACGGAGATAATACATTCTCAGCGTATAAGCAATCCGAAATAACTTATGACAGCTCTTGGTCAGCGCTTTCCAGTGCAACACAATTTCCATACAATTTAAAATATAATAGCGGGCAGCAATGCTTGGTTGGTACTTGTCCGGTTGAATCACATCCTACTATCTGGGTATCTCCAGTTAACAACATTGTTGGGGAAGATAATAAACAATGCAATGCTATACATGCTTGTAACTACAAGTAAGTAAATATATTTAAGGTACTATACACATGGTCGTAGCTAGGCACGTGTCCAGGGCCCAGACAGAAGGGGTGCTAAGAAAAGCCACAGAAAGATAGAAATAATTGTAATAAAAAATAATTCAAAAACATTTTGGTAGGTGCACGCCCTCCACCGTCTCAAATTAAAGAAGAAAAATACAAGTAAATTTAAAAATTGTTCGTATAAATCATTGGATCTAGCTAAAAAAGATATTACCCTCATAAATTTGTATTTGTGGTTGTACTACTGGTTAAAACTATTATTTTAGGGAAATACGTAGCTTCATTTAATTCATAAAATTTAGTGTAGGGGGCCCATTGATAAGGTCTTACCCAGGGACACTAAAAAGCTAGTTACATCCCTGCTGACTATGCATATTATGAAAGTTCTAATACGCGTTTTAATATATTATTTCCACCACAACTACATCTACACATCCAAACAAATATACATCAGCATACGCCGGTCGAATCTCAACCCGGATAGTCGGCATAACCTGTTGTTGGGATATATCTCATGACAATGGATATATATATATATATATATATATATATATATATATATATAATAGAACTTTTTTGAGTGGCAATCAACAAACTAAAGATAGCCTAGATTATAGCCAACATCCAGGGTTAGACACGTATAGAAAAAGAAAAAGGTCTGAGAACGTTACTATCAGAATGTCTATATAATCTTTGCTGAGGTATAGTAATATCCTTTCTGAAGATGTAAGTCCCAACACTAACGTACACATACACTAAAATACGGCACAAGGACCCGATGGTCGATAACTTGCTATCGGCCATCAGATCCTTGTACCATATTTTAGTGTATGTGTATGTTAGTGTTACGACTTACATCTTCAGAAAGGATACTACTATTATTATACCTCAACAGAGATTATATTAACGTTCTGATATTAACGTTCTCGTACTTCCTCTGTCTTCTTCTATAAGTATCTAACCGTACCGGATGATGGCTATGATCTAGGCTATCTTTAGTTTGTTGATTGTCACTCAGAAAAGTTCTATTGATGTCCTAGAGAACTATGCTCTGTAGCCATGAAGTTCTTCTACATCCCACATTTCTTTTTCCGCTATGTATTTCTATTGCAATTACGAATTATATGGCCTCTCCGGACTATAAGATTGATCAACTATCGGGTATTCAAGTAATGTACTAGCAATTTTAATAAAAAATTAATTATGTCTTCCTCTTGCTCTATAAAAATGCACACAGAAAACAATTGAATAAAGGGGGGCCAAGAAAGGCCACAGAAAGATCGTAATAATTCGCATTATATTGAAAAAAAATCACCAACTTTTTGGTGGGAGCACGCCTTCTACTGTCTCAAATAACAGAAGAAAACTACATAATAATTAATTATTTCTTCCTCTCGTTCTTTCAATATGCATAAAGATAACAATTAAACACATCGCATTTAATGTTGTTTGTTTGTAATAATATCTATTATCATAAACATTATCAAATACTAATTTTCAGTGGAACTAAAGCAGAAATTAAAACTTGGTTATTGGAACAATTTAATGAGCACTTCAACGATACACGTACTCCAATGAACTTGCTTCTATCTAGTGCATGGTTTGGGAATATGGAGCCTGCTTTAGATGCTCTACAGGAATTCATCGATGAGGTTCTGAAAAATAAACACGTATTCTTCGTGACAGAATCTCAGTTGTTGGATTGGCAAAAGAAGCCCACTGAAGTCAGTAAATACAAGACAGCGAATGACACGAGAAAGAAAAATTGCAAGGCTATAACATGCCAGCTCAAGAAAGACGATGGAGTTAGATATATGAGATCTTGCGTTTCATGTCCAGCGAAATACCCTTGGCTTGGAAATCCAGAGGGCAAAGAGTAATTTGTGTATTTTAATTTAAAAAGTAAAATTGTTATGAAATATGCAATTTTTAATAAAATATCTGCGTAATTCTTTTGAAATTCAGTGTTGTGGTTTATAGTATTTCTACCAATACTAAGGTATTTAGCACTGATTTTAAAAGCTAATTGATTCAAAAAGAAGCTTGGTCATAAAATCTGTGGATCGTTTCTTGATAGCATATCATGAAATTTGAATTGTTTTTGTTTTATGCTTCCTTCGGCTTCCATAAATTATTAATGCTACTCTGGCAGTTTTTACATTCCTTATTAAACCATCATGTCTTTATTCCATCACTCAATACAAAATCGTTCCATATGCTTGGTTCGTTAACAACATTTACCAAGGCAACTGGATTCTACTTAGCTTGATTTGCCTTCTCAGTTAGCTTAATACTGGTCCGACACCTCCTCTTTTAACATGGATATTATGTGTTTTTGACTTTCAATATCTTATCCATTATATCAAATTCAATAAATATTGGGAAAAGATGTTACATTAAGTTTCCTCAGCTATTACTATTGTCCATGCGTACTTGTACATAGTCTATAACGGAACTGTTCCTTGGTCCATGGTATGTGTATTCTCCCTCTTGTTACCGTTACCTTGTTTAATATATTCCAACTTTCTTCTGTCCATTGTAACCACCCCCTTATTTGGAGCACAAAGTGGCCGCAGTGCACAGCGATACCAGACCCTTCAGAAAAAGAAAAAAAACCACCCCCATCCGCATTTATAGTTTTATCCGTTGACACTCTTGGTAATGTATAATATGTTCCTGACTTTGTTATCTATTTAGAGGATTTTAGGGTTCCAAGCATCTTATTCTACCGGACCGTCACAAGAAAGACCATATAGAAAAATATTAGTACATGGATAAATTTAAAGTTTTTCAAGTGGACGGTGTGTTTCATTTGTCTATGACCCATCAAAAGATCCCGCGACAAAATAGCCCGCGACAAAATAGCCCGCGACAAAATAGCCCCCCGACAAAACAGCCCACGATAAAATAGTCCCGACCACTGTTATTGATGGATACATGCAATTTATTTCTTATTTATATATTTATTGCAATTTCATACACATAGGTTTGGTTGACAACAGTATATGATTTATTACGACGCTTTATATTTAACACCTATTAGATTATAACCTGAATGTTTATTATTATGTTTTTAGTTGATTTATAATTTACTTTCTATGAACTTTATGAATTCATTCAGCTGAGGTTAGTTAGGTTGGGTTGTCGGCAGAATATGATTTATATTTAACACTCATTTTATAACCTGAATGTTATTATTTCTTTTATAATTTACTTTCATTGAAATGTATTGACTCATTCGGCTGAGGATAGTTAGGTTGTATTGGCGGGGGACTCCACATTTCTACTTTAATTACGCATAACTCAAATATCAATAACAGTATACGGGCTATTTTGTCGGGAGGCGACAAAATAGCCCCCCGACATATTTTGTCGCGGGATGCACTGCTATAATCCGGCCATGTGGGAGAGGTGATAGATATAACGCATAAATAATTTAGGGCAAAATTAAAGACAAGAGAACGGTCGGCAGAAGAATTATCTCTTTTCTTCGCACCTTGTCGGATTGGTTTTGTTGTACACCACTCTTCAGATAAGCAATTGATAATTCAATCTCAGAAAGGATCGGAACTTTATGAAGAAGTGATCGGCCTATATGTACATATGTATGAATATAAATACGGCTTGTAATATATTAAATATACAAGTAATGAAAATACGTATTTTTTGCTGTATAAATTGTCGGAGCTACAAAAAAAACTTAAAATGTATATAGATTGGATTGTATAAATGTATGTGTTCCTTTTCTTGCAGTACATGCAATTGTTTTATTGCGCGCTCGCAAAAACTGGGCTAATTTTAAATCGAGTTTATTGTAAGGCGCATTAGTTTATATGTGGCCATTGTCTCGTCCGGTTGTTTTTAATGCTCAGGCATAACCTATTTAATGATGTGTACTAACGGTGTCATATTTATAAGGTAGTGTTATGTATTTACTGATTGATTTATGATGTGCAATAAGTACCTAAAGAGTTATAGTCCATATCACAGTTGACAGGATATAGGATACAGTATATATGTGTTTAAAAAAAATAAATTTAAGGTTAGTATTAAAGAGTTACTTATATTATCGCAGTATTCAATAGCATATGTTATAAAATATTCAGATAATAATCGCAATCAGAACAAAACGGTAATCTTTTTACTTTATATTGCAGTGTAGTAGTTAATATAGAGATATGTGTTACAAAATATTCGTATGGTATTCGAAATCAAACTAAAATTTGTATTTTAAATATTGGATTGTTAGAGCGTCTACTTTGTGATAATTCATTTTAAAGGATAAATAAAACGATTTTTTACTTTATTTTTTATCACACTTCAGTTACACTTTGCAACTAGTTTCGGCTAAGCTCTAGCCATTCTCGAGCTCCTCCGATGTCATCGGAGCTTGAACACTAGTTGCAAAGTGTAACTGTAGTGTGATAAAAAAAAGTAAAAAAACGTTTTATTTATCATTTGTATTTTAGTTTGATTTCGAATACCGGGGCTGGATCTTCAAATACGCTTCCAAACCGGTTCTTTGGGACCATGTTGGACAAAATAGTACGAGGGAGGTCCCATAAGTATCTGACCCATATAAGAAAAAAGATTATACAGTTATGCTTAGGAAACCCTGCTTCTTCTACAACTACAGGGCGTATAAAGAACGAATTATCCAAGTAGTCAACGAATGCAATGATAACAGTCCAGACCTCGCTCCCTGTGACTGTTATCAATTTGGAAAACACAAAAAACACAAGAGTGCGTCGCTTTTTACGGAATGACAACTTGAAACGAATGAAAGCGTTATGGAGTCATATTTTGCAGAATTACTAAACTTTCTTTTCGGAGGTATAGCGTTGTTAGAAAAACGTTGGATTAAGTGTATTATTGTTGATAGAAAATATAATTGTGTCTATCCTCTAACTTCTTATTTGAATAGCTAGGTCAATAACATAAAAACACTCCTCGTAAAGTGTACTATCACTAGCACAGTAGTGCCCATAATTGTAGCAACCATTAGCGAAATCTCAGTATCCCCACATAGCTCACTCCAAACTCCAAAGCCAAAGAGCTTTCATAATATCCACACAAAAATGTGAATTTTGAAATATGCACCCTAACCCGCAAAGTACATAACGCGGAGATCATGTAATATTATTGAATGAACATCGTCCAAGCTTGACTAACATATTTTCCAGATATGAATATCTGTGAGTGATTATTATATATATATATATATATTATCTATTTGCCTTTTACCTTTCGGTGTAGGCTATTACATTTACTTTACTTAACAATTATTGTTGTTGTTTATACAATGTAAATTCTTACCACTCTTTTCTGTTCTTCGCCAGTTCTCTTGCTTGTATAACTGTCTTTCCTTTCTTGATTATTATTTCCTCTATTTTGTTGTCCCACTCGCTTCTTGGTCTACCTCTTCTTTTATTTCCAGTTCTTGCTTCCCATACCTGTTTTGTTTGATTCTTTTTGTCAATCCTAATTAAATGTCACCACCAGTTAATTTTTTTCTTTTCTATATACTATACTATACTATACAATACTATACTATACTATACTATACTATACTATATTTCTATAGTTTCAATTCCCAATTCTTCTCTGATGTCATCATTTCTTATTCTGTCTCTTCTTTTTTCTAATATTTCCTGCAGTATTCTTCCTTGTTCGTCTTGTATGTATTTCATTTGTTGTCCTTTTTTTTCCTGCAATCTTTTAGAGTTTCTAAAGTAGCTTTTGGTTTTCCATTGCGTTTTTTTTTTCATTGTCTCTCCGAACTTTTTCCATTCCCTGGTTTTTGCTATTGTAACCTCGTTTTTTACTATGTTTCTCTTGTCTCTGTATTTTTTGCAGTTTTCGAGATTTTTGTCGTTTAGGTATCTTTGCCATGCTTTTTTCTTTTCTTTTCTTTTCTCTCGTATGTCCTCCGACCACCTGTCTGTTGTTTCTTCTTTGTGCTTTTCTTCGTACCAAATGAATATTTTGCTGCCTCAAGCATATTTTTCTTTAGGTTATTTCACATTTCCTCTACTTCTTCTTTATCGTTGGTCATTTCTATCTTCATCTCCATTTTCTCCATATATTGTATTGCTGTTTCTTTTTCTCTAAGTTTGTATGATCTTATCTTGTTGTAGTTTATTGCTATATTTGGTCGCTGAATCCTTCTGTCTTGGTAGTCTTCCTTATTTGTCGTCACAACTAGATAGTGGTCACTTCCAATTTCGTAGCTTCCTTTACCCTTGTGTCTATTATTTTGCTCCTTTTTCCTTTTTCTATTAAAACGTAACCTATCATAGATTTGTGTGATTATTACGGATAATAAAATA
Source organism: Lordithon lunulatus (assembly GCA_963942505.1). Classification (NCBI taxonomy): domain Eukaryota; kingdom Metazoa; phylum Arthropoda; class Insecta; order Coleoptera; family Staphylinidae; genus Lordithon; species Lordithon lunulatus. Next base: position 53,612,790 of record OZ012667.1, on the reverse strand, counting down.
CACATAGGTAGTAAACATAGACCACAGAATAATTTTAGGACCTTATACGTATTCACTAATATTTGGCATCGTTTATTTATTTCGTAAAGCTCATTTTAGACGAGACAATTTCTTGATTCAAATTGTTGAAGATATTAGTCCATTTAAATTTCTATCATACAACAAATTGTATGAAATATAACAAACACGTAACCACAAATATATACCAGGTGGTGCGTGGCGACGTGAGAGTGAAGCCATGCAGTACGGAACGTCGGTGTTTGGAATCCACTGCTAGTCGAAAACCTTTTCTACAACGAGTTTACCCGGTCAGCATATCGTGGATGTTGTATGAAATACAATAGGGTCGTAAGGGGTCGCAGTGTACACACCCTAGGGGCTGTACTCACCCTTAACAAAAAAATCAAAATATTAAAAACCTCGAATTTTATTATTATTATATTTTCTTCTCATCATTGATAGGTTTCCAACGTTTCGAACGGGTTTGTTAGGCCAAGTTAGAAAGGTAACACTATTAGTTATATTTAAGGATAATTCGGGCTATGTTATATGTCTTTAATATGGCAGATTTCTGTATTTCGTGGTGTATATATGATTTTAATTTTACCTATTGTAGATGTTGTTGAAAAGTGTGTGGCGTTATACCTTTGGTTGATATAATGAATGGAATAGTCTGTGTTACTTTCTGTTTCTAAATTCGTTATATTTCGATGGCTAGTGGTTTGTATATTTCAATTTGTTCGTTATATTTAGGGAAATACTATGAAAAACAAGACAATTTATTAGTTAAAATATTAATTTATTTCTTGAATAACTTTTCATTCAAAAAATTGTCTAATGTATATTGAGAATAATAATAAAGAAAATTCTTTTTCATTTATACTTCATTTTTCAGAAATCCAGTTATTAAGTACATGTAGGTATATATAAATAACTAATATGCTGCTAACATGCCGTACACTTGGGGCAAAAATAACAATTCAAAAAATCAGTATTTTGTAGCTTTTGCCTCTATCATATTCTAGTAGTAGTTACTGTATTTGTTACAATTTGCAGCCAGATTTCGACCTTCGAGGGCCCTTTGCCATGTCTTAGTGTTAGTTTATATGTGACTGTTATCATATTATATTATGATGGCTGTCTCATAATTTCTGAAAAAGTTATTCTATTTTACCATTTTAGGTCTTCACAGGGTTTCATTTATCATATCTTCTTTATTAACTATCACATATAACCCACTTATTTGCATTAAATATAGACTCTTACAGTCTGTACACACTTGATGATTACTTTTAAATAATAATAAGAATAAGTAAGTATTGCGACAATATACTATATAAATAAGTACAGACATGCATTTGGAGAATAGAATTTTTACCTATATGGCGACGATAGTCAAATGTGCTATCTTTTATTGAAACTATTCTAACCGATCTTCCAAATGGCCTATAATAGACTTTAATTATTCTTTATCTTTAATTATTATGTCTATTATAGGTCAGATAATTAAATTGTCTATACTATAATGATAGAAAAATGAACCATTACGAAGAGAATTATAACAAAAGCGACAAAGTTCTGAATTTTGTACTAATAAAATCGTCCATGTAAGCAAATAAAATTATTATTTATTTGCCTTCACAGAACGTCGAAGAGAATAAGTTTCTTTGAAGTCAGCGTTGCTGCCAAAGCAAGCTACACGATAGAGATAGTTTACATGGTGTAGTGGTGATGTCTTTAAGGACGTGAACGAAATACAAATCGTCCCTCCTGGCTGCTCAATAAACACGCATTTTCCCTTGTCAAGTCACTCCTACGTTCCTACGGAGAATGCATTTTTTACGCGCCTTTAACTTATTATTGAATAAAGGGAGCCCCTTATAACATATGTCCCTGCTAATGTTGTTACGGGAGCGAAAACGTGACTTATTTACGGCACAGTTATTATTAATACTATAAAGATCAATAAAACGGTGTAATTTGTGGGGTTGTGAATGAAGGATAACTCAAATTTCTTATGCTGTTGGTTTGGCGAAAAGGAAATATGCAATAAATATTTATCTGTGTGTGGCTTTTCGATGGGATTTCGCACGAAGCAGTTTCTTTAATATTCCATTTGAATATTTTGGCGGGGATGTATCCCTGAGAAAGCAAAATTTATAAAGCTCTATATCAAAATCAAATGTAATTTTAGAGTAAGTGTACGGATGGTATCAAATAGGAGATGATACGGGAATACCGAGCAGCAGGACAGGAAGCCGCGCACGTTCTTGCAGGATTTACTTTTATAGAACAACTAACAGGCTTCGCTGCGAGCGTAGCGCCCTGGCCGAATACTGAACACTTCTTTAATGGAAATATACATGAGGGCATAAAGACTCCACTTGGAGGTCACGTCAATCCTCCCGAAAACTCGAATTAACACATGTCTCCTCTTGCCGCTTTTCGTGCACAACATATTTTCCAGCATGCAATTTGAAACTGAACACATCCTGTCACAGGGAAACGGATTTGTAATTAAGTTCATCTGAACACTTTTGTTTGCAAATCTCCATTACACCGATTTTATTTGTCATCTGCTATTGATTTCAATTCATTTTGTAATACGAGACGTGTTGCTGCCTGTATTTGACTTCTGAATGATGAATACATTACTTACAATTGCATCGCAATCACGATATTCGTGTTATATAATAAATTACAATTATTTATGTTTGTATTTTAAAATAGACTGCAAATTTTCCGATCGAATGTGCATACCGGATTTCGCGCATAACTGAAAATTCCAATCCCATGCATACAAATCCCAAATAAATCTGGCCCCGTCTCCTTCCTCATTTTCCGACGACAATAATTTACTCTTCTGCCGGGAGTAGAAATTTTCCGTTCGTTCGCCCCCGATGTACGTGATTTAATTTGAATGTATCCCGATGCACACGCAACTGCGTGCTCCTTTTATTTGTCTCTAGAATGTGCATATGGAATGAGCGTGGAAGATCGAGCTGTCAAAGACAGTCAATTCTTTATGGAGGCTCCACTGAGCTTTCAATTGTACTTTAATCATGTGTATAATTCAAATAACTACTCGAATAACGGACCATTTCCTTCTGTACATTTAATTTACGTTTCCGACAGGTTCTGTGCGCCTTTGAATGGATGTAATTACTATTCATCCATTACAATTACACACGGATATGGACCCCCAGCTCACCACTTACGTGAGATTTATTCATTCTACTTTCGGAATACAATAATTATACCGGCCGTATGATCAATACAGTGCTGTTTAAATAATCTTAAAATATTTCAACGTGCGTACGGTCGCTATTTCCGCATGGCGAATGCAATAAAACATTTCTGGCAGGTGAATAATGTGAGGTTAGCGTAGCATACACCGATTCAGCTGATTGTGCTAGACCAAACTATTCATTATCATGTTCCACATACCGTTCAAAACTGACAGTGGCATTCTATTTATATAATGTCAGCAATTACACACCCTGAGCGTAGTAATTATTTATAAACAATTATAAGGTATGTTTTAATAATAATAAACAAGAAGTGGATTATTGATGCTATTTAATTTACTGTTATATTATATTGAATTTTAAAAACATCTATAAAATGTTGATTCTTGAAAGTATTAAATAAATATTTGCTTTAGATTCTATATATCGTCGTGTATCGTTGGATTTGCCGCGCAAATATAAATCCAACGAGTAGTATTATGATTGAAGAGAATGGTTAGATATTCGATTTGAAAAAGATATTGATAATATTGGGCATAGAAATTAAATTTTTGTGTTGGTGCCGGAAAAGTAAACTTATTATGATTTAGGATATATTTCAAGTGATTGTAAAATTAGAATGGCGATTTTCGTAGCAGCTATAGTTTTTACGATACAGTTTTATGAATAACAATTACATTATATATCGGTGTGTGCATCGCGGTGGGTGCTCTCCGACCCTCAACGACTACCACCTAGGAACAGCAGAAGAAGTGAATCCCGTGAAAAACATCATTGCATTTGAAGGAGATGCCATAATGCCTAGGACCCCAACGACCAAAAGGCGGGCAGAGTTAGATCTGAGAAAACGGTCGGAATCGCTAGTCAATTGGTTAATGACTCGAACTTAGAGGAACCATACTTAGGCATCCAAGAGGAAAGCAACCTTGACCCCTGAAAGTTAATATGGAAAGGCATCTCCAAGCAGAAAGCGAGGACGATGGTGAAGGACAGGACGCCTACACTCAGATGTAATGTTAAAACTTATGGACACTGCGGTGACAAGAAACAAAAGGACACGAAAGTGGACGCAGCGATTCTTCACCAGAAGTGCGAGCGGCTATTTTGGAAAACCAGTCTCCCAAAGCGCCTAAGTAAAAGGCCTCAAGTGTGAGCTGGAAGCTCTTGCGACGAAAACATCAAAATAAGGCAGTAAGGGCACAGATAAGGGACATGTACACGAGAGAGTGAAGAAAGCTGTAAACAAAATACGGGTAAAATGCGGTAGGTATAAGACCTACAGCGAAGCAGCCGAAACACTGGCAGAACACTGGTCTGAGGGCACCTTCCAGACGGTGAAGGTGGTGGGCAGGGAAATAACCAACTGGCCCCTAAGCGTAGTCAGGCAAATTGACGACGAATGCTCTGTATTCGTCGTCAATTTGTGTGACTACGCTTAGCCAGTAACAAACGGTCGGAAGAGGAAAACCGGCCGGCTGATTGAGAAGCTTGCAAACCTGAACCTGAAACTAAGTGATGTGGCTACAATAGCCCATACCATAGAGATACACCTTCTCGTAGACCCAATAGGGAAAACTGAGCCGTTCACGCACTACATTGAGTGCGACGCCACCAACGAAAGCACGATGAAGGATAGCACCCCGCTCCGTCTTTCGTCAGTCGTCTCTTGATGAAGGTCCAAGATCACCAAACTTATGTCTAATTACTGTTCAGTTGTTCAGTTGGTGTCGCTGTATGGCATCCGACGTGTAAGGACAATCGCGGAGGCAAAAGTGACATAGGCGCCCACTAGACACAAGAAAAAACATCGAATATGTTTTCACCACCTCAACGATGCAAACAACCATCAGGGACCTGGATGATCATTACACCGCCAAAAATTCCCCGGCAACTACTCTCGTATCAATGAAACCTATGACCAAAAAGGAAGAGTCTATACTGATTAAATCAAGAGAGGGACGGACGTACGCGGACCTAGTACGGAAGATTCAGGAGATCGATAGCGGGGACACCAATATGGTCCGGTTCGAGAAAACCGACAACGGACACCTCCGTATCAGGATGAGGGGCAGCGGCGACAAAGTCGTGACACGGTGCAAGGCCTACAGCGCAAAGTACCCGAGGACCCAGCCCAGAGTCAGAAGGCGGAAGTAACTATGCACATAAAAGGACTAGACATACTGATGACGAAAACTGAGGTGGAGACGGCCATCAAGGCAGCAACCAGGGTGAGTGACCCGAGAGCAGCCCAGACCGAACTTGGGAAGGAGATTGCCTGCCCAAGGAGACTGAGGATATTGGTTAGCGACACCAACTGGAAGGTCTGAACAGTAATAAGACGTTTGGTGATCTAGGACCTCCATCAATGACTACATGACACACGATAAACAACGAACAACCCAAGACCAAGAGACACGACTGACGAAAGATGACTGCCTCTAAGACGGACAAGCCCTGAGCAACAGAACGTGAGTTTTAGGTTTAGCCGACAGGCACTCCACCCAGAACGTGGAGTGAATCCGAAACTATCCATGCCTCTAACACCAAATGGTGGCAGTGAGACACGGGTGTCTTTCGAAGATTCCACCTCACAGGACAAAAATATGTGATGTTATACAAATATTAAAAGACAATGGACTAGCAAGTAAAATAATTTATACCATACAAAAACTCAATATCGGCAACGCAACGAGTATAAGAACATCTACAAATATCGTCTGAGCCCACTACAATTCAATCTAGATATGGATAAAATAATAGAAGGGACACAAGAGACAGGCACCGGCCACAGAATAAGGCACCTTACACGATCAATAATACTGTCAATATTTTAGAATATTGACAGTAGTACTGTACTATAACATGTTTAAAATGTTCATTCTTCTAAAATATTGACAGTATTACTTATAGTGTAAAGTATACTAATGATGAAATGAAGAGAATACGGATGTATATCCGGATAATTGATTACTTGATACATATAAAAGGAGGATAGAATCAAATACTGACAGTACTAGGATTTACAGTATTATTGACCGTGTAAGGTTCAATTCACACATAAGCGGCGTCGGGCGCAGGCATGGCGTAGACGAGGCGCATGCGCGACATTGCACAGGCGATTGTGATGTCCATATGCAGTGAAGGGGAGGACATTGTACCTTATTTTTACATAGAGGCGGCGTGGAAGAGTTATGCCTTTCGCTTCTTTGCCTACCGTGTCTTAGGCGAAGACGCAGTGCCGGCGCTGCGAGGCGCACGACGCTTTAAGCCCCCTCTATATAAACATGTGGTGCAATACCCACTTAGGTGACGAGGCGCGGGCATTTGTCTCGTGCCTCTCGCAGCTCCGGCACCGCGTCTTCGCCTAAGACACGATAGGCGAAGAGGCGAAACTCTTCCACGCCGCCTCTATGTAAACATAAGGTGCAATGTCCACCCCTTCACTGCATATGGACATCACAATCGTCTGTGCAACGTCGCGCCTGCGCCCGACGCCGCTTATGTGTGAATTGGGCCTAAGGTGAATTTAAAATAATATGTTATTCCGACGATGCTGTAGTTATTGCGGAAAATCCTCCAACTAATGCATCAAACGTTTAATTTAGTATGCAAAACATATAAGATAGTAATCTCCTCTGATAAAACAATAACCAGTAATCCAGATGTTATCACTAAACAATACCACCATTAAATGAGTCATGAAATTTGAATATATTGGTGTAGATATAACCAGCTACGCGACCATCCACGAAGACACATACAGTAACGTAAAGTACGCAAAGCCGCCTCAATATCGGAATATACGAATGGTCTCAAATAGCAAAATACCTAAGACCGGAAGAAAGGACGCATATACAAGACCCATGCTGATTTATGGAGCCAAGGCCAGTGGGGATATTGTAAGAAAAGAAAAAATAGTCGCCAGGACAACAGAGATGATACTACTAGGGTAGACAAGACAAGAAGTGCTATGCACGTCAAAGACGAGTATTGTAGAACATTGTGTGGATGCATGACTCCGCAAGTATCAAAAACAGGAGAATAAGAAAAAGCAGGCCACCTAGTAGACTTCCAAAACGATGGAACGGTATCTGGTCATCTAGCCCCAAGAAAACCAGAATCAACGGGTCCTAGATTATGAATAATAAGAAGAAACATTAACTACGATTGTTTAGACAACAAGTTTTCTATCGATACGTTATGTGTCTTTAGTTTTCGAAACATTAAATGTGTTATTAATTGGCCAACTTAGCGTATCTAAAAAACTAGATGTGATATACCAACTCTGACGGGTAGTCTGGTTTCTGCAACCAAAAGTTATCTAGAAATAGATTTAAAATCGTAGGTACCAAAATATCTGTTGAGCAGTACAATTGATGTTTAAGTTGTAGACTATAATCAGTAATCGAGAAAATTTATTTATTTAATATTTATTAAAAATTGATCGCAATCGTCAATTGACTAATGATAATTGTTTGCAAGCAATGGTTGTCATTGATAATATAAATTAGAGAATAATACTTTGTAAAGAAATATATAGTTTAAAAATGTTGAATATTGTATACATTGATGCCTGCAGAAAAATGTTTAGGGTGTGAATTTTATATAAAAACTATGATTTTAGTCCAGTTATACCTTAGTTGCACTTTTTTGTCTAGATTAATATTTACTGACTGAGTTTTGTTATATCTTTTTAAAATTTTGTGTAATATAGGGGTACAATTGCCCTATTGGCCTCTTCTTCCGGCGTTTATTGTACAACAACGAGTAAAAGTGATCCATTCCCGACGAATGGTAGTGCCGATAAAATTCCGGGAATTCACTTTTACTATGTAAAATTTTTTTCTCCGATTAAAGGCAAGCAAAAAATTTAATTTAATTAATTAAAGTTGTTAACATTATAAATATCATCTACCAAACTGAAACAGACAAAAAGTGAACCTTATAAAAGTTATGATTGAACTGAATAAAGTCAATATAACATACACGAACTCTACAAAAGGCCAAATGCGATATACTACCTGAATAAAAGCCTCATAAGGATCGTCCTGCCTTATCTTCAATAGACATAACCATTTTATCGTACGTGCCAAAAAGACGTAAAGCATTGATAATGTAATCATCACTACTCATACAAATGCGTTTGAGGGTGGACCAAAAAAGTTAACAGCTTATCTATGATAATAAAATGACTAAAAGTATGATGAGACAAAACACTTCAGACATTTTTGGAAAGAATTATAGTTTATTATGATGACTTGGGGTGTTAACAATTAGAATATAATATTGTATAGAAACAAATGTTTATTTTTATATTTATCACATAATCAGTGCCAAACATTATAGAGTCGTCTGATTTCTTCCTTATTTATGCATATTTAAGTGAAAATCACAGAAATAAGGAAGAAATCAGACAACTCTATAAGATACCCTAAAGATGTAGTAATCATCGCCCAAAAATGTTTATCGGCAAAACCTTTGACACAAAAAAAATCATAAGAGTATGGGTCAGTATTGATCCACCATACCTTAAGCAGCTGAGGTAGTCACCATACCAACTGAGGGTTAATAAACAAAAGTCATAATTTGGCTATATGTAGCTAGATAGTGTGTTTTTTACGGTATAGTTGGTAGCGATTTATACATTTTTAACCTACTTCTTCATAAGGTTCAGCTCCTATCGGAAATCAACGTCAGTACCCCGACCTTATCAACTGCTGGTCTGAAAAGTTCTGTAGAAGTACAACCAACCCATTCTATTAGGTTTCTAAGCGAAGAGATTCTCCTTCTGCCGACCGATCCGTTGCCTTTAATCTTGCCCTGAATTCTAACATGCTTTAAAGTAAGATGTGATATCAAACTCAAGATATTTATTCAGCATTTTGTGACTATAAATGGCTAATAAATTCAAAAAGCCATTTTCCCTTTTAATTTTTTTACTGACACGCTGAAATTATTTTCGCATGGAAAGCTCTTGATCAATCATTTACCTTCGAATATTTTAGTATGTAATAAAAGCATTAATAGCTATGTATGGATAAAACCATCTGCCAGTTTAAATTAAAATATGATAACATTTGTATTAAACAAAATATATCTTAGGGATTAAAATATTGACTATTTAGATATTCCCCTGTATCTTTCTATAATATTGATATTGGTAAAATCGATCACAATTGCTAATGTATATAATAAATAGAAATTGATAAACAATGTACATTAAAGTCACATTAATTAAGACTATACATCAGACAAGCTTGGCACCATTTAACAAATTCCCAATAACATACGAGCAGTGCACCGTTCCATATTGCAAATAATATCGCCCAGTTGTACTCGAAGTTTTGTCATCGATTCCGATTGAAATCAAAACAAGTTCCGACTATATTACGAAACGTGAAACGTATTTAACAACGAAGACGCATTAATCTAAAGAAGTATCTTGAACTCACAGTCTCGCTCGGTTATTCTGAACTTTGACCCGCGATAGTCTGCAGCGAGTTGCAGTAATCACCGTTGGCTGCAGCAAATACAGTCAAGTGAATTATTAATTCCTGTATAAATTGACAAATGTGTGTACACAGTTGTTGGACATTATATTGCAGAGCAAAAATACATTTACATGCTTTATCAAATTCATTAAAGTTGCATTGCAATTCTCCCCTGTTATAAGAACGATTTGTCATGAGATGCGAAATGTGCGCTCAAAGTGTTTGTGAAATTAATTTTAAAATATACAATGCAGGGTTATTATTTCTGACTTGGCATGGAAAATATTAGCGGATTATAATCCGCATAAAGCGATATTAAATTACACCACAATCATATGTAAATCGATATTACGCATCAATCTTTGCACGTATTTCCGCGTTCTCCGTTTCTTGTCAGGTTTTCCGTTGCCCTTTATTTCATATATACAGTGGGAAAATGTGCGAATGTTGTTCATATTAGTTTAGATAAAATGCGTTATCTTATAGAGTTCCGTTGTTCGAATAGTAATAGAGACGAGAGATGTAAGAATTGAGCCCTAGACAAAAGCAGGCTTCGGGAGCGGAGAGGAAATATCACGTACAAAGGGGGGGCTCTCTCCCTTTCCTCGTGTACCATCCCACGTGCACGTACATCTTTATTTAAACCGAGAACATGCCGTAGACGCTTTGATAAAATACACTTAAGCATTTCCAATTTAATTTTTGCCTTTTCCTCTTGTCTCCTATTTGTTTTCATTATTGCATTTCGCTCCTTTTTCCCGGAGCGAATCGAGTTTAAAACTCCCAAATTATGATAATGTCTCCGCCGCATTCAGACTAAATAACGACTTTAATGGTAATGCAATTTAAATTTTATCATGTCAAGACACGTATAATTGAATGCCGCTTTATGTTTATATTATTTACATAATATCCTAAACAGCCCTTATAATGGAAATATTTACTTTATTTAAGCTTTATAACGGCTTCTCCACATAAAACAATTACTGTATTATTACCAGTGAATCATTATATTACGATCAATTGTTATTTAATACTCGATACGCGTTATATATGATGACAAATTATGTTATTAAACAGATTGAAAAGGGCCCCGTTGAACTAATGTGGTAACTGTTCGAAATACATTACATTGCTTATTATATAACTGCTATAATTTCCTAATCTAAGATGAACATATTTCTTAAAAGTGTACTCATACAAGTATATTGAAAAGTTGCACTAACATTTTGCTACCTGTATAAATAACCATTATCGATGCAGTACGGAAAGTTGCAAATTGCGAGCTGAAATAAAAGCAAAGTGAAACTTTTCGTCTTCAAAAAGAAACACGTTGAAAATATTTATATTTGTCTCGAGTATGCCATTCCCAACTTGTTACGCGAGTCCACGTAGTGGATGCTAACAGTGTTACATCCACTCAAAAGGTGATAATCTTGTTGGCCCGAAGAGTTCAAAGAAGCGTCGAAAAAGAAAACCGACGCCCCGGAATGCAGTCGCGTCATCGTAATGTAATAAGACACTGCAGAACGCACATGCATAACATATAGAAACGGTCGCTGTTACTAGGCGAAAATACTTTGCACGATGAACTCAATTTTAACTGAGCTTAAAGTTAAATAGAACAATAAAACACTGAATATGTTATGTGACGTTTGATTAGAGGGTGAAAATATACACAAGTAGATATGTTACGTATAATTGTTTGTTTCTAACTAGTAATATAAATTATTATTATATATTTATTTATATATGTTATTGATAAGTAATGTATATAAATATATATTCACATGAAAAATACTTCTTCTATGTAGTCTGCTCATAGCATTCACAAATCCAAAACTAGGTCTATACTAAAGACTAAATCTTTGTTTTGGACATTAATTAACACATACAGTATGCATCGGCTGTTGGAAATATTTATACTTATTATCTATATTCTCTAACATATTATTAATCTACGAATACTAACAGTAGTAGTTAGTGTATTTGATACAATTCTGTAATTATAAATAAACTGCTAAAATTAAAATTTTAAAATGTACTTAATTTATCACATTTTCAAACCATGAAATATCTGTTTAGAGAAATCTAGGACGTAAATAAAAGAGTTACTGGTCAAGATATGTTAATTGTTATGAATTTGACATACATTTTTCATCAACATAATGAATAGTTTATGTTAACAAAGAAAAAGAAAATATGAATTATTGCAAATATTACAACGTAAAGTAGTGGAATCTACTTGTAGGTATATCCACTTTCCGAGCTTCATAGGAGCTCGCAGAGAATCATATATAAAAAGGAAATTTTGTGAGTAATATAATATATAATATACACACACCGATGTAGTGCATTGGTTAGCACACCCGCTTATCAAACGGGCGGCCCGCATTCAAATCCCGGCCAGGGAGTCGGTACCATTTGTCATTGAGATACAATTAACGATACTCGGGGATGATATTGCGAACCTAACACTCATATACACATACACTACAATCGGCGGAAGACCGCCGAAGGTCGATAGCCAGTTACAAATTGTAGCAAATACAGTAACTACTATGAAAATCTCGGCCGCTATGATTTCTCACCAGTATTATGCTGTATTTTTATTAACTTTTTAGCGTATATTGCATGTTATTTTCTTGTGTAAATTAGGAGTAGATTTGGGATAGTTTCATGTGGAACAAATAAGCAATGTAGTAGTGTCTATAGTTAATTTATTTTCTTCATTAAATTAAACTGGCCAGTTTCGGTGAACAAATGGTTGGAAAACATTATTATTGAAAGAATCCTGGAAGTTGCGGAAACATTGCTGTGGTACGAGCTGGGCAGGTAACAGATTAAACCAGGGTTGCGGATCATATTGGTATGAACCCTATAAAATTAAAATATATTAGTTTTATAAATAAAATATTTAATTAAGTATATAGGATATTAAAGTGTAGTATACGATTTTGAACCATTTTCTTCCTGTTAACTGAAAGGGTTAACATGAGGGAAATGGCCCTGGATTTTTATTTGAGAATATTGTTTTTGTCTTATTATTACGGTTATTCACACACATCAAAATTCAAAAGTTTCTAAAATAGCGCATGGATTTTCTTTAAAATACCTTGTTGGAATAAAATCTAGTGATTAAAAGCAAACATATGGAAGTAAAGGCCTGTAAATGTTATGGTGGCAAATATCGCTGGCAGGGCCGCAAGGGTTAATTGCCAATTCAAAATTACAATTTTGATTTAATGTCTAAAACCACAAGTGAACGTGCTACGGAAAATCTCTAAGCCGTTCGGTAATGTACATTTAATACCCTATTACTTGCATATAAATGACGTAAACACAAGTAACTGTACTAGATTCATCAAGATTTAAGTAGTCATATACTATATTAAGCTCATACTATAACCAATGATGTATAGCGCATGCTTATTGCTCAAAACATGATTGGTCATAGTACGAGCTGAACAGTGTACATGAATACTAGAAACTAGAAGCTTGTTCAAATTTCTTGACGAATCTAGTAAAATATAAATCAAGCTTTGGGGAACGTTCGTCCCATATGTGACACTTGTGCTATTTTTAATAATAATATGAGTGACCACCCTCGTAGACAAAATTATTTTACACGCTAACATGTAATCACAGCAAACTTGTATGAATTCTGTAATTACAATAAAACGCCCGGCAGTTAGTTGAGTTTTTATTTGTTTTATGAACATGAAAGCTTGTGGTCGCCCACCCACAACTTGTACAGTAATGAAGCCGTTGAAGTTTAGTAAGAAAGTAGCGTAGGTCTAGATCAATCTCAGACTGTAGCTCCATTGCGGATGTTGTAAGTTAAATATATTTACAATTTATAAATATCGTATTGTTCGGATCATAAGGGGGCTCCTTTTTACATAAAAAATGGAAAATCTTAATATGAAAATAGGAATCATTATACCGTATAGAAAACATGTATGCGGGAAGAATATATGGATGGCGAAGTCAAACCATGATGTTACAGAAAAACGTGTGACACAAACAACAATTTCAGAAGTTAAGTACCTTGTACGTGACATCCTGGCCTGTCCTCTTTTTATATTTTAGACGGATCATAGTTATTATATGAATAAATTATAGTTAATTTTTTAAATGCATATATTTGGTCACGTGATACAATTTTCAAACTATATTTTTGAGCAAGAGTGACAAAAATAGTAATTACCAGAGTGCCTTTCGTTTATCACGCTGGGCTGGTTCGGGCTTATTGTTTCTTGTTTTATTTGCCGCTTCCGATGCGCATAATTCTACCTAGGCCCTAACAACCGGCGGCGCACGACCGCAAGACCTGAGCGATACTGTACGCCATGGGGGTGACTACCAATGATAAACCATGCCAAACAAAAGCGCCTCAGAGATACAGAATTGTGGGATATTTTCTAGTTCTAAATCTTAAGGGCTGAAATGATTTTCATATTGCGTTAATTATCTAGAGATGATTCTAACAGATTTAAGTCAGAATTATCACTAGATACTTATTAAATTTCCACTTAGATTAATAGGAAGTATGTTAAGATTGTGAAGTAATTTAAGAAATGAGAGATGAAGAAGTATTTCGATAGATGCTACCCAAGATGGCGCAGTTTTTAAGTGACAATAATAGTACAAACGAAAGTAATACGAATGGCGACATTAGAATGGTGCAGCAATAAAACTCTATTTAGTTAAAGTACTTTACTTCCTTTTTTGCCAATATTTCATAGCTAAAACAGCTACTTCATAAGGACTTGGAGTATGTGAAATTAGCTGTAGATGCAACCCACAAATGGTAGTTGCTGCACCACCCTAATAAGCTAGGAACATCAGTTTGTATTTTGAATTATAATATACAGCAAAATAAAAATTTACTCTATATATATATATATATATATATATATATATATATATAATATATATATATATATATATATATATATATATATATATATATATATATATATAATGTTTAAATTTGCATGTCGGCAGTTCTCAACAAGTTCATTTGATGATATTAATTACCGTATTTTCGTACTGAACCATAATATATATATATATATATATATATATATATATTGGTCTAAAAATTTGAAGTAAGTAAATTTGAAGTCTTTTGGTAATTAATATCAAATGAACTTGTTGAGAACTGCCGACATGCAAATTTAAACATTTTGATAAAATAATAATAGAATATTAAATTATAAGGCACTGTATGAATAACACTTTCTCTGAAAGGTTTTATATTATGGAAACCTTCTATATAGAAGAATTACAATAACAAATTATTATAATATATTATATATATAATAATTTGTTAGAATTACAAACTACAAACAACTATAGGTTGTTAACAGGAGAGACAGAAGTTCTTTGTATATATTATAATAATACTTACAGCATATATTTCCGAAACAACAACTAACAACAGCAATACTGTTACTGACGACAGTACCTTCATTTTAAATTTTGTTTTATCGTCTTGAGCTGTAATTTACTGCGATGCACTCCGTTATATAGACCGTACATTCAACTGTTATCAACTACGTGATATAAAAATAAACTTTAATATTAAACATCAGGTGGATTAACATGTACCATTATAATACTCATAATAAGGTCGCATAATTTCATCAATATAAATTACATTGAAACATGTTTACTTTACCATAGAACGTATGGATAAAGTATTGTAATCGGACAAATATTTGTTTTTAAATTTAAGCCGAAAACACCCCAAGAGCTCACTTAATCATTTGAAGCTAATTTCTGGGAAATGTTTTGCCGTCTGTCTTCGTGAAAATTTAGATTTCACGTATACCGGACGTGACATCTATCTGTTTTTATACATTTTTAAAATGGAAAAAGTTTGTTAATCCTAGAATACTAAATCTCTATTGGAGTGCACTAAAAATCCTTTTATTATTTTTTTTAAAACATCAAATATTTATATTTTTCAATATATCAAACAATAACATCATTATAAAATCTGTAAACAAAAATTTATTAAATCATTAATAAAAATAAAGTGCATAATTCCTGCAACATAAAGCCTGATGTTCTCCGCAGATAGCGGCTACATTAATTGGTGGTAATCCCGGGAAGACGTAATGGACAAAAAGCGCAAATTGTACGTTTCTATTCCACTTGAACAGGTATTTCAAATATAATATCCAATCCAATTCTTCGTCACTTGATTGAATTTGTTCTTCATCACTATCTACATCATCCATAATTTGGCGTATGTTAACCACCTTCTACACATAGTAAAAAATAAAATATCTTAAGAATAAATAAAACGATTTTGTTTTTTATCACACTTCAGTTACACTTTGCAACTAGTTTCGGCTAAGCTCTAGCTATTTTCAAGCTCCTCCGATGACTCAGAATGGCTAAAAGTTAAAATATAATAATTTCTAAATAACAACATAGTAATAATTTGAAATTTACCTAATGTACTCAAACATTAAATCGTACGATGGGCGAGCTTAAAAATCAACACTTATCAAAAAGTTACCATCTTTTTGAACAGTGTTGGTGTGATTTTAAAAAATATAAAATACTAGTAACCCAACGCAGTATGAAACGATAATTATTAAGAATTTCAGTGATCATACACCCAATACTGCAATACGTATATGAACTATGTATCGGGTATCGGGTGGTGAAATGAAAGAAATTATTATTAGATTAGAAAAATTCCTTGATAACAGGAAAGTAATAGTAAAAGTAGAAAAAAACGAAAATTATGATATAGCAGAAAGCACAGGACATGTTCGAATGGAGGATAACATAAATTTAAATGATCTAACAACAATGTGTGGTGTCCACACCAGACATTTCTTTATACTATAGAATATTAGAGAGTATAATTTGTTTATACATATTATTTCTGCGTTACACGTGAACTACAACCACCACTTAAATAATAAATAAACGTTTTCTTCAAACTCCAAAGTACTGATCAATATCTCATGTTTTATATACTTTTGCATTCAGGTTATAAAATGGCCTAATAATATTTCGATAACTATTTAATTATTTAGTTCTCTCTGCTGTGTTTTCGCACTAATAAACAAACTAAACCACTCGCAATACTTAATTACGCACTAATTTAGAATATATTATTTATAACAAACACATGTTTAGTTGCAACGTTCACAAACGCAGCCGCATATATCTAATCATCTCTAATTCACATGCACATATTCTGCGCAGTCCTGTTCAAAATGCTTACTAAACTAATCTAAGGCACTTTTCAATAATTTTATTAATTCTCCATGTGCCTAAAATCCTATTATACTTATATCTCCTGTTTTTAGAACATTCTGGTTGCCATATTTATCAAAATAAATTCATCAAATAATTAAATAGCTAAGGTTGGGAATATTGCGCATATCGTATGTTTGACAGCGAGACAAGGTATGATTCACATGTCGGGAAGTATGCGTTTGGTCATGCAAATAAACGCTTAGACCCAACCACAATTGTATAAATCTTTGTATTGCATTAGTAAAAAAGTGTTCAAGTTTAGTGAGTGATGTTCTATTCTGTAAGAAGTGTAATGTGAGATTAGTACCATTCTAATCAATATATTAACAGCTCCAATATTCAAGGAATATGCACGAAGCGCTGGAAACACAAGGTATTTTATTTATAATTTAACAATGAATCTCTTCTGATGCGTAGATTTGCAAGTCTTAAGTAAAATTCACAAATACTTTTTTAATTATACATATAACGCTTATGCATTTGATGTAGAATTAAAACACATATGTGTAGTGTCGGATCGAAGATTAGGCTTAGTTTTCAACCAGTTTCGGTCTAATATATGTAAAGCTTTTATACAAGACCATGTGGGTTTTAAGCGTAGGAAAAGGCGGCAATAGCGCTAAATTTAACAACAAATTTAATTTGAGGTTAGAATTTATGTTATGTGTTCATGTTCTCGAATTTTATTCAGATTTTTATATATGTAAAGTTTCCTGTGAATGATCATAATATATTATATCGAAGGGAGTTTTTTTGTATACCTAGCTATGAATACAAGGAGTTAAAGGACAAATATAATTTAATTTTTCATCCTAAAGCCCATATGACATTATCTAGTTTCCTATATCGTTTTATATATAAGAATTGATATATTAAACTGTATAACTATTTCTAAAGGGAAAATTAATATTGTGTATTACGGTGTTGTTATTGTTAAGTGAATTTATTGTTATTCCGCCGCTATATCATTTTGTACATGTTTGTATGACACTATGTAGCTTGTGTCTGCATCGAAAACGATATAAGAAACTAGATAATGTCATACAGGCTTAAAAGCCAATAACACAAATATATAATATAAATAAATATATGTTTTTCTAATAACGTTATGACTTCGAGAATTTTGGTTGTTGTAATTCTGCAAAATATGACTCCACATAAAAATCTATGCAGAAGCAGGGTTGTCTAAGCATAATTGTAGGTTTTTTCTTGTATACCCATGTTCAAGTTTTTAATTGTGTCTTTGTAGACATTTTCCATCATTGTAGTTCCTTTTAGCATATATTCAATTAAGAAAATCGCCTCATCATCTCAGAAAACTGTGGTCATCACTTTTCCCGTAGAAAATTATATCTTCGCCCTCTTGAGTGGTTGAGAGCCCTATAAATCCATCGCATGAACTGTTGTTTCATGGGAGGACCACAGTCGTGCACCTCACATCCCCAGTATATTCCGATAGATATTCATCGGACGCCTGTCGATAAAAATTTCATGTCGCTTCTGTGTTCAAGTTCACTCATCTTCAACTCTTTAAAACGATATAAAAATGACAAATGTTAATCGATTGTAACCAAATTTGGAGATGTCCCTATAAAATGTCACATAAGAAGATTGTCGCGACAACATATTATTTTCATAGAATAACTATAATAATATATAATATAATAGCTTATGCTAGATAACATAAAAATATCCTCTTGGACAATCCCATAATAATGTGAATACATTTAATTACAGTATTAGTATTGCAGTTTTCTATGTATTGTTTAAGAGAAATCAGTTTTTGGTCTAATCATCTGCTATAAAAATATTTCGTACTACACTATTCAAATTCATTTAAGTTGGGTATATGTGTATATGGGTGTATATTGCTAATTGATGTAGTGCCTCCAGATGGCGTTTAAATTTCCTCATAGGGGTTAGTTGTAACATTTAAGTTGTATTTTGTTATGTTTATTCTATTTTTTGCATAATTGTCACCGTTTAAATTAAAAAATAAAATGTATAATATACATCTAAAATTAATTCATTTTATTTTTCTTATTTATATTTTATTATATATAGCTACCCTTATGGGACTTTTATAAATTATAATTCCATGCATATTATTCATAGTAAATGCAGATAGTTGGGATGAATTTGATTTATCCATTTATGTCTCCTAAGTAATCACTTTTTTTATCTAAAAATTTAAAGTGGACTTCCATGTTCCTACTACCCATACTCTTTTAAAAAGATAAAAAAAAAACTTCTATCTTTATAGGGCTATCAGCCGTGAGGCGTTTCCGCCGGTCAAGGGAGAAGCTCAGAGGAGTTTAATCACCCGGTATTTACCTTAACTTCACAGAAAACCTCTGAAAAACTGTGAAAGGTGATTCGCGATAATTCGCTCCCCGCTGGGGATCGAACTCGCTCAGTACGAGACGGACGACGCCTCTAACCACTCGGCCACTGAGCTGGGTTTTAAAAAGATATTTGTTAACATGTTTATTTTATTTGGTACTTATATATAATATGATGTTATCAAGTAAAGTACGCAAATGAATTCGTTTTGCATATTTAAAGTAAATATTTTCTAATATATAATTTCTGTCCGGTGGATTTTCACAATAGCATAATCTCATTTATTAATTATTTCTTCAATAATTTGGGGACACTGCAGGGAATTAAGTTTCATTAAGTAAATATTGTACGTGGTGTTTTGTATTATTATAAAGTAAAAAGCATAATATGGCCTCTTTTCTAAACTGATTTTCCTAATTATCTAGCAGTCCGTCTCGTACTGACCACAGAGAAACGAGAGTTCAAACCCCGTTGTGGATGAAATTTCATGAATCACCTTTCAGAGCTTTTCAAAGGTTTTTTGTTAAGTAAAAGTAAATACCGGGTGATTACACTACTCTGAGCTTCATCTTTTACCAGAGGAGAAGCCTTCGGACTGATAGCTATAAAGATAGAATTTTTTTCTAGCACATGATGCAAAATGCAATGCTATGGTGAAACTAAAAGTTGAATATAATTTTATATTATGGAAAAATAATCGTAATTGCTATAAAATAATTTACATCCCTATAATATAAAAACGAAAACAATGTTTCGAAGCTGACCAACTGGTCAAGTACATGTGCATGTCGTGACAAATAATTTAATTACTGACATTTATAAGTATGAATCCACCTCTTTGCAATCTACATATCTAGATTTCGATCTTATTAGATCTCATCAGTGTAGCTCAGCTAGTAAAGATGAATTCACACAATATTTCGAGTGGTTATATATGGGTGTGCATTGCTAATTGATGCCAGATGGTGTTTAACTTTCCTCATAGGGAGTCAGTTGTATCATTATTACTAACAGTTTTGTTCGTCAAATTGGAAAAAAAGAGTAGTTGGCGAGATAGTTCATACATCCTACGCTGTCGGACTACAGGAATTTCACCTAGTAAATAAAGTAAAACTTCAATTTATATTTATCATTATCAAGTCTTTTATTCATATCAATTATTGGAAAGTAAAGAAATTTTTGTTGATATCAATATTATCAATAAATTTGTTGTTGAAGTTTGGGTTAAAGTTTGGGTTAAAGTTTTGGTTGAAGTTGTCGTTAAAGTCAAAACCATTAACAAATTTATCATTAAATTTTTGGGGAAATCCAAATTTATCAGCAACTTGTCGCTTCATGTCCCAGAATGTTTGTGGCGGTACGGAGCGCAGTTTGTAGGTTGTTCCACAGTAGCAGTATGGAGTTGGTACCAATTGAAGTGGCAACTATAAAGTAAATGTTATTATAAGTAAATATATAAAACAACTATTACATAATATCGCGTCTGTCAGTTTAATAACTGTCTTTCCTTTCCGTTTTTCATGTATTCTATTGACAAGATTTTAATGCGAGAAGGAAATGGACAGTGATATAGCTCTCTGACACTTGCATTTTTCTATGTCTTTACTTCCACAAGAAAGGCACTGGACGTATTTTATATAATTTAAGTATTTTTTTTAATACAAATGAGTAATGCATAGCCCTTATGACATTATCTAGTTTCCTATATCGTTTTATATATAAGAATTGATATATTAAACTGTATAACTATTTCTAAATAGAAAATTAACATTGTGTATTACGGTGTTGTTATTGTTAAATGAATTTATTATTATTCCGTCGCTATAACATTTTCTACATGTGTGTATGACAATATATAGTCTGTGTCTGCATCGAAAACGATATAAGAAACTAGATAATGTCATACAGGCTTTATTTATCTGTGCTGGGCAAAATTAACCTATTACTGGACCCTAGGAACATGAAAAAGACCACACAGGATATACTTTTATATTTTTAAAACATGTTTTCAAAGTTGACGGAGTAACCTAGTCCCTTAAAAAACAAGGCCCTGGACACTTATGTCATTCGTCTATGCTAATGATATGGCCCAGGAATTACACATCGAGGAGCGAATCAATTTTTTACAATAATAAAAGGTCTAGGCGTTTGTTGAGTATGCAATTTAAGTATTTTATTTCCAACTTTTTATTGTGATCAAGTCGTATGGCGTTATAGCTGTCTGCTCATATACATTTTTATATTTTTATATCTTGTTTCTTCCACAAGGAAAGACCTAATTTTTTATAATATGTATATATATATATATATATATATATATATATATATATATATATATAAATCATATAAATAATAAGCTGACTCTTATATGCTCGAGACCAAGAATGATATTCTATCATTTATTATAATGAGGACGTGAAAATTAATTAAAAAAATTAAAGATATATATTTAATCATAATAATATACTACTTTATACTTACAGCTAGTGTGCATGCGATCATCGCAACAAATACGAAAATGGTTGAATATTTCATTTTGTTATTATCTTGGATTTTCTTCTGTTCTAAAATGATTTGTTCGGACGCCTGCCATTCTTTATATAGCACTAACGATTTAAAAGCTACGTGATTTATAAGTCGAAGTTTTTCACGGAGTATATTCTGTCAACAGTAATTGAACTTGACCGACTATATTATTATTGAACCAGTCGCGAAATGTCATGCCAGTCAATGAACGCACTCATAAATAACAATTCAGCGATTAATTGGTTGAAGATTGAAAATTCCAAAGGAATGTTTGTGTGTAAGGAGATGGTATAATATACACGTATATTTGTACAAGTTAAAGAAATGGTATATTTGTTTTCATCTATAGAATCCCTAGAATTATTTTACAAATTATTAGCTGCTTTATACATGGAACACAAGACTAATAGTATAAAATAACTTAATTTAACTTAAGTCCATATGACATTATTTAGTTTCTTATATCGTTTTCGATGCAGACACAAACTACATAGCGTCATACACACATGTAGAAAATTATATAGCGGCGGAATAAAAAAAAATTGTTCATTTTCCATTTAGAAATAGTTATACAGTTTAATATATCAATTCTTATATATGAAACGATATAGGAAACTAGATAATGTCATACGGGCTTAATACATTAAAATATGGAGTGTATTAATTTGTATTTGAGTACATATGTTATGTGCTTAGATAGATAACATATGTACTCAGATAGATATGCTTAGATAGATAGATAGATAGAAAACTTTTATGCACGGAGGTGCAGAATCAACAATGCGGCGAGATATATATATATATATATATATATATATATATATATATATATATATATATATATGTATATATATATATATATATATATATATATTACAAACTGGCGGTTTTGCCGAATAAATTGTACATATTATTTACTTTGTTTTACTTCGACTTCATTTACTGTTATTGGTTTTGTCAGAGCATATCCAAATCTGGTTCATTATCGGACGTATTATACTATACTATCTACTACCACTGGTGGAAGGTCCAGTTGCAATAACTCACGAACTTCTAGAAGGTTCATAATTTGCGCTTTCTATTTATGTTTGGGAGTTCTTCCGGGCTGTTCTAAGCTAGCTAAAACCAGGCCAGTATAGCTCTCGAACGATAAACGAATGCGGCTTATAACGTCAGCGTTAATCTCATTCATGTTCCAAGTAGAAATCCGTTGTCATATGTATTTTAGCAGGTATAAACATCGTATACAATAAAAATTGTCCACCAAATAGTTTGTTTATATTCCTCTAAACACTAAAATCATTCTAGCCTAACAATTTCTTATTTATATGCAAAACTTTTATTGCTGTGTTACAAAAAAATGTCACAATTGGAAAATACATGTTCCAATAAAGTGCATTATTAATTTGAGCGAAACTTCCAAATTGCTTGGATTTATGGTCATAAATGTGATCGCAAGTTGGAATAAAACGACATATATAAATTATAACTGCAAATATCAACTTCTGTTCCCCAATTCTCGTAAAATTCTTACAAATTTATAGTGAACCATAACAGTTAACGCGTAATAAACTTGAAGTTACGACTGAATGTTTGATATACATGTATAGAGAAATATGGAGATTTTTACGAGTGTTTTTTTCGCAGTATGAACAATCACAGTAATTATGTAATTTCTACTTGAGAATACTTACTACTTTTATTGAAACAAATTACAATACTTCCGTTACAAAATAAGTGTCCAATTTAGGAATTGTATTTGTTAGAAAATAAGTGTGTATAATTTCATTTAAATATATGCAAAGAGATATATAACGTGTATTTTCACAACTAAACTTTAACATAAAATGGAAAATATTTGAAAATTAATACTTACCGTTTATAGTTACTAATTTGATAATTTGTTACTCATAAGTATTAATTTTCAAATGTTTTCCATTTTATATAAACTATAATATAAAATGGAAAACATTTGAAAATTAATACTTATGAGTAACATTTATCAAATTTGTGAAAATACACGTTACATATCCCATGTGTATTTTCACAACTAAACTATAATATAAAATGGAAAACATTTGAAAATTAATACCAAACCTCGCGGCGAGGACAGTTTCTTCCCTCTTATAGAACTAACCCCCTAGGAGGAAAGTTAAACGCCATCTGGCATTTATTTTACTACCCATCTGCTTCTGTTTTTATTAATTTCTAATTATCTCTTTCATTCTTCCATTATAATTTACTATCCAAACACATCTTGTAGATTTTTTTCGTGATACATCGACGTTGATCCTCCTTGTTTTATCCTTTCTATCCAACGTTTATCTTCCTCTTTGCTTTACTTTTGATGGAAGAGCAGTGGTCTGGCTTCCTACATTGTGGGATGGTGGCTTTACGCACTATCTCGCGCCATCGGCCACTATATTGAGTGTTCTTGTTAGCTGTATTACAGGCTTCGACACCATGCAGTATGGTGGGAAATATTAGGGCATCGACTGGCTCAGAAGATCTTGAATTCAAACCTTACGAAAACACTTTTCAGCTTGTACCCTATTCCACAACCATCTGGCGAGCATGGGGTTTAACGGCTAACGCCCTTCGCTGGTCCGGAGTAGATATGATATTCTCATCTAAACGTACTTCAGTGCTTCGAAATCCGTGTTAAATTGTAGGTCCACCTATAGTGTCAGTTTCCAGCAGCATTATAAGCAGAGAAGGGACGAATACGCCTGCAGTCACTATATAAGGGCATGGAAGGCTTTGCGATAGTAAATAAAGCATATCTACATGAATCTGTTAACATCGAGTGCTTTTTCTATTATAAGCTTCAGGTTCAGTATTTGTTCTCGGATGGCGCGTCAATTTACAAGGACCGCATGCTCTTGTGGCTTTTGCCACTGTAGAAACATTTTGAGTTCTAGGTCGATATAAGGATTTTGCTCGTATTCGAGATGAGAGCTATCAGTCGGTAATTGTCGCATTTCTCCCTGGAACCTTTGTTAAACAGAGGAAGGAATACACAGCATGTCCATTCCTTCTGCCAGGAGCCAGTTGCACATATCTTTTGGCAGATGAGGTGATTAATGTCGATACCTTAATCTTCTCTGACTTTGCTGATTTCTTCCATCTTTTCCTGGAATTTTGTCAGCTTATTCATGTCATATATATATATATATATATATATATATATATATATATGCTCTTCGTTAAAGAGTTTTTCACAAACCTCTCCACTTCTAACAAATCTTCTTTTTCTTCGTTATCATCCTGGCCTCATGATATTGGAAAATATTGTTTTTTTTTAATTCAATTTTTTGTTGTAATCTTCGGTTATGCTCGTCTTCTATCTATGATATAGTCACATCTATAATATCTTCTTTTATTATGTTTTTATCCATCTCCTCATCATGTCATCATGTATAATATAATTTGTTGTAATTTCTCCATTGTATCATTGTTTCTCAGCTGCTGAAGGTTTTTGCTTCTTTCGCCAATCTTTATGAATCTGGAGAACGCAATATTTTCTTGTTTTTGCCAAATATGTTATGGTGCTCCACTTCAATCCCCCTCATTCTTTTGAATGAGATACAATTCTACAAACGAAGTTTCTGGCTTGGACTAGAACAAGGGTTTAGTGGGTATTCCTTATACTGATATACAAGGCGAGAAGCGCCGGGTGTGCGTAAATGCATACCCCCACCCCCCTTACAGCTTATATAGTATATAAAAGTTTTCAAAATTAAACAAATTCAGTTTCATATTAACAATACTATTATAACTATATAAAAAGACCAGAAAGAAAAATACACAAAGAAAGACATTCTCCAGCAATTTTGCTTGAGAAGACTAAAGTTTGAAGAACGAGGCATACCTAACTCAAACACTTCAGGGGTACGATTTTGGATCAATTTCAATTGCTATCAATATAGCGATTGAGAGACGTTCGTTATTTTTACGAATAGTGTTGTTTTTGAAATTGCTCTTCATAAAATGTGATCGCTATCCTTGACTACTACAAGCTTGACAGTAGTTATGTTTTGACATTTATTTTTGAGCGTTAGTTGAGCGCCTTCAAACAGGTACGCTTTATAGCGCATGATAATATCGATCGGGGTCAAAAATCGCAACCCAGGAATAATATTTGTGGTGTTTCAATTTTACCAACCATAGAATCAATAGCAACTAATTTTAAAACAGAAATTTATTATAATACTCTTGAAAACAAATCAAAATATGTTCATGTATGAGCTACGACAATGAATCAGTTATAAGGTTTAAAATTTAATTAATACAGTACTGTATATATTTATGTATTGTTTCATGTTTAATGCTTTTAAGATAAGGCTGAAAGACCACGGTCGATGGCCTCTTGTATATGTATGTATATCTTGTATGTATGTTACAATAAATATATCTTCTTCTGCTTTTAAGATGAAAAAGAAACGTTTAATACATGCATTATACCCGATGATAACTTTTATATGAATATACTATTGAATACCATTACCTAATTACGTTGATGTATTCGATATTACATATATCAAATTTAATGTTAAATTAATGATGACAAGTATGATTAATAATCGATTCGATATGATGCAGAGACCATTGTCTCTGTGCTGTCGCAATTGTATACCGCAGTACCTGCAGTAATAACATTTATGGTGTAAAGTTTTCAAATGAGTAAAATTAATACACGCAACCACGGCGGCGGCGGCACCACGGCGCCACGACGGCGGGCGTCGCGAGACAACTCTTAAACATACCTAACAATCACTTGTGCTTTACCAGGAAAAGTAATTTGCTATTTCCTAGTATTTCTAGATAAATATTTAACTTCGTAGAGTACATGTCGCCTGAGGATAATCAGAAAGGATGGGCTTTGTTGCGTTTCTAATTGCAATTAGAGATGGGTAATCATCATTAAAGTCGTTTTCTTATTAGACTAAGCTAATAAATATTGATTACCACAAATATATTGTGGTTAGAGATGGGTGTGTTACAAGCGTATTGTTACAAATGCATCTGCTTGCTGTACTTTCATTATGAAAGTGTAACCTTTTGTTTATATTATGATTATAATTTATAAAATTGTTTTAAAATTAACTAATGAACAATTTATTTAAAATTCGTTAAAAAAATGTTTATATTCATCTAAGAAATCGCAATTTCGTAAGTTTAAAGTTTTTATTCATTATTTTATTTATATCATCATCAGATGAGTTAAAAGACATCATAAAACTTATTTACCTGTTGTAGATATTTCGCCTTTTTCAGATTACGATTCTCGGTAATCTATTCGGCAAAATAGTTTTCTAGACCTTAAAGTAATACTAGTGTTGACCAAAAAAATACGTTATAATACGAGTCATATCCATGGGTTTCCAAACCAGGATCCCGGGATATCGATTATCAGGATCCCGGACGAATGTTGGCGTGTTATATATATATATATATATATATATATATATATATATATACATATCACGGGTATTTATATATATATATATATATATATGGTGAAAAGCCCGCCGTTCGATAGGGATGTTTTTAATTAAAAAATAGACAAATCCTTACTTTTAATATAAAAACCACGTAAAACTTCAACTAAATAATGAATAAAAACTAAAAAATTTCTCGGGAATTCGAACCCTCCATCCCTACTTTTAAACCGACAGCACTAACAGCATAAAAACATAATTGACAGGTCGGTCGGTCTAAAAACATTGTCTTCGTTTTTATGTTATAGGGATGCAGTTTTTCCTGAAAATAAATCTATATTGTGGGAATGAAATATCGGAGAAAGAAAATTCTTGTAGCATTTTGCTTATAAAAAAACCTTACAATATCAAGTTGGCTAAAGTAGTTGAAGGAGTCAGACAATTGATAGATGAAAATTCCGTCAGCAGTGACTAACAATTTTTTCGACATTTAAATATATGTCTACTACCATAAGGTGTAGGCGTTTTTTTCTTTTATCCTTTGTATTTGTATTCTTCTTTCCTTTTTTCTGTCCTGTGTCAATTGTTTCATTCCTTCCCATGGTATATCTTTAGTTTCTGCTTATTCTCGTATACCGTCCTCCCATGTTTTTATTGGCCTTCCCCTGTAGTTTTCCTTTGTACTCTTGTTTCGCATACTCTTTATGTCAATCGTTCCTCATTTATCCCGCACACATATCAAAACCACCTCAATTGGCCCTCTGCTATTTTTTCATTTCTTTTTTCTATGTTTAACTTCTGTCTATACGTTTCGTTCTTTATTCTGTCTCTTCTCGTTTTACTTCTCGATTTTTCCTTAGGAATCTTATTTCAGTCAGATTCTTGATTTATCGAAAATTGTACTGCAGTAAAAATTACCCATGAATTTACTCACGTCTACGATAGACTTTCAGTAATGAGCTTCATATAGCCTATGCCTTCTTTTTATGTCTTTACTGATTTGCAGTTATTTACTTCTAATTCTTCTTACACATATACAAGTTATATCTGTTATAATTACGGTTTACAAATAAACTATATGTATATAGCAGCAGTTTATGTTATATACTGCAGTAAACTCATTCTAGCTTAATTGAATTTACAACAACGCGGCTGTTTTTGTGTTGAATTTATACGTAAAGACAACCTTTAAAAAGTGATCCAAGTCATGCATGCAGCCACAAAGAGTTTGCGAAATAACAGGCATTTTATGAGGACCTAACATGCACCCCGATATAAGCTACTGCACTTCCACATGCAATTCGAGAATGTCATGTCATTTCTACAGCATTTTTTACACTAATACGTGTAGAGCGTTGTATCTGTCACAACATCTTTTTATTGCTGCCAGTTAATTATACCCCGTTTGTGATTAAATTACCCGATAACGGCCGGGCAATTTTTCCCGATAATTACGGCCGCCAAATAATTCGGCGATATGCCGTGCCGGGCATGATCGTTAATTAATTTAACAAAGAAAAAACAAAGTTTAGATTATGGCGAACAAAGGCAATACGTTATACGCAGGGGACTGATAAATAATTGCAAACTATTGTGAGTGCTCCAGAAATTTGCAATGCAAATAAACGTATTCGCTAATTAACAAACAAACAAATGTCTGCGCACAAATGTATCGCTGAGGAATTAATCAGTGTTTAGCCAATGGCTTTAATATTAGTTCATGTATTTACTACTCATTTATGTTTACATGTAATAATTATATATATTTTCTTTCTTTTAGCATAATTATTTTTATTCGACGGGTGTATTGCTGTTAAGAATATCTAGTGTATATTTTTTTTACAAACATAATTTAAATTGATTTTAAAATTAAACTGTAGCCATTATCACAAGTTTTAAAACTATTTGGGACAATTTATGTTACTATCTTTGTGTATAGCTATGTGTGCTTTGCTTATGGAAATAGTCACCACTGGGTAAGTTCTGCCTCAATAATAAATCACCCAACCTTTGCGTGCAGGACGTTTAATACGCGTTGTTATTGCGTCGGCCTCACGTAGCGTATTTAATTGTCTCGGTGTATTTTTGAACATCTAACGTACTTTATCAAAATATTTATCACACTTGCTTTAGCATGACTTCTTGATTAATATGCAGGATGTTTCTCTGCGTGCGATTTAATTCACCTTAATGAATTACTATCATGACAATGGGCATTAGTGACGGTGATAAATTCTATTTTTAAAGAAAGGCCAAGTTTTGCATACGCAATGTTTATGTTTGCATTTAATGATTCTAATGTGTACAAGAAAGTTTTTAATCGTTTTATTGGTAGCTATTTATATAATAGTCGGCCTATCTGGACACAATTTTGTACCACTATCAAATATAACGGGTGTCACAGCAATAATTAAACTTGAATATATATATATATATATATATATATATATATATATATATATATATATATATACTAATATGAGATAGTAATGATATTTTATACATACAAATATCGGTTCAATGGCCACCGTTGCTTTGTTGGCTTGATGAAATTTTGCAGTATATTTTTCAGTAAAGGCTGCTGGATTTCAAGAGTTTGGCGTGCCATTTTCTTCTCTGAGTCGTCACAATTGTCTCAGGGTCATTCGATAGACCTTACTTTTCAAAAGTCCCAAGAGAAAGTAACCCAAAAAAGTTAAATGGCAACTTCTTGGCGGTCAGTGTTGGTCCCCAAATTGAGAGATGACGCAACCTGTTTGCAACAACGACTTTGTTTCGCGTGCGTTGTGAATGGTGACGCCATTATGTTGAAACCACATCTCTCAATTAAGTCCATTTCGTATAACTATTGCCTGTCAACATGGCATGCGAACAATTGGTGTCGAAAGTCATGGTGACATCTTCATCATTTTCAAAAAAGTATGGCCCAATTAACCGTCCTGCAAACTGTCAATTTTTGAGGATGTAACGTAAGTTTTTGCACTTTAGTTTTCATCTCCCCAAATCCGACAATTCTGCTTACTAACGAATCTTGCTGAAACACTCTTTAATTGCATGGATTGAATCTCAAGCTCTTATTAATAAAAATCCAATTTATAAAAATGCTAATTCTGTAAATTAAAAAATATACAGCTATACGGGTTTATTTCCTAAATAAAACAGTCTGAATGTATGCATCATTTCAGAATTTAAAACAACATATAGACATATACCCAGTAATATCAGTTATATCTATTCGATTTGCTTATAACTGGCTAATGGTTAAATTCCATTATTCACTGGCAATAAGTATAGATATTATCTAGTGTGTAGTGTGTGTGTAACAACTGATTTTTTAGTGATTTTTTAAATGAAAATGTTGCCAAAATTACAAAAGTTACAGATAACTTTTTTCTTACCGATTTTCAAATCAAATTTTAAATATAAATCGAGTTGTAGTTATTAATTTCTCCTAAACTAGCTAATGACATTCTACACATACAGCAACTGGTATACACATTTATATATATAATCTTTCAAAATCTCTTTATACCCTTTCGGGTGTAGAAATTATTTAAACGTATTGTCTTTTCTGTAGAGATTCCGTCCAGTCCTATTGCTCGCCATTCTCCTTGCATCCTGCCATCCAATGCCATTCCTCGTTAGTATTTCATGTATGTTGTCTTCCCACGTTTTGTGTGGTCTACCTCTTCTTTTCTTTCCTTGTATTCTTGTGTTCCATACACGTTTTGTCTGTCTCCCTTCTGACATGCGAATTATGTGTCCATACCATCAGAGTTGTTTCCTTTCTATCTTTCTACAGTTGTCTGTATACTTTCTATCTGTAGAGTTGTTCGAATTTGCTCATTTCGTATTCTGTCAATTCTTGTGATACCTTCTATCCTCCTTTAGTACTTCATTTCTGCTGATTGTATTTTGCTTTTGCTTTATGTCCATGTTTCGCTTCCGTATATCAGTGTTGGTCTATATATTGTCTTGAACATTATGAGTTTTGTTTTCTTCGATACCTGCTTATTATTAATTTTGGATATTTGTTTCAACTTCCTGTTTGGTGATCACCATATTTTTTGTTTTATCTGTGCTTATTGTCATGTTGTGTTTATTTAGTTCTTCGTTCCATATATTAATGTTCTCTTGCAGGTTTTCTTCGGATTTGGGTAGTATTACAATATCATCAGCAAAAGCACACTCAGCTATCACTGTGAGTCGTAGTTCATGTCCATTTTCCTTTTTTTTCTCCTTTATATTTTTTAATATATTATCTAGGAATATTATAAGCAGTACAGGGCTTAATGCTCCACCTTGTCTTAGTCGTTGTTTGGTTGTAAATTTCTGTGATATCTGATTTCCTGTCCTTATGTAATTGTATGTCTTTCTGTATATACCTTGTATTGCTCTTTGTAGTTGTTTGCTTATTTGCCTCTTTTGTAATATATTCCACATCGTTTTACTCGGTACTCTGTCGAACGCTTTTTCAGGTCTATAAATGCTATGAATAATTTACTGTCATGGTCCATGGTTTTCTCCATCAGTTTTCTTAGTGTAAATATATAGTCCTGCGTTGAGTGGCCCTTCCTGAAGCCACTTTGTGCATTTTCCATCGTAATTTTTGTTTGTTGTCTTAGTTTACTTTCTAGTACAACCTCATACATTTTAGCAGTTGTGCATATTTTAGCAGTTGTGCATATTTTAGCAGTTGTGCATATTAGTGATATTTCCCTGTAATTATTGCAGTTTTTGTTGTCTCCTTTTTTGTACACTGGGAATATTACTGCTTTCTTCGAGTCATTTGGATTTTTTTACGGATTTTTATGTTTCAAAATATTTGCTGTGGAGATTTTTTTCTGATTTTCATATGAACATGTTTGCAATAATTATGGAAGTCAAACGAGTTTAATAACTATAAATTCAGTTGTAACCATTCATCATTAACCATTCAAAGAAAATTATGGCTTCTGGTCCCCTGTCTCTAGTCGTCTCTGTTCTCCCGGTCTCCATGGTTCAGGTTTCTTGCTGAAATGTACTTCATAATCCCATTTATCCATCTTGTTGTTGGCCTTTCTTTCTTTGTGATTTTTATTGGTCACCAATTTTGAAATAATTTTGGTAGTCGCTTCTCGCTCATCCTTTCTACTCCAGCTGCTTTCTTGCCATATAGTGGACTATATCAGTTTCGACGTCCATTATATCGTTTAAAGACAAGAAGACTATGGTCAATACTAGAGTTCATAGAGTCGTTAATTCCCCTATCCACTTATCTTGACTTTACCTACAAACCCGTATATATTTAAATTTTATTGTATGCATTGTTTTCCTTCTGGTACAATAAACGTTTTATTATTATTATTATTATTATTATTATTATAGTGTTATTTGGAACTTTGTTCAGTCTTGATTTTCCAGCCGCCAGAAATCCATTTCATATGCCCGTAGTTTAGCACAATGCTCTGTAGAATAGAATTGAAGAGGAGCTTTTTGTTTTTCTTCTAGATGTTTTTGACCATATAATTGAGTTTAGGCCACCGTTAACTATCTTCCCTTGGTGTATCCGTTGTTCTATTTCTGTCTCCGTTCGTTCACAACTGTTATATTTCTACCTAAGTATGTGTATTCTAGACACTGTGCGACTTCGACGTTTTCGTCCACTTGTAGGGCTGATATTTCGTTAGTGGTAGCAGAGTGTGGGGCATACCAACGCGTACCAACCGTTATTCATTTGGTTGCCGTGGGTGACAAACCAATCGAGGCGGTCCGTGACGCAGTGGTCTAATGCCCAATTCACACATAAGCGGCGTATGGCGGAGGCGCGGTTAGGAGAGGTGCAGGCGCGACGTTGCACAGGCGATTGTGATGTCCATGTGCAGTGAAGGGGTTGACATTGCACCATATGTTTACATAGAGGCGACGTGGAAGAGTTTTGCCTTTTCGCCTACCGTGTCTTAGGCGAAGAGGCGAAGACGCGGTGCCGGCGCGACACGAGGCAAATGCCCGCGCCTCGTCACCTAAGTGGGCATTGCACCACATGTTTATATAGAGGGAGATTGAAAGCGTCGTGCCTCTCGCCGCGCCGACACCGTGCCTTCGCCTCTTCGCCTGAGACACGGTAGGCAAAGAGGCGAAGAGGCATAACTCTTTCAAGCCGCCTCTATGTAAACATAAGGTGCAATGTTCACCCCTTCACTCCATATGGACATCACAATCGCATGTGCAACGTCGCGCCTGCACCTCGCCTACACCTCGCCTCCGGCCGACGCCGCTTTGTGTGAATTGGGCCTTAGGCGACGGTTTCAAGCCATTATTCGAATCCACCGCTAGTCGGGAAACTTTTCTACAAAGAGTTGATCCGGCTAGCATATCATCCATATTGTATGAGGCACAATAGGTCCGTGTAGGGTCGTAGTATATACAGCCTAGTCTGATCTTACAGAATAGACCACCCGAATCTTCTGCTAAATACAGCGTGGTGTATTATTTAATTTGGCACCCCTTTTATTAGTACGCTCACCTCCATTCTCTTAGCACTTTGTCGATATAGATGTTAAATAGTATGGAGCACACGCAGCATCCTTGCTGTGCAGCTCTTTCATGATTTCAAAGCTTTCTGGTAACTGGCATCCCATTTTTATTCTTCCTGTTTGTCCTTTGTATAATTGTACAGCTATTATTATAGTGACGTTTATCTTGGTTTCTTCAAAGAAATTTGTCTTCATTCATTCACCAAAATTCTCTGTAAAGACCGCCGATTGATGCCCAATTGTGTCACACGTCGTCTGGTCGATACTTCGGAGTCCTCTGCGAAATCTTCAGCCACAGCCACTATTTTTTCAGCAGCTCCGGGGCTGGCCAGACCTGGCAGCATCTCGTATTGTCTCATACTCTTCTAGGCGAGCTCCTGTGTACTTCACAAATATCAAAGCAGAACTGACATTTGCCTTCATTTGTAAAAATTATAGCATCTTCCGATAGGACGATAACTTTTGTGCCACATAGCATATAAAATTGTATAACTAAGCATTTTCATCATTTTGTATGTTTCTAGTTCCTGTAATTTCTGGACCCTTCGAACTTCCTTCTTCCTGATTCAGCACTCTTCAACTTAATTTCTGCTGTTCTCAATCTCATTCTTGCATACTTCCCCGCGTATCCATTTCCGCATAGCCTGCCTCCTATAGCTTCTTATAATTGATACATTTTTGGTTCATCCAATTTTACTGTTATGTTTATTTTCTAACCTAACATCACGATCTATTTCAATGTATGATATATAATGTACTATTGTATATGTATTGTATGCATATAAAATCAATACATTTCTGTTCTATATATTTTCATTTCTTCAAAAACAATTTACCGAGCCAAAATCCATTTATAGCACCTTTTGCATATAAGAGAGTTTTTGAATTTCCTGACCAACTCCATCCACTGCCACAACACAACATTTTCTTCATTTCCTCCATTTATGAACAGTGAGATTGGAAAATGGTCCGACACACATTCGTCTCCAACGTTCTAATAATGATCTCTATGTATATTCCACTTACTGAATTACCTTTACCTCCTTTATAAGTGTATTTGCCTTACTAATTACCGCCTGGCATTCCATGAAAGGTTGTCTGCTCTACCCACTCATTCGGCGTTCACCATTTTATCCTTGAATCTATTTTCCATACACTCTCTTCATTTAACCTCCTACCATTTGCTTCTCCAGACCTCACGTTCCAGCCCCTCCTACTACCAATCAACAGGATTGATTTAACTCATCATTTCTCCTACGGACGCTCTTTCTTAATTCTATAGCCCGTCCTTTATTATTACACATGTGAAAATTGTATGGCCCTTATGGCCTGCTTTAGCAGTTCTTCCATCGTGACAACCTTCCCTTCAGTAGGATATATATACGTCTGTGGATGATGGCTCCATGTTTAGTTTCCCTTTATGCTCCATTATACTCCGATATGAAATTAGTCGCCATTCACCTCTGCGGACACACGCAGTCACCCTCCTCCACCTATGTTTACGTGATACCTACGAAGACATGCTGCCACATCTACTTCTTCGCTATAATGTTGTTATTTGCCGTTTTCCTTTTTGGTCCAGCTATATTCTAGAATCCGATTCTGGTGGTAAAATAATCATCACTTCACCCCCTTCCCTTTTTTAATATATTGCTGCTAGTTTATAAATCGCAGCTAGCGTATGAACTTATATTAACTTATCAATATTATTAATCTGTAATTTTCGCATATAAAATATTTTCCTTATAAGAGTTTTTACATTATAGTATGTAATTTAACATATTTAGATACATATGTCTATATGTAAAGATTTAATGCTAAAATAAATACATTTTCCAAACCACGCGCCTGCCTAAATAGCATTAAAGATACAATTTAAATGTTCTTGGAATTTTTTAATGAATTCGATTAAAGGGTTGAGGAAATTCTGAAAAGTGTTTACGCTGACAGGGTAACACGTCCGCTCGAACGAAACTTCATTTCGCAGCACTATTCTCAAGATAGATGTCTGCTGTCTGTGCAACGATATAACTAATACAAGACACGGTTCGGAAAGCCATTCGAGTTTCGGGTAGTTAGTATGCATGCGGCACGATCTCGGGCCTCAATCATCAGTATACATAACGCAAATGTCTCTTACATTCGCGCCTCTTTTCCATTACGCGCTGCCACCGAAGTTAAAAAGCTGAAATAACTCTTCCTTATTCGTTCGCTGCTCGCCGAGCTGGATAATTTATGAGTATTTATAATGCTGTTACTTCATCCTTCTCCACCGCCATATTTCTTTTACTTTTAAGCTGTGGTATGGACGCACAGCAGTGTCTTCACGCCGCGCAGATTTTAATACATCAAATTTTAATTATTCCTAATTGTTGCGGATTGTAGGCGGGTGTGATTAAGCCGTGACGTGCCCTCCCCGCTTTATGTTAATGTAATAAGAAACTAGTTAAGAAAGAGCGGAGTCATCGGAGATCTAAAGTGACGTCCGATGTTAGCTAATTGGTCATCTGGTAAATTCTACCCGGAGGGTACTTTGAGTGCGTACGTGTTTCGGACGCACCGGACTAGCTCAGCTCAACTACCCCTCCGTGCCAAGTGCCGCCCTTGCTGGCATTAACTTAATAAAACATATTCCGTGTCGATACTGTTATACCTACTTAAAACTTTCCACTTTCAGATTTACACTGTAGTATATTATATAAACACTTCTTCAGCAAATTACAAAAGCATATACTTTGTGATACAGAAACATTACAATGAACGAAACAGTAACACGAGTAACATATAATATTCTATAAGTTACGTGTACATCCCAGAACATTGGCACTGGCAAATATTTATAGAAAATAATAATACAGGAAAACCGTGTTTGCGATGATTTCCGTACATCTCATTCCGCACTATTACCATATAAATGGAAATTTTCTACTTCGCGGACATCTAATAAATACCCTCCTTTTATTTCAGCGCCGATGACATGGAAATATTTCTTATTCAAGGCGCGATCCGCCGCGCCGGCCTCTAATAAGGCAAATGAAATTCACGGAGCCATATTGACTTGGGATATGGAATAATTGCGTGGGGACAGCCGAGAAAATGATCTTATAATTTTATTATTGATGAAATTACTTATTTCCCGACGTTTTCCATTCGATTCCGGAAATGTATTAACACCAGCGGCGGAATCTAAAGCCAACGAGAAAATAAATTACTTCTGATGGCGTTTTTAACCCACAAATGGAATTATTACCGAACATAATCATATTTACGTTACTTATGATTATATTTTATTTATTATTTAGTAACGTGCTATCACAATGTTGGTACTATAACAATCCAATATATGTTTTGTTATTTACATTTTAGCCGAAATCATGGGTATAGACCAATTATTATTAATTGAATGAATTATTATAAACCTAGCATGAGTATAGCAATGAGAATTGTAAATAATTTTTCAGTAAAATTTACTAATGAGGTTAAAACCAATGAAGAAAAAGGTTGTAAATATAATGAAATGGAAATTATTCATTAATATTGAAAGATTGGCTCCGGTTCCTTAACAACACACGCATGCCACGGTTCATTGGACGATACGCGAATAAATCAGTGTTGCCCTGCAAAGATTTATGAAATACTAAGTCAGGAGCGCGAATAATGAATATAATATTAATATTTTCAAAGCGTAATCCGTTTGAAATATTAATGAAAAAACGCAGAGCGGGCATCCGAAATGAATTTATGATTGGTAACTTTAAGTGACTTCTGGACCCCAACCCACACAACTGAAATATAACCCTCCCCTCGAGCAGGCGGCTCAGGCCCCCCTCATTCTTTTTGTAAAGAAGATTTTTAAATTAAAAAAGTGTGCGGCCGCGAATAAATTAAGCCATTGGCGTGAAGTGAGACGCGAATCAAAAATTGTATGCATACCACTCACTCTTCGCCGCACGAAAAAATATGTATAAAAAAATAGGAGCGGGTGCTCTTGACGAGCAGACGGGCCATTACAGAATGCTAATTTCTAATCGATTTCCGCGCACTGACTTTTCCATTTAGCACCAATAAGTCCGATCGCGCGCGTGCATTTTTATCAGAACTTTGAATATTAGATCAACCTATGTCGGGGGAATTTATAATTATCAAGATAAGATACAACGTTGATGGGGCAAATCAAGTCCGCATTGGCCATTTTTGTAATAGGAAGAATGCGAAAACGTGTCGTGCATCGCGCACACATATATTTTTCAGTCACATACTCGTTTGTGTGCGGACTAAACGCTTTTCCATGTTCCCGTGGGTTACTGGCAACATATCTTTGTTTGTCGTTACGTGCGTTGGGAGAGAGAAAAAAGAAATAAGCGGTAAATGTTTACTCTCGTTCGGCAAAATGAAAAAAGTTACGCAGCAGACATTTGCCACTTCGGAGGGTTTTATTACCGACATTCAGATTTTTATAATAACAATTTGCCTTGTATTACTTTGCAATATCTGAAAAATGCGCGTACAAACAGAGGGGGAGAAATGTCTACCTGTACTTCATGGGGAATTGCCACGCATATTCATATTTCGAGAGCTATATGCTAGCTATTATTTTGTAACAAAATCATAACTACTTTCACATACAGAATACTATTAATAATAATACTTATTAGATATATTTCTACCAAAAAATATATCTAATATACATATAAATTAACTACATTTTAGGGGTTCATTCGTAGGAATTTGTGCAAGAATTCATGATATTAATCAATGATTATGATATAAAATGACACCCACACAACCATCAATGCTAATTCTATGTAGTTTAAGTGGATGGAATGTGTGAAAATACTATCGTAGGTTGTCAACCTTGCGGGTTTATTATTATTAATCAAAACACACAAATACATCAACAATAACGTTATCTATTTTTTGTTTAAATAATACTTTGGTTTATTCTAAACGCAAAAAAGGATTATAGGAGAGTTAAAATATACATAGGAATCCTCAAAACAAAAATCAAACCTGAACATTCAAAATTCAAGTTACGACACTTGTCATCTCAAGGTGCGATATCCTCATTTAAAAATCCTGATGGCATGAGCATGTTGACGGTTATTACCATATGGGTGTGCATTGCTAATTGATATGGTACCGCCACATGGCGTTTAACTTTCCTCCTAGGGGGTTAGTTGTATTATTTTTGTATATAACCACTCGAGATATTGTGGGAATTCATCCTTACTAACTGAGCTACACTGATCAGATCTAATAAGATCGAAATCTACATATGTAGATTGCTAAGAGATGGATTCACACCTATATATGTTATATAGGAATTTTATTTTCTTAAATTCGCACATATATTCATATATACCCAGCTCAGTGGCCGAGTGGTTAGAGGCGTCGTCCGTCTCGTACTGAGCATTGAGGAGCCTGAGTTCGATCCCCAGCGGGGAACGAATTTTCGCGAATCACCTTTCACAGTTTTTCAGAGGTTTTCTGTGAAGTTAAGGTAAATACCGGGTGATTAAACTCCTCTGAGCTTCTCCCTTGACCGGCGGAAAAGCTGATAGCCCCATAAAGATAGAAGTTTTTTTTTATTCATATATTTCTATCCATGTTGTCTAGTTATAACGTTACATTATATAATTTACCTTTATTGGCATTTTTAACAATTACATATCACGCCTTACATATTGAAAGTGTCGCTTATTGTATTTCAACGACAAATGGTACGTACTATACGGACTATCCAGGGGCCAGGATTCGAATCCGGGCCGCTCGTTTGTTAAGCATATTTTAGTTATATTAACAAATGTTCGCACATTTCTATTTAAATTTTTTCTAATCGTACTCGCCCCTTCTACTTTATTTATAATATGCAGGGTGCCCCTAAAGTATGGAATAAATTTGAGAAAACGCGTCATTTCACATACAAAAATAGTCGGAAAAAAAATTGACACTTTCATTAAAGATTGGCAATATAAAAATAAAAATCGAGGAGCCCAAGCAATTTTTGCAAAAATTCATAAATAACGGTTTTATCAAAATTATTCTATACTTTAGGGACATCCTATATAATAATACATAACAGATTTAGTTAGTAGTATTAAGTAGTTAATTTTTAATTTTGTATTATAATATTTACTCTAAAATTTATAACTTAGAATATATTTGAATTCGTCGTCTTTGAGCATAAAATAAATGAAATACGGGTGACAAGGATCTTGGTAGATATAGTTGCGAACGTGTGCGGACTCGTGAACGAACTTCAGACGTTATATTGCAAATCTCATTTGCGGCAATAATTTATATGTAAATATATCCAAGACAGTCGTGTTGCATTCCAAAATTTCTAATATGTTTATTTTTTCCTTATTCCCTTAGTATAGCATGCTCAACTAATAAATCTAGAAACACATGCGAAGATGCCGGCGCACCGGAATAACTAAAAAGTTCCCTTCTAAAAAAGTGTATGCATAATATAAGATATGGAGACAATTTACTTTAAATTAAAACCGAAATGTTCACAAAAAACTTATTTAGTGTCAGTATATAGTCAGGCTATTATATGTATTTTGTGCTACAATTTCTTTCATTCTT
Organism: Lordithon lunulatus; assembly: GCA_963942505.1. Classification (NCBI taxonomy): domain Eukaryota; kingdom Metazoa; phylum Arthropoda; class Insecta; order Coleoptera; family Staphylinidae; genus Lordithon; species Lordithon lunulatus. Next base: position 53,572,345 of record OZ012667.1, on the reverse strand, counting down.
TCTTAATCGTTTCCTATTATACCCTTTGAGTTGTAGTTTGTGCTACAATTTATTACAATTAAAGAATATTATTACTATTATTAGTATGCTATAAATACATACTATCTTTATGACTTGATCATAAATATTAAAATTAAATGATCACAAGTTTTTAGCTATTTTCTATTTGAGAATGATGAGGAGAATATTGTGGTAAAATATTCAACATTACAACTGAATCGCCCTGTATATATATATATATATATATATATATATATATATATATATATATAGGCTACAATTAAACAAGCAGCACAAGAAAGGCAACTAGAAAATATTCATATTTGTTTACATAGAAATACTATATATTTGATTAATATTTCTGAAATAATATTGCTGTGTTTTTTGTTACATATTTGTATTGTATCATTATTATTAATTAATAGGTTTGTGAACATTGTTGTAGCCGATCAATAACGATCAATGTGACATTAATCATGCTATAAATTAAAATAATAAGGGAATGATAAATCAAAACACTCGCCATTTGTGATGGACAGAACATGTTAAATAGTTTGGCTTTATAACAGTCGAATTATTACATTCACGGCCCGGGTAGATGATACCTTTTCTCGATGATGGGATAAAATTAACGGCACTTTAGAAAACTCGATTTTCTGATATCTCGTCACATGGCTGAAGTACCCAAATGTTGAAAGGCAGTTACATACTTGTAACAAATACAGTAACTACTATTACATATTACAATAATAATTATGTGTTGTTATTTGATGTTAAATATTATGTTTTTCTTTATCCTCGAATTTTCCCATTACTCGGGTTCGGTTTTCGTATTTTATATCATGCGACGCCATGTGCTTCGGTCTTATGCGTCTCTTTCTTTCAATCTTATTTCTTTCATGTCCCTCTGTACATTTGTCAGTTAAGTGGTTAGAATTCTTCTTCTCCGCCTTTTATTTTTATCCATGTCAAGGCACTTTTTAACAACATGATCTTCTGGTCTTCGAATTACTTGACCGTACTATCTCAATCTGGATTCCGTTATTTTCTCGGTTTAAATCTTCCTTTTATGTATTCGTTGACTTTTAGGGTAACTCCTCGTGACCATCTTAATATACATATTTCTGTCGTCAGTCTTTTTTAGTTAAAGAATGTAAAAACAAATATCGATTATAAAAGAGACTCCCTCTTTTTATAATCGATATTGCCCTCTTTTATTTAGAACTTCATCAGAATTTACTACAATAAAGATCAAATTGAGACAATGTATGTATTATTTGTAATTTGAAATGCATGTTATTATTTCTAACCGAAGTATGTTGATTTCAGTATGTCTATTATTTGTCTCATGTGGTACAAAATCAAATGCCTTTCAATAGTCTATAAAGTAGGCGCATCGGTAGTAATTCATACCTCGGCATCATTGAGCCAAAACATTCAGGGAGATCAATGTGTACCAACTACGTTACGAAACTCAAATTGTGTTCGGTCCGCCTAATTCTCACACTCTTGGTAAATTCTTGTGTAGATTATATGTACAAATAATGACCGGAGTGAACTTAGCCCCTATGATCCCAGCCTCTATACCGCGCGGCGCCGTGGGGCCGCGCGCACGGCAGATTGTTTGCGGGTCTGTACTGACCAACTGGGGAGACCAATAAAATCCAAATTTTGAGGAATTCTTTATTAATGCCTTGCCAATCATAATATATATATATAAATTTTTTTTTAAAATTTTTATAGGCGTTTTTGTATAATATATGTTGTAACGTAAATGATTATTTTTGACCATCACCCGCAATGTTCCTGGATTTGAAAAAAATTGCCTGATGTTTACAATAATATGATAAAGTAAACTGGAAAGTCTGTATCCCCGGCCACTTGGTTTTTCTATTTTTTTTTAAATTTTATACTTTTACGCTCATATCTGAATAATTCGATTTTCAATAAAAAAAATAATGCAACATATTTTGTTTAATTTTTTTTTGGATCTTGGTTCAGAACATATCAGTGCACCAGTTGGCCGAAGGAAATTGAAAAATTTTGATTCTAAGTATTTTTTTTTTGGCGACTAACTTTTATATCATTATTATTATTTTTGACCATGTTCCGCAATGTTCCTGGATTTGAGAGAAATTGCCTAATGTTTATAACAATATGGTAAAGTAAAACGGAAAGTCTGTATCCCCGGCCACTTGGTTTTTCTATTTTTTTTTTAATTTTAAACTTTTACGTTCATATCTGGATAATCCGATTTTAGAGGCTGAGTCCATAAAAAAATAATGCAACATATTTTGTTTAATTTTTTTCTGGATCTTGGTTCAGAACATATCAGTGCACCAGTTGGCCGAAGGAAATTGAAAAATTTTGATTCTAAGTATTTTTTTTTTGGCGACTAACTTTTATATCATTATTATTATTTTTGACCATGATGTGCAATGTTTCTGGTTTTGAAAAAAATTGCTTAATGTTTATAACAATATGATAAAGTAAAGTGGAAAGTCTGGATACCGGAAAATTTGTTTTTCTATTTTTTTAGTTTTTTTTTTATCATTATTATTATTTTTGACCATGTTCCGCAATGTTCCTGGATTTGAGATAAATTGCCTAATGTTTATAACAATATGGTAAAGTAAAACGGAAAGTCTGTATCCCCGGCCACTTGGTTTTTCTATTTTTTTTTTAAATTTTAAACTTTTACGTTCATATCTGGATAATCCGATTTTAGAGGCTGAGTCCATAAAAAAATAATGCAACGTATTTTGTTTAATTTTTTTCTGGATCTTGGTTCAGAACATATCAGTGCACCAGTTGGCCGAAGGAAATTGAAAAATTTTGATTCTAAGTATTTTTTTTTTGGCGACTAACTTTTATATCATTATTATTATTTTTGACCATTATGTGCAATGTTTCTGGTTTTTAAAAAAATTGCTTAATGTTTATAACAATATGATAAAGTAAAGTGGAAAGTCTGGATACCGGAAAATTTGTTTTTCTATTTTTTTAATATTTTTTTTATCATTATTATTATTTTTGACCATGTTCCGCAATGTTCCTGGATTTGAGAGAAATTGCCTAATGTTTATAACAATATGGTAAAGTAAAACGGAAAGTCTGTATCCCCGGCCACTTGGTTTTTCTATTTTTTTTTAAATTTTAAACTTTTACGTTCATATCTGGATAATCCGATTTTAGAGGCTGAGTCCATAAAAAAATAATGCAACATATTTTGTTTAATTTTTTTCTGGATCTTGGTTCAGAACATATCAGTGCACCAGTTGGCCGAAGGAAATTGAAAAATTTTTATTCTAAGTATTTTTTTTTTGGCGACTAACTTTTATATCATTATTATTATTTTTGACCATGATGTGCAATGTTTCTGGATTTGAAAAAAAAATGCTTAATGTTTATAACAATATGATAAAGTAAAGTGGAAAGTCTGGATACCGGAAAATTTGTTTTTCTATTTTTTTAATTTTTTTTTATATCATTATTATTATTTTTGACCATGTTACGCAATGTTCCTGGATTTGAAAGAAATTGCCTAATGTTTATAACAATATGATAAAGTAAAATGGAAAGTCTGTATCCCGGCAAGTCGGTTTTTCTATTTTTTTTTTTAATTTTAAACTTTTACGCTCATATCTGGATAATCCGATTTTAGAGGCTGAGTCCATAAAATAATAATGCAACATATTTTGTCTAATTTTTTTTTGGAACTTGGTTCAGAACATATCAGTGCACCAGTTGGCCGAAGGAAATTGAAAAATTTTGATTCTAAGTATTTTTTTTTGGCGACCAAGTCGAATATGTTTCATTATTATTATTTTTAAAATTCACTGGCATACAATTGATTTGAAAAAATTACACAATATTTATAACAAAATGACAATTAAGAAAACGGAAAGTCCCAACCCGAGCACGTTGTTCCTTCTATTTTATTTTTATTTTTAACTTTTCCGCTCCTATCTGGACGAGGGCAAAGTCAAAATTATTTAATTTTCCATCATAGCCTACGGAGTTTTTTTTTTCAAATTTTCACTATTTGTTGCTAACCCAATAGTGGTTACAAAAAGTATTTTTTAGATTGACACGGATCCAGTTTTATATATTTGTACAGGCCTTTTACGTAGTTTGATTATTTAAATGGCTGCGCGTAATTCCAATGTCCGATTGGAATTATTATTACTTATTAATAAACTCCCTACTTTAAGGATTACAATTCATCCAAAATACTTATTTTACCAATAGTATTATGAGTTATAATGTGTAAAAAGGATACTCCCTTGACGGTGATTCGAACCTTCGACTCTGTGTTTTATAATGACAGCAGAATTCCAGGAAAAGTACTCAACATCTATTTCACTATATAGGAAAATATTAATCCATTTTATTGGTAAGGCATTCCTCGAGGTAATTAATTGAGGCACATTTCATTCCAATATAATTTGTAGTGCACAATTATCCTATGTTATCATAACATACGCATCCAGAATATGTCTATTGCATAAAAAACTATATAAAATCGTAGTGAATGTTTTTAGTCCGACCTATCGTTTGCTAAATTCTTCTGCTGTCATTATAAAACTCAGAGTCGAGGGTTCGAATCACCGTCGAGGGTGTAGCCTTTTTACACATTGTAACTCATAATACTATTGGTAAAATAAGTATTTTTAATGAATTATTATCCTTAAAGTAGGGAGTTGATTAATAAGTAATAATAATCCCAATCGGAAATGGGAATTTCTAATTGATCCTTTTATTAGTAAGGCATTCTTCGAGGTAATTAATTGAGGCACATTTCATTCCAATATAATTTGTAGTGCACAATTATCCTATATTATCATAACATACGCATCCAGAATATGTCTATTGCATAAAAAACTGTATATAAAATCGTAGTCAATGTTTTTAGTCCGACCTATCGTTTGTTAAATTCTTCTGCTGTCATTATAAAACACAGAGTCGAAGGTTCGAATCACCGTCAAGGGAGTAGCCTTTTTACACATTGTAACACATAATACTATTGGTAAAATAAGTATTTTGAATGAATTGTAATCCTTAAAGTAGGGAGTTTATTAATAAGTAATAATAATTCCAATCGGGCATTGGAATTACGCGCAGCCATTTAAATGATCAAACTACGTAAAAGGCCTGTAAAAATATATAAAACTGGATCCGTGTCAATCTAAAAAATACTTTTTGTAACCACTATTGGGTTAGCAACAAATAGTGAAAATTTGAAAAAAAAACTCCGTGGGCTATGATGGAAAATTAAATAATTTTGACTTTGCCCTAGTCCAGATAGGAGCGGAAAAGTTAAAAATAAAAATAAAATAGAAGGAACAACGTGCTCGGGTTGGGACTTTCCGTTTTCTAATTGTCATTTTGTTATAAATATTGTGTAATTTTTTCAAATAAATTGTATGCCAGTGAATTTTAAAAATAATAATAATGAAACATATTCGACTTGGTCGCCGATAAAAAAATACTTAGAATCAATACTTTCCAATTTTCTTCGGCCATCTGATGCACTGATATGTTCTAAACCAAGATCCAAAAAAAATTAAACAAAATACGTTGCATTATTTTTTTATGGACTCAGCCTCTAAAACCGAATTATCCAGATACGAGCGTAAAAGTTTAAAATTAAAAAAAAAATAGAAAAACCAACTTGCCGGGGATACAGACTTTCCGTTTTACTTTACCATATTGTTATAAACATTAGGCAATTTCTCTCAAATCCAGGAACATTGCGGAACATGGTCAAAAATAATAATAATGATAAAAAAAAAATTAAAAAAATAGAAAAACAAATTTTCCGGTATCCAGACTTTCCACTTTACTTTATCATATTGTTATAAACATTAAGCAATTTTTTTCAAAACCAGAAACATTGCACATCATGGTCAAAAATAATAATAATGATATAAAAGTTAGTCGCCAAAAAAAAAATACTTAGAATCAAAATTTTTCAATTTCCTTCGGCCAACTGGTGCACTGATATGTTCTGAACCAAGATCCAGAAAAAAATTAAACAAAATACGTTGCATTATTTTTTTATGGACTCAGCCTCTAAAATCGGATTATCCAGATATGAACGTAAAAGTTTAAAATTTAAAAAAAAATAGAAAAACCAAGTGGCCGGGGATACAGACTTTCCGTTTTACTTTACCATATTGTTATAAACATTAGGCAATTTCTCTCAAATCCAGGAACATTGCGGAACATGGTCAAAAATAATAATAATGATAAAAAAAAAACTAAAAAAATAGAAAAACAAATTTTCCGGTATCCAGACTTTCCACTTTACTTTATCATATTGTTATAAACAATAAGCAATTTTTTTCAAAACCAGAAACATTGCACATCATGGTCAAAAATAATAATAATGATATAAAAGTTAGTCGCCAAAAAAAAATACTTAGAATCAAAATTTTTCAATTTCCTTCGGCCAACTGGTGCACTGATATGTTCTGAACCAAGATCCAGAAAAAAATTAAACAAAATATGTTGCATTATTTTTTTATGGACTCAGCCTCTAAAATCGGATTATCCAGATATGAACGTAAAAGTTTAAAATTTAAAAAAAAATAGAAAAACCAAGTGGCCGGGGATACAGACTTTCCGTTTTACTTTACCATATTGTTATAAACATTAGGCAATTTCTCTCAAATCCAGGAACATTGCGGAACATGGTCAAAAATAATAATAATGATAAAAAAAATATTAAAAAAATAGAAAAACAAATTTTCCGGTATCCAGACTTTCCACTTTACTTTATCATATTGTTATAAACATTAAGCAATTTTTTTAAAAACCAGAAACATTGCACATAATGGTCAAAAATAATAATAATGATATAAAAGTTAGTCGCCAAAAAAAAAATACTTAGAATCAAAATTTTTCAATTTCCTTCGGCCAACTGGTGCACTGATATGTTCTGAACCAAGATCCAGAAAAAAATTAAACAAAATACGTTGCATTATTTTTTTATGGACTCAGCCTCTAAAATCGGATTATCCAGATATGAACGTAAAAGTTTAAAATTTAAAAAAAAATAGAAAAACCAAGTGGCCGGGGATACAGACTTTCCGTTTTACTTTACCATATTGTTATAAACATTAGGCAATTTCTCTCAAATCCAGGAACATTGCGGAACATGGTCAAAAATAATAATAATGATAAAAAAAAAACTAAAAAAATAGAAAAACAAATTTTCCGGTATCCAGACTTTCCACTTTACTTTATCATATTGTTATAAACATTAAGCAATTTTTTTCAAAACCAGAAACATTGCACATCATGGTCAAAAATAATAATAATGATATAAAAGTTAGTCGCCAAAAAAAAAATACTTAGAATCAAAATTTTTCAATTTCCTTCGGCCAACTGGTGCACTGATATGTTCTGAACCAAGATCCAGAAAAAAATTAAACAAAATATGTTGCATTATTTTTTTATGGACTCAGCCTCTAAAATCGGATTATCCAGATATGAACGTAAAAGTTTAAAATTTAAAAAAAAATAGAAAAACCAAGTGGCCGGGGATACAGACTTTCCGTTTTACTTTACCATATTGTTATAAACATTAGGCAATTTCTCTCAAATCCAGGAACATTGCGGAACATGGTCAAAAATAATAATAATTATAAAAAAAATATTAAAAAAATAGAAAAACAAATTTTCCGGTATCCAGACTTTCCACTTTACTTTATCATATTGTTATAAACATTAAGCAATTTTTTTCAAAACCAGAAACATTGCACATCATGGTCAAAAATAATAATAATGATATAAAAGTTAGTCGCCAAAAAAAAAATACTTAGAATCAAAATTTTTCAATTTCTTTCGGCCAACTGGTGCACTGATATGTTCTGAACCAAGATCCAGAAAAAAATTAAACAAAATACGTTGCATTATTTTTTTATGGACTCAGCCTCTAAAATCGGATTATCCAGATATGAACGTAAAAGTTTAAAATTAAAAAAAAAAATAGAAAAACCAAGGGGCCGGGGATACAGACTTTCCGTTTTACTTTACCATATTGTTATAAACATTAGGCAATTTCTCTCAAATCCAGGAACATCGCGGAACATGGTCAAAAATAATAATAATGATAAAAAAAAAATTAAAAAAATAGAAAAACAAATTTTCCGGTATCCAGACTTTCCACTTTACTTTATCATATTGTTATAAACATTAAGCAATTTTTTTCAAAACCAGAAACATTGCACATCATGATCAAAAATAATAATAATGATATAAAAGTTAGTCGCCAAAAAAAAATACTTAGAATCAAAATTTTTCAATTTCCTTCGGCCAACTGGTGCACTGATATGTTCTGAACCAAGATCCAGAAAAAAATTAAACAAAATATGTTGCATTATTTTTTTATGGACTCAGCCTCTAAAATCGGATTATCCAGATATGAACGTAAAAGTTTAAAATTAAAAAAAAAATAGAAAAACCAAGTGGCCGGGGATACAGACTTTCCGTTTTACTTTACCATATTGTTATAAACATTAGGCAATTTCTCTCAAATCCAGGAACATTGCGGAACATGGTCAAAAATAATAATAATGATAAAAAAAAAATTAAAAAAATAGAAAAACAAATTTTCCGGTATCCAGACTTTCCACTTTACTTTATCATATTGTTATAAACATTAAGCAATTTTTTTCAAAACCAGAAACATTGCACATCATGGTCAAAAATAATAATAATGATATAAAAGTTAGTCGCCAAAAAAAAAAATACTTAGAATCAAAATTTTTCAATTTCCTTCGGCCAACTGGTGCACTGATATGTTCTGAACCAAGATCTTGAAAAAAATTAAACAAAATATGTTGCATTATTTTTTTATGGACTCAGCCTCTAAAATCGGATTATCCAGATATGAACGTAAAAGTTTAAAATTTAAAAAAAAATAGAAAAACCAAGTGGCCGGGGATACAGACTTTCCGTTTTACTTTACCATATTGTTATAAACATTAGGCAATTTCTCTCAAATCCAGGAACATTGCGGAACATGGTCAAAAATAATAATAATGATATAAAAGTTAGTCGCCAAAAAAAAAATACTTAGAATCAAAATTTTTCAATTTCCTTCGGCCAACTGGTGCACTGATATGTTCTGAACCAAGATCCAAAAAAAAATTAAACAAAATATGTTGCATTATTTTTTTTATGGAAAATCGAATTATTCAGATATGAGCGTAAAAGTATAAAATTTTAAAAAAAATAGAAAAACCAAGTGGCCGGGGATACAGACTTTCCAGTTTACTTTATCATATTATTATAAACATTAGGCAATTTTTTTCAAATCCAGGAACATTGCGGGTGATGGTCAAAAATAATCATTTACGTTACAACATATATTATACAAAAACGCCTATAAAAATTTTAAAAAAAAATTTATATATATATATATTATGATTGGCAAGGCATTAATAAAGAATTCCTCAAAATTTGGATTTTATTGGTCACCCCAGTTGGTCAGTACAGACCCGCAAACAATCTGCCGTGCGCGCGGCCCCACGGCGCCGCGCGGTATAGAGGCTGGGATCATAGGGGCTATCTTCACACCGGTCAAATAATGTCCATTCGTGTTACATTAAACTTATCATATCAACCATAATCATCACATTGGGAAACGCTTGAAGAGATCTTGCCAGAGGTGTAGATTGCGTTGAATAGTGATGTCAGTAGTTTTAAACTGTAGAGGAGGGCTATGGTTTAATATTAAAATACTAACACCTCTGTTCAACGCAATCCTCACCTGTTCTGCTAATATTTAGAGGACCTCTACATAAATATTATCAGGACCGGTGTTGCCGCTTTATTGCATGAACGGCTCTTCTCTGGTTATCTTAGGTCCCAGATCGCTTATAATTGTCAGTAGCGACAAGAGTGGCCGTCATCATGAAAAACTTCCTCGACATATTAAGTCAATTCTTAAGCTTCTCTTCTATACTATGATTACAAGCAGGATCTCGTAGCGTTCACCTCTCATTATATGCCCGATGTATTGTAGCTTCCTTTTTTTGAATGTTGTTATTAGTTCTTTGATTTTGTTCTGCCGCCGCAGTAATTCTTCGTTCGTATTTATTTCTATTCAAGATATTCGTAGAATCCTTCTATACAAATAAATTTCGTACGCGTCAATTCGTTACCTAATAATGGGGTGTGGAAACTTCCTTGGGCGCCATACAATAGGACAGGAAAGATGAAGCAACGCAGCATGCGGATACGCAGTCGAAGGATCATATCCCGACTGTTGAAGAGGTTTTTCATAGAGGTGAACGTTTCTCTAACTTGCTCGATTACTGATATTTTATTTTTAGTATTTCCTTTTTGGAACCGCATCCTCTGTTAACTATATTCCCGAGATATTTTGCAGATGGTACTTGCTTCACACTGCTGTTATTGATTCGAAGGTCGCCTTGCTTTGATGCTTTGGATTAGATGATTAGTTTGGGTTTTGGTTTTGGTGGTATTAATGTGCAGACCATACTTCGCGCTGTGCTGAACAAGAAGATTCATCGTGCTTTGGAGAGTCATAAGGCTATTGTCTAGTATCACCCTGTCATTCGCAAAAAGGATGTTATTAATTGCTGAGCCGTTGATTCTGATATAATTTTGTACGTCCTCCAGCACCTCTCTAAAAACAGCTTCAAAGTAGATGTTGAATAAGAGTGGCAACAGGATGCAGCCTTGCATAACTCAGTTTAATTGGCCACTTCTCTAAAAACAGGTTCATAGTAGATGTTGAATAAGAGTGGCGATAGAACGCAACCCTGCCTAGCCCCTTTTAATGGCCACCGCTTCGTCTGTGATTCTATCAGCTCTGACATCTGATGTTTGATTCCAGTACAGCTAGATGATGATGCGAACGCCGTCTTCATTGATGTTGGGTTTTATGAGGATCTCCATGACTTCCTGATATGATACGCAATCAAATGTCGTGCTATAAGCAATAAAATATGTTCATGTATCTACATTTCTGTATGAGAACGTTTAAGAAGAAAATAACTTCGCATGTCCCCACCCCGTTTCTGAACGCAAACTGGGTATTGCCTCATCGCGTTCGCATCTGGCGTATATGCGAGTGTGGATAATTCGTAGAAACATCTTCAATGCGTGAGACATCAGGCATATCATCCGATGAACCATGCAATTAGATGCATTTGCTTTTTTATGTATAGTAAAGACCAATTTTAGCGAATCTGTAGGAATAGTTCCTCTTTAATATAAGGCTGTGAGAAGGCCTACGCTGACAGCTGTGGAAATACATTTTAGTAATTCCGCATGGACGTTGTCCCCTCCTATCATTCTCCTATTCTTCCGGAGTTGTATAGCATGTCGCACCTCATCCTTCGTGATGGCAGTTCCACCATTCCACCATTTTCATTGATCTATTTGTCTTCAGGAGGATGGTCGGGCCTTGCCTTGTCGAAGAGGTTCTCAAGTTTAGTTTTTCTTCTTCACCTACGAGGATGTTTATCGTTATGCGAGGTTCTTGATTTTCTTATGAAGACTAAACAAATCGTGCTTTCTTTAGAGTTCCTTTATTTAGCTTCATCTTTCTGTCAGTCAAGACTCATTTGCCGCTCAGTAGGCTCTCTGCTTAGTTGTTTGTGTCTGATATTTTGTGTTTTATATTTGCGTCTTTCATTCATAAGGTGCAGGATGTCGTTTGTTATCCAGGGTTACTTTTTGTCGGTGCGTGCAAACCCAATATCACTTTCCTGAGTGTCTGTGCGTGCTGTCTTTATTGGTTTCCACTAGGTGTCTACTTTAGATCAGCTGTAGTTGAAAATTTCACTTAATCTGACCTCGAGTTTATCGGTTATTTGATGTGTAACGATGGAAAGACTCTGCGGATGACGCCAATACTGGTGTCCAGTTGCCGAGTACATGCCGCCAATGCTGAGGGGAACCACAGCTGGATACCAACTCTTGGAACGTCGTCGGAAGGAACTGGAAGCGTCGCTGCCATCACCTCAATGTCTGAGGACTAAAACTATTGATGTGTTGTGTGTTGAGTTGTGGATCTTGTTTGTGTGAAGAGTATGATGCGTCTGCCTTCTTGGTCGCCCCGCGACTGTTTCGTCTGAGGGTACCCTTGCCACGGTTCGTCCTCTTCTGTGTCGTCCAAATCACGCTTTCTAATGGGTTCGTAATGACCGGCCGATAATGGGTTGGTGGGACATTAGGGGTTTGTTGTGACTTAACGACCGTTTCGCTTATTTGCCCAGGCAATCGGGCTTCGCTTAGGTATAACACAACAATCGGGTTCTGGCAAAGTAATGATGCCGTAAGTCAAGTATGACAACGGGATTGTGGTCGCTACCGACATCAGCGCCTGGATATGTTTTCATAGTTTTTACGAACTTCATGATGTAATTTTTACGAGGATGAAGTCGATTTGATTTTTGACCAGTCCGCGGGGGATATACGCCGGAGATCCTTCTTAAAGAAGGTGTTAACCGCGGAGAGTGTTCTATGCAGAATTGCACCATCCTCATTCCTTTCTCCAAGACCACACTGTCGGGATACTTCGTCACCGATGCCTTTCCCGATTTTAGCAATCAATTCATCGAGTACTATTAATATTTCGTCTTTCTTTGTCAGGATTGTGGCTTCTTCGAGTGTGAAGTAGAACTCCTCCATTTCTTTGTTCAGGTTTTTCACCCGTAGGTGCATATGCTTGTATCACATTTATAGCTCGGCGAGTAGTGGTCATTATTAGAAGTATATTAACTCTATCTCCGAAAGAGATGCAATCGATGACGGATTTCTCCATTTCGTCAGTGGCGAGAATTGCTACCGAATGAATACTGTACTGGTATTTTTGGACATCGCCTGAGTAGTAGAGAAACCAATGCTAAATTTTGAGTTCCTGTGGTAGGAAGCCATCGGAGCTCGCTTAGACCCAAGGCCTTGATTTTCAGTCGATACATTTCCGCGTTGACGTTGGCAAACTTACCAGTCATGTGCAGGCTGCGAATGTTCCAGGTTGCATTCCTTATGTTTTTATAAATTTGAAAATGGTTCATCAGAAGGATACTTCACAGCCCTTTCTCACTTAAACGATGTCTCAGACTGAAGGCCGTTCTATTCTTAGATATGTTCATGTTGTGGTTGAATAATTAGCAGGTTAATGAAGTGGGAGATTCCGTTTCCCTGCTCCATCGCAGAATGAGGGCATTCGAGACTAATGTAGATTTGCCTCTCATTATCCCTTGTAGCGCCACACAGAATATCTATCTTCTATATTTAGAGGACCTCTATATAAATATTATCAGGACAGGTGGCATTTTTATTTGTTTTGCAGCTTTATTGCATGTACGACCTCTTCTCTTCCTCTTGCAATTGTCATTAGCGACAAGAATGGTCGTCCTCATGAAAAGTATCCTCGACATAGGGTGCCTCAGACTGAGGGCCTTTCCATTCTTAGTTATGTTCATGTTGTGGTTGAATAATTGGAAGGTTAATGAAATGGGACATTCCGTTTCCCTGCTCCATCGCAAAATGAGAGCCTCCGAGGCTGATGTATTTTTGCCCCTCATTATCCCTTGTAGCGCCATATAGAAAGTCTAACTTCTATATTTAGAGGACCTCTACATAAATATTATTAGGACAGGTGGCATTTTTGTTTGTTTTTGCAGCTTTATTGCATGTACGACCTCTTCTCTTCCTCTTACAATTGTCAGTAGCGACAAGAATGGTCGTCATCATGAAAAACATCCTCGACATGAGACTGAGGGCCGTTCCATTTTTAGTTATGTTCATGTTGTGGTTGGACAATTGGTAGGTTTATGAAGTGGCCAATGGCACCTTTTGAACGTGTGACATTAAACTTATCATATCATCTATAATAATCAAATTGAGGGGAGTTAATTCTCTTCGGGTGAGCGATAAAAGCTTGAAGGAATATTGCCAAAGGTGTAGATTGCGTTGAATAGTGATGTTCTGCTAATATTTTGAGGACCTCTGCATAGATATTATCAGGACCGGTTGCTTTTATCCTTTTTCGCAGCTTTATTGTACGACCTCTTTTCTGGTTATGTTGAAAAATCTCGTCGACAACTTAATATAACCTCTTAAGCTTCTCTTCTATTAACATTATTGTTTTGTTATTTTCGTACGACTGCTGTCTGTCGCCTTGGACTTCTGCTCCTAGTTCTTTAGCCTTTTTTTGCATGTTGAATGTGTCATATTTTTCTTGAAGATATTCTATTTCTGCTCACTTTTCTTCTATCCATGGGTCTTTTGCCGCCTTTTATTTTTCGCCGTAACCTTTTTTGTTGTTGAATTATTAAAGCATCTTGACTGAATGCGATTAGAGTTCTAGTTTATTATTGAGACGATGTTTATTGTTGCATTCTATCAAACAAACAAACACATGTGCGTCTTGTAACGGCGCAGCTTTGCACTCGCTTCTCAACAATACTATGCTTGAGTGCCTTTCGTTTATCACTCTGGGCTGGTATGGGCTTATTGTTTCTTGTTCTTTTTGCCGCTTCCGATGCGCATAATTATACCTCGGCCCTTACAAACGGCGGAGCACGACCGCAAGACCTGAGCGATACTGCACGCCACGGGGGCGACAACAATGATAAACCATGCTAAACAAAAGCGCCTTAATATAATTCTGTTCTGTCTATATTCTAAATTCATTTTCAAATGTTGAATTATTTATTTAGCTTCAATTATAGTTAATTATTCGACTACTTGTATATAAGTTGAGTAAAAAGTGTACATAAAAAATATACTAATCAATTGTAAACTGGTATAATCTAAAAATTGCTATGAACCTGCATATTTCTACAACCTTACTATAATAATAGTGCAAAAGAATGTACTATTATGATTTAAACTGAAATACATTGCATGTACCCTTATTTCCTGTTTATTTGTAGTTTCAACCGTATTCTTTTCTTTACTTATTCAATTAATACAACCAATTTTAGAACCTAATTCTATTATATCCCACATAATTCCGGCAAACGCCCGTGTTAAATATTAATATGTTTGTACTTAATCTATCGTGGAGGGGTGGACAAAATAAAACTAATTCCATGCGGATGACTACCACATATTTACTGCGTTCAGGTGTCGTAAACATGCCTTATTATCCGCTTTACGAGCGCCTCTGTGGCTCATTTCTTTCTCAGTTATTTCGGACACCTATAAACCGGGGCAACTTCTTTTATCCCATATAAAATCTTCCACCGATGTTACGTGCTCATTTTCATTCCCTTGTAGGAAACAATATATACCGTCATTTGTTTTCCTCAAGCGTTCCCTATACATTGTATTCCCTAGTTAAACGTGGAACCCCTGGCTGGATCCTATTTTGTCTGAGTTTATACAATTACAGAATATTTGTCCTCTAACTATATACAAGAACGTGAAAATATAACTATCTAATGTTTAATCATTAGAATCCTTAAATTTTTCAAAAATTCCAATATGATGCACCTCTTTCCAGCCTGTACATTTGTCAGTAACGCCATTGCAAGTTTATTTCAAACATCAGTAGTTAAAGGAGTCCTATAGATATTTGAAAATAATATGTATTAGATTAAAATAGCATTATTATTGGGGATTAGATTGGGATAGATAGAATCGCATTAATCCGACGCTTGACGTTTAGGTTACAGAATATTGACACTGGAATATATATCAAATGTTATGGTTTACAAATCAAGTAACTTTACCATTGTCATTATAACTGACATTAATATATTTATTTTGTATCCATTTTATTATAATTTTGGGGGCAAATCAAATCAACTGAACAATGCCAGGCAGCATAACGAAATCAACAATGCCCAAAGATGCAGATGTACCCAGTCCAAAACCAGTTAATATATTTTACATATGGTATGTGGAATTATGTAGGCGCGTCAATATGCAGCCGTTGAGCAATGTAAAGCCTGCCAGGCCAAAGAATGAAACAGTGTTGGATTTTGTCGCGGATCGAATTAAGCCAGAGGAATGGGCGCCGATAATTAACGCTTTGCGTCTGGATACCAGTTTACATGTGATTGCAATTAGAAGCCGTGCCCAGTGCCAGTTTTTACACGATGTGGATACTGAGGAGAAGACGAAGCATATGAAACGCCGTGCAGGATCATTGTTTACAGCGTATATTTTAAAATCCCTTCTGCGATCCTTATCGAGCTGCATTAAACGAAATTCAGTTATTTCATGTTTGGAATTGGATGGCGTACCTGTTATTGTCGATTATATTGATATTTTAATAGAGGCCCTCAAGAAAAACAGTACTATTAAAATGTTGACTATAAAATATTGCCCAATGAGGGATTTAGGATGCCAACTTTTATGTAATGGGCTTCGCACAATTGCTAATATAGAAGTTTTAAATCTATCATCATGCGGTTTGGGTGCATTAAGTGCTCAGTATATAGCTCAAGTGGTTAAATATCAACAAATTAATAGATACTGTGAAAGCTGGCATAATTCTTTGAGGTATGAAGATCCTGAAGTTGGTATAATGGCTGGATTAAAAAGAATAACACTGAATAACAACCCGGGTATTGGGGATGATGGTTTGATTTATATTTTGGATGAGCTGGATAATGATTTATGGATTAGAGCACTGGATATGCAACGTTGCGGTATTACAGAAAATGTTGCAGAACGATTATTAGATATGATTAACTACAGTAGATCATTAGAGATTGCTGATTTTAGAAACAATGAGCTACTTTCTACAAAAACAGTTGAAAGCATATTGGAATTGTTGAAGAATAAACAAAAATTTGGTTATGAAAAAGAGTATCAGTGGTGTTTAACAACAACAACCCTTCATCCTGAAGGTTCAGTTAATGATGCATATTCTACAGTTTCAACAAAGCTTTCGTTGAAAAGTAAATCAGCTTCTCTAAAACCTACTAAATTGCGAAGCAATGTAAGTAACGTCAACCAACGTTGCAATACAGCGTTTTTTAACAATACTAGAAAACCTGTTGATAAGTTTAAAAGCGTTAGAAATAAAGGCTTAAACGAGTCTAAAAATGATTTGAATGCTCTAAACGATGAGTTGCAAAAGGAGGTTGCTAAACGAATTAACAGCGAAATTGAAAACAGACGATTAAAACAGGAGCTGCATAAAATCAAATCTGTTGTGGCTTTAAATGAAGTTCCTATACAACCAAAGGAGAAGGTTATTAAGTTCAACCCAATGCCACGTAACTCCAAGGTTAAACGAGCTGCAAAGCGCGAAAAAAAGGCGGCTGCACGTGTGGAATTCGTTTTCGAAAACCGGCAGCAAGCGCACGATATTTTACAAAACCTGGTGAAACACACACATCGCGACGCCGATAGCGACGATGAGCTCACACATTACTTTCAGGATATACTTGATGAGACTAAAAACGGTGAGAGCGTAAAGGAGGCTGAGGGCGGCAGCAATGTGTCGCTTCTAAAATTCATGACGGATCTAAAAAACGAAAAGGCTGAGAATAATGCGCGGAGCATGATTTGGAATAATACTAAAGCTGGGGGCTGCTTGCAGAAATTGTGCGCTCGCTAGATGTATTATTTGCGCTTAAAGTAATATCACTTTTTTGTTTTATAAAATTGTGGGAAAATTACAGTCGCTAGCACTTATTTGTATTTTCTTTTAATGCTAACAGCAAAAATTGATTTGTGTCTTATATTTAAGATTTAAAAAGATAATTGCAGGGATTTTTGTTTCCAATGGAGAAATCGTAGTCCTATAGAAGAAAAATGTTGAATTGAAATAATTATTTCCTTATTTAATGGTTAAGGTGTTCACTTCATCATATTATTGTTAGAAAAAAACTTCTCTCATTCAGCCGTGTAGCTTTTTTGCTTGTCAAGGGAAAAGCTCAGAGGGGTTTAATCGCCCGGCATTTACCTTAAATTCACAGAAAACCTCTGAAAAACTGTGAACGGTGATTAGCGAAAATTCGCCCCGATTGGGGTTTTTATTTTATTTGACTACTTTGCTATAAACTAGTAAAGGGTGTCCCAAAATTAACGTAAGATTTGAATTAAATAGAAAACACAGTTTTAAGTCTTTAGATTGTTATTTTTTTATTGAATCATAAAGTACTTACGATAGGGTTATTTATGGAATAACACATCGGGACACATTTTAGTTACTATATTTGACTATCGATTTAGGGTTTTCTGACGTGTGTTCGTGGATGTGAATATGAGTGTTAGGATTTGCTACTTTCTGAAGTGTCCTTAATTGTGTCCCAACCGGGCCAGGATGGAACCCAGGGCTCATTAAACGGTGGTGCTAACTAACTACATTGGCATGTTTTGATTTATATTATAAATTAATTTGAATATACGTAAGTTTCACTAGTTATTTAATTGCTAAACTTCCATGTATTATTTATTAACACGCTATCCTATAAAAATACGAATTTAATAATTATTATTTTCCATACAATTTGAATTAAAATCGTTTAAATAAAATAAATAAAACGTGTAATCCAAGTGATTAAATTACACAAATTAGCAATTCAGTATTCAAACAGCAAATTCCTATAGGTGGTGATTGTAGTATAATACCCGGCAGGTCATCTAAAACTAATTATTAAAGACCCTTAGTCCGGCCGCCCCCTGTTCGGGCGGACAATCTTAATGCCTATGTATATTTGCATTACGCGATCCTTATTAAAGCTGGGGCAGTATATCATTTGAGTATTAGACCGTTTTCTTTACGATAAGCTTAAACTTTGCGAAAATATCCCTTTAACACCGCCGCCGTGGGTGGACAACACACATAAAATATCTTATTAAAAACAGTTTATTGGCTTTAAGTTGTAAGTTACTGGTCTGGAATCTATATCGTAAACATGTCGTATCCCATAATAAATTCTAGATCAATTTGAGGCGGTGACAAGTCTGTGTAATGCCTTTATTACACGAGACTCTTAAAGAACTGTTTCCTGCGATAGGAACATGAAAGTCTACGTAACAGGATTATAACTTTACGATTGCGGATGTTTGTAAATCCTTCAGGAAATTATCTGATGTGTGTGCCGTATTTTATTACCTCGTCCGAAACACCTTATTTTATGGTCGCCAAAACACTCGCACGAATTACATTTATTTTAGGGGCAGCACGGGTGGACATTAGCGGGCTCGATATTATCGCGTTTTTAAGTCAACGCAAAGGTTAACCGGAGTTTAAAACTTTTCACGATGAATTCCGCCTTCGGGTCAATGATGGCTTGCCTTCCTGAAAATTTAAAGCAGCCTTCCCTGTAAGCCGTAAACCCCGAACATGTACAGGCATAAACTGTTTTTATTTTTTTTACCCTGTGCACTTTTATTACCAGCAAGGACCTTCTCGTTTTATAAAAACATTTCGAAATTCTAAGGGAAAATGCTTGTTTAATATATTAAATTAGTAACATTAATAATCAAAAGTTGTGTTACATTTTGTTATATATTAATAATAATAACAATGTTCAATTATCAATAAATGCTCAAATGGTAAAATATACAATTAGGAAATAAGCGAATTCAGGAAGAAAGTGGATGGAAAGACAGACATGAAATTATCTATTTATTAATAAAACTAATTAATTAATAAGTAGCATTCATAATGAGAATATTATATAGCATTTTATTATATGTCCACACATCCATACTGCAATTCAAACTACCAAATATTTGGATTAATTTATCAATGTATTGCTATATATCCGTAAATAACAATGCCTATGGTTGGGATATTTTGGATGAAAATCAAATTCGCTTGTAAATTAATTCAGCAAATAAAATAGTACTCGGTTGCCACTACTTTTAGTTAGACCTTCATATTGTTCTTGGCAAAATATTTGTTTTAAACGAGGGCTAAATAATAAATTAATTAGCTGTATACTTAATAAAATATAGTAAGTAAAAATAATCAGATTAATTTTTATTTATTGTTTGAAATGAAAATAAGGTCATATTCTCCATTGACTGTTTATGTTACGTGTTATGGTGTCAGATTTCCAACCACTTTTAATATATCCCTATAGTATTTGCTATCTAAGCTTCTGTCGGTAAGATAATCTTCTAAGATATAAGTTTATAGTAGGCATTTTTTAATATCTATAATGCCTCTGCCGTATTGTGCTATGGCTAAGTGGAATCTTTCCACTGAAGTTCTCGGTTGGTGCTCTCTTGTTTTTGTGACTGACACTATGGTACTTCGGTTGAGGACATTTAGTCCGGTGTCAGTCTAACTATTGCAAAGCTGTATGTGAGGATTATTGCTGTCACTTGTATTTCTTGCCGATAGTATTTATTTACACACTGCTTTAACTCTGTCTTCAATTTTTCCTCTAAGCCTACTTTATTCCGGAGTGAGCGAGTCAGATGGGTTTTTCGAAACATAGGTATTATAGATCTCCTGGGAATCCCCTTATATTTTCAACTTGTGGGTTTAAAAATGTTTTGTCGTCCTCTGTCAGCTCCCATTTTCCTTTTTTCATTCCATTTAGGCGACATTTCTCAATTCCATTATAATAATTATTATTGTATATTGGAAATAATAATGTTCAGTTATGAATACACACAAATGGTAACTGTATACGTAGCAAATAAGCGGACTCAAGAAGAAAGTGGATCGAAACACAGAAATGCAATTAAAAGTTTTAATGATGCATAGCTGTGAGTGCATTACGCATTATTTGATTCGCTCATTCGTCGATTTAGCGCTATCATGGGAGCGTATACGGATCAGTTCCGGTTTAATTAGGTTATTAATTGATAATCCTTCACTGGTGCTCTAGCATATATTCGATAATTTAATTGATATTAAAAGTAGTCACCTACATTAATTATTTAATATTGATTTATATATACCTATTATTTTATTTATTTAATCTAATGCAGATTGGTAATTTTCCTTTCAGAATATATTTAAGTTTACCAAATGTGCCCATCCTAGACCTACTCTACGTGATATTTCGCAGGTCTGGTTGTTTCGTCCAATTCTTATTTCATGACCTAGGTATGTGTATGCATCAACTTGTTCTATTTCTGTATTCTGCACTGTTATATATCCACGGAGGACGAGGTTTATCATGACTTTTGTTTTAGTCATGCTTATCTTGAGACCTACTTCCTCAGATGCATGTTTTATCTCGCTGAGCATGGTCTTGGTTTCATGAATATTGTCAGATACTAGTACTATGTCATCTGCGAATCTCAAGTGACTCAGCTTTTCTTCATCCACCATGACTCCGTAGTTACGCCAGGAATAGTTTTAAAGGCACATTCGAGAACGGCAGTAAATAGTTTAGGAGAAATAGTATCGCCTTGTTTGACGCCCCTCTCAATTCTAAATGTATCTATCATGTAATTTAACGCTTGTAGTAGCATTTGTGTAAATATGTTGGATTATTTTTGCGTATTGATATTTATGCATTGTTTCAAAGCTACTAAAATCGCGTGCAGCTCGACGGTATCGAAAGTTTTTTCGAAGTCGATGAATGTTAGGATCAGAGGCTTATTGTATTCAATGCACTTTTCTATTAACGTTTTAATTGCTTGAAGATGGTCGTTTGTACCATACCCCGTTCTGAAACCAGCTCGCCGTTTGGGCTGATAAAAGTCGAATTTGTGTGTTAGTCGTATTGTTATTATTTTTGTAAAAAGCTTATACAGGTGTGGTAAAAGGCTAATAGGCCTGTAGTTTCCAAGTGCAGTTTTATCTCCCTTCTTGTGTAGTAAGATGGTTATTGCGTTGTTCCAAACCCTGGGTATAGTACCATTTTGTAGACATGGATTGGATAGTGATCTTAATGTTCTTAACAAAGCTTCTCCACCAACTTAACTGCTTCTATGACTACCCTGTCTTCTCCCGGGGATTTGTTGTTTTTCATTCCTTTTAGTGCGTGTTAGGGTCATAAATCAAGGCTCCGAAGAATTGCCGGACATAACCTTAGATGAAGGTTATGTCCGGCAATTTTTCGGAGCCTTGATTTATGACCCTTTTGTTTTAGTTTTGTTCTTCTATGTTCTGATCTACATATTCTGGTCTGTGAGTTTTATATAGAAGTGTGTAAAACTCATGTGTAATTTGTAGAAGTTCGTCTCTATTTGTCGTTATTTGACCCGTTCTATTTTTTAGTTTGAATATTTCGGATTTACCATTTGATAGGTGTTTCCTTAGTACCTTCATACTGCCGTTTTCTTCTATCGTTCTATTTGTTGCTTCTATGTTATATGGAACGGGCAATGCTAGAAGTTACACTACGCGACAAAATCCCAAACCTCCACATTCGCCGACAAAGTGGAGTTTGCGACATAACCGACAGAGTCGCCAGACTAAAGTGGAGATGGGCTGGACACCTGGCTAGATTCCGGACGGACGGACGACTTGAAGCGTTTCGTGGGAAACTGGATGAACGTAGCCCAGACCCGATACAAATGGACAAATTTAGGCCTATGTCCTGCAGTGGACACAAATAGCTGCATGATGATGATGATGATGATGATTTGAAAGTTTCTCTCCATGTCTTCATATTATGTGTCATCTGTTTTAGTTCTGCCCATGTTAATTCTTTAATTTTTGCCACTACTACTTAATCTAATATTGTCGGTCTATTGTATCCTCGGCTTCACCTTCTGTTGTTTTCCTATTGGTCTCATATATACGTCATCTTTCATTCTATATACATACATACCTAGTATACACTATATACACTAATATCAGTAAACGAGTATTTGACCATTCCTGTGGCGGTCGAGTATTTGTTTACTTATATTATTATATGACTAGGCACATTGTCAAGACCCCCAGTTGTTTAGCCTTACACGGATGATCTTTTTGCGAAGTTTTTCATGAAATTTGTTGGTTGACTACTTGGCGTCGAGGCACAAACTTGACGACATGCTTATACTTGCTTTTTTGGTCCTTGGAGAGGTTGAAGAGTCTCTAGCACTTGGTTTCCAAGCAGTCCTCATACACGAAGACTTGTCACCAGTAATGATCCAGAAATTATAGATCAAATTCAATCGATTTCAAAAAGTTAAGACACCTTTTCCTCTTGATGATCTTTTAGTCTTGCGAAAGGATTTTGAAGAACCATTTTTGCTTATATCTTTATCATACCAAATTCATTGGTAAAATGATTAACTGTGGTGTGAGCTAGATTCAACTCTTCCCTGATGATTCCGACCGCCAACCGACGATCGCACAACACACAACATCCCGAATTCTGTCGACATTTTCATCAGTTGTTGACAATAAGGGCTTTCCACTGCGCGGTTTTTCTTCAATCCACTACCTTCTTCGCCTTAAGCTGTTTTCGTTTATCACTCAGTGCTGCTACGGGCTTATTGTCACTTGTTCTATTTCCGCTCCCGATGCGCACTATTCTACCTCTGCCCTAACAACCGGCAGCGCTCGACCGCATGACTTGGGCGATACAGCACGCCACGGTGCTGTTAAACAAAAGCACATTTAAACCATCGAAAAGTCTGGGCCCTAAAGAACTGTCTCCGTAAGCCTGCAGAAATTTTTCAAAAGTTTCCACTGCACTGTGACCAAGCCTGAAGCAAAACGTTTCACGAAAATATCACTACGGACAACCAAATGACTCTACCAACTTCAAACTTGTACTGAATGCGTATCACATGTTCCTTTTGTGCACCTACTGATCCTCCAAATCCTGCATCCGCAGTGTTACCATATCGAACGATCCGTTGCCAGTCTTGTTATTTAACTCGCTGCTTTTATGGATTCTAATTTTTAATAAGAAATAATCAATCATTTTAATAACAATGATCAATTGTACTACTCAACAAATATGAATGGTTAGGAGAGGATGGGAATGGCGTGAAAATCTGCAGAAGGCTGACGTGGGAAAGGTTGTTGGCGAGGGCAGAGGGGGTTTAATGTGTAGGAAGAAGACATTAATTTGTATTTTTTTTATGCGACAGTATTGTTGAATGGGAGAATTTTTGTAAAAGTTTTGTGCGAATGCCAAATAAAGGTTTTTTTTTACTCAACAAATATTTTTCTACATTCTTTTTTAACTGTTTCAAGGTAATTAGGTTGTATAATCTGAAATAGTTATCAGATGAGTCTAGTTTTTGAGAGACTATATCGGTAAATTTCGGGTTATAAATTGTAATAAATTAAATTCTTGTAATTTCTACATGATGACGTATGAATCCATCCAATGTATCAGAAGGTCCCATACAATTTATAGATTCCATTATAAACTGTATGGGACCTTGGTGGAATTAGGGAAAATATTTAGGTGATACGACGATGAAAAATCTAAGAACATAGAGGAATCACGGGATTTGCTGAACAAAAACTGAAAGCTGAAAAGAGCCAATCACTAATAAATAGTTTTTTTTTGAAGAAGCCAATTATTTTATTCTTACCATATGTTACAAACAAATAAAAGTAGAAAATCTAAAGCTATTGCCACATAATGAATTACATACTTTTAATCTGATTGAACATGTAAGTTTTTGTTTGTATCCTAATCGATAAACAACTGCGTTACATTCCATGCACTATATTATTACATGTGAACCCTAATCAGACACTCTCAATTATAGGTTGTATATTTTTCCATTTCGTGCAAACTAACATTTCGCACGCAGGTTTACGTGTCGTTTACATATCTGGCGACAGGATGAGTAACACACCACAGCAAAATTAGCAAACACAAACATCTTAATTTTATACAAAAAAAGTACATTCGATTATTTACATATTATTGAATATTTACGTACATACTATTAATATATTAATATATTATATTAATTATATTAACACGTTAGCTGCCATGTGTATGATTTTGAATACACACAATAATAACTTTTTGTTTTTTCCGTATTTCATATTCACGACCCTGATTTTCTTAATTTCATTGATCTTATATATCTTACGCCACAAGTATATAATAGCCACACGGAAATAATAGGAAGAATTACAAAATAAATAATAAAATAATAAAATGTATTGAAAAATCCCCAAGGGACGCTTTTCTAAAAATGACTGCGGTATTTAACGTTATAAAGATGGGATCACGTGTAGATATATATACATATATATATATATATATATATATATATATATATATATATATATATATATATATCAAAAAAGCTTCGAAGATATTATAAAATGCCGTTTACTCTATTATCTTTTTTGACCGCATACCCAAATAACTCTAATACAATTCTTACAAATTAAGTTTCAGAGCCAGCAATATACTGTTTTTATTAATGTACACAAATAGTCATTTAATTTTCTAATTCTTACTAAACCCGCAATAAATTCGCACCATAAAATGGTAATACTAGTTTTGATCCAATCATCCTAATAAGCCTGACAATATAATTATAAACGCAAACACTTTGAAAATCGAGTTTCACGAATGTAACTCTTGATAGTTCGAATGATAAATTTTGATTGAATTTGCGAATGGGAACGCAAACTTTTTGAATTATAACGTCGAGTGTAAAAAGACATCGTACAGTAGTATAACTCATGCGGGCCTCGAGTTTAAGTTGTAAAACTTGAAATATGAACTTCATTGTTTGTGATGAACGTGTACTTTGGTTTGTTCGCAATGCAGTACCTTGCGAGTCACGTCCCTATAATGTGATAAAGGCGCCAGAGTCCTGCTTTGTACACTGACTGACAATGAAGACACAATCATTAGTTTCAATCAACATATTAATCGAATTTGGACACCCGGCGCTCTCGCAAGTTTCACCCTCCATTACTTTCCGATTACTTCGTGGCGTTATCTACATCTATTTTACGGTTATTTTTCCTTCGGGCAGACAAAGAAACTAATTAAGCATATAATTACGGCCATTAAAGCAAACGTGATAATTGCTTTGTGTTCGAAATGAGTTTACGCAGCCCTCCCCGCGTTTTTTTTTCTATTCAATTCGTGCCCTTTGCTCGTTTTTTTTTTGTCGCAGTAGATTTAAAAGGATCGCTACCACCACGTTGTATATAGTTTCAGGCGGACAGAGGAAAAGGCAATAAAGCATAAATTTCAATCTCGGCCGAATCCGGAGTGACTATATAAAATAAATTCATAAATCTATGTAATGCGGTAGCAGTCTCTCTTGTGTTCTCTGCGTATAAAGATGGACGCAATAAGGAAGCCTCTTGAAGTTATTATATGTCCGACAATCTATTTATATGCAGATTCCGGATAGAGTCTTCTCAAAGTAAGATGCAAGATTTATTAATTTGCATATTCGTCTGTCCTGGGCTCAGAACTTGTCTGTTTGAAGTCTAGTATGCTCCTTAAATTATTCATAACATTGTCACCCCATATCTAAAATGTATCTACCCCCCATCTCTTCATGTGCACTACAACCCCTTGCAATTTTCATACACACTTTTTAACCTTACACACATCAAAAGTAAATATTCAGCCGCGATCGCCCGCCGCAATAAATCATGAGAGATCAAAACGGAATATCGGGAGGAATTTATTCAGATTGGGTGAGTTCAACCCAAATATGCGACGCATCAACTGAATAATACATGTTACATTATTACTGTTTGGTAACTGGGTTACTTATGTATCGATATTTTATTTTATTAGTTTCAGGGTAATAATTATTTTAAATCTAAATTTTCTTATAATATTCCTGAGCATAATCAAACATAATTTAAAAATGTTTTATATAACTGTTAATTAAATATTAATTTATAAATAATATAAAAATCCATTAGCTATAAAAATTCAAACGCGCGCTTGTAATATATGCAACCAAACTATCTATCTATCTAAACTCTGGAAAGCTTTTTTGAGAAATTAATTGTGGAAACTGGACATACGTGTGTCTATAATATTTACGATTTATATTAATATACTATTACAATGGATTTGTGGTGAATTAAAAGAATAAATAATTATTTAATTTTAAAGGATTTCCCATAATATTTTTTATTGTAACAAAATAAGTATTAAAGACTAAATTGTAAGAGAAGATTATTATTTTGTGAGCATAAATAATCCAAAACATGTTTATTTCGAGTGATTAATTCTGTCTAATTTATTATTTGTTATTTAATTATAATTTTATTACTTCTAAAGTATAATCATTGAAACAGCATCCAGCTTTAGCATTGCCATATTAAATTTCAGCATTAGGGCAAATTAGCGTCCATTTAATTCCATAAACACATGCGGTTTTACGTGAAATCCAGCAGTTATTTGTTCCCGGCAATACAAAGAAAAAATGACGCAGCCTTAATTAAATTAATACGCACGCAAAATCCGATAGTGAAGCGGAAACCAATAAATGCATGTCGTTCAAATTATCGCTGTAAATGGTCAGGTAATGACGTTTAATTCAATGTTTATACATCATTTAATTGCGTATTTAGTCCGTTATACCAGTGATATCAACAACCAAAACATATGTACGGCTAATTAGCACAATAATCCGCAAACGAAATTTCTCGGAATATTTGAATCACTCTGAATAGTATCGACTAAAATGAATGCTACATTTATGTGACTTTATAAAGCTTGCTATTTCTATTCAGTTATTTTTAAATATATTTTTTATATGTATAAACATCATAATATACATAAATGAATAAAAATTCAACTTGAATTGAAGCAACAATTTTTGGTTATTTTAATTTAATTTAACTTCATCTTTAACTAAGGTTGTAGATTAAATTAAAATTGAACATAAATATGAATCAACTTAAAAATGAATTACACGAATGAAAAAACTTCTATCTTTTAGCTATCAGCCCGAGGGCTTTTCCGCTGGTACAGGGTGAAGCTTAGAGGGTGTACTCGCCTGGTATTTGCCTTATCCATTTTCTATTAAACCACTCTCAAAAAACAACTTTTATTTATTTTTATTATTATATTTTTAATTAAAATACAGCTTTTAAAATAATTCGAGTGCAATTTTTTTAAATTTATTAATCAATAAAAACACACTGAAGTTTAGGTGCTATTTTTTCTATATTTTCTAGAAATTTCTAAATGAATATTATTTATTTGCTTATTTAATATGTTTTCTTGTGAAGAGAAACATATTCTCCACTTGTCGCTATTCCGGAAATTATATAATTATACGCTGTCAAGTATCTTAATTTTTGATAATTTCAAAATATATCACTGATGCAATAATTATAGATTAATATTGAATATTATATACATATTTAATTTTTATTTGATATACATATAGCAAAATTGTTTATTGTTATAAGTGGATTAGATTTTACTTAAATGAAAATTCTAAAACAAAAAATATTTAAGAGGGTGATGTGTTTACGCAACAGTGGCCCTAAATAGGTTAATTTAAACTGAAAACCTTTGAAAACCTGTGTGTGATTCGATAAATTTCGCCCACAATGGCGTTTAAATTCCCGATCCTCAAACTCAGTACGAGACGGACGGAGCCTGTAACCACCAGGCCACTCAGCTAGTTTAATAATCCGTAAAAATAATGAAAATATTTCGCATATTCATGTAATATATTCCAGAATATAATTAAATTAATTAATCCGTACTGTTTTTATTGGAAGAAACATACAAGATTATATTAATTCGTATATTTCTTTAGAAATTTTTCCCATAAAAACTAAAACAATTAAAAATTATTTATGAAACAAAGTGTTGTGTTGTGTTTTTTTGTATTTTTATTAAAACTGGTCTAACATCAATGTTACTCTAATCTTAAATGCCAGCATGAAGGTGCTTGGGTTTCCAGTGATGCCCCAAGCTTATGTCTAATTTAAAATAAATATGCTCCTACACTATCCAACTCGCGCACCTTTACTCTGTTTTTGTCACAATCACTTTCCTAAATCGAAAGGTTTAATAATAAATATAATTTATTTTCTTACAACAGATTCGTAAGAGAATATGATTAATAATATTCATAATTTATTTTGTATAGAAGAAATTATCAGAAACTTTAGAATAAAATATGCGATAATTATGTCCATGAGTATACAATGCACTTTGGTCAACACTAAACAAAAACCATGATCCCCTTAAACAATATTGTACCTATAAGCTAAGTTCACTTGTTGCTACTAATGAATGTACGAGCCATTAACACGGTGATTAAACGTGGAGTACCTAATTTCAGCCACCATCTTAACGTGCCTTT
The DNA here is from genome assembly GCA_963942505.1 of Lordithon lunulatus. Taxonomy (NCBI): domain Eukaryota; kingdom Metazoa; phylum Arthropoda; class Insecta; order Coleoptera; family Staphylinidae; genus Lordithon; species Lordithon lunulatus. The sequence goes on along the minus strand of OZ012667.1, from coordinate 53,543,191 downwards.
CACAAAGTTACCGGCCCCGGGAATGTGTACCTACTTTTCCGAGAGGAAAATCCGAGTTTAATATAATGCACGTATGAGGCAAAAGGAAAGCTTTTAGGCGGTGAGACTGCAAGTAGGTGCCCTATCGGGGTGCGTAATGAAATTTTTCCTTTTTTTGTTCGTGCAATGTGTCAAACATAAAAAGAATAACAACGAGCACGTCCGAGTGTGTAATAGGCCCGCTAGTAAGTTTAACGTCTGACAAGGCTATTGCATTATTTTTATTCGCCCGTCTAAGCTCTCTCTGCCTGGCCATAAACCAACATGAGTTATTTATTACGGAACATACGTACCTTAATGCCGGTCTTCGGGGATTTTCCATCAAAGAACGTTTTATTTATTTTGTTCCGCAGGACATGTCAAACGGAAAACGCTTGCTTTATTACCACTGTTGCTAAATTATTTTTTCCGATGTATTAAAAATAAATTATAAATTGGTGACTATCACTCATAAAAAGATAGATTCAATCGGTGCCATATTTTATATAATACTATTTAAAAATTAATCTGCTTAGTTACAGTGTTACTAGTGGTTGCAACTATATACATATGTTTTAGACTTATGGCAGTAGCGATTCTAGAAATGTATTTTATTGATAAATCTGGGAGCGTATGGCATAGTAACATGACCATTATTCATCAATATATCTTGGAGTATATTGATGCAGCAATAATAATGAATATATTTCCTATATTGGAAATATACACAGCACGGCACTATGTATCACTGCAGTATTTGGAATGTAAAAATTAATACTGTTGTATGATATACTACATAGATTATATTTAGTACAAAAAAATGATGTACAGTTACTAAAATTTTACTACTATAACTTACCACCAAGATAAGTAGGCAAAATCTACTGTAGTATATATATATACCCACAAAATACAAATAATGATATTATATATATTGACAACATCCTAGAAAACCGAAACGTATGAAATTCGATATTAAATCATAATCATAAATAAAAACTATAATTACTTAAGCTCTTAGTTCAAAAAATGATAATATCATATTTTAATTCTATTAATTGAAATATTTATTTCCATAATACAACTAATTTATATAATTTTAATAAATAAAACATAAATTATCACCTCGGCATCCCAAAATTCTCCTCTTGCCACTAAACACAATTTGTAAATAATTTGTAACAGTGAAAAAATGTGTATTGTATTAAATAAAATGTAATAAATATACTTATTATAATAAATAATAATACTAAATAATTATCTTAATGAACATAAAATGTTTGCATTTTTTGTATATGGACGAATTTTTTTATTTCGGGATTTTCGCCCGTCTTTTGTACTGGTAGAGGTTTGCTGACTTACGCTATTTGCACCACCGTCGACTTCAGCTTTAACTGTATTTCTACGTTGAGACTTTGGTGTTAAACCTGCAAATAATTAGCTTTATTACAATTATTAGAACCTGCAAATTAGAAAAAAAAATATGTTGAAACACAAATATTGTCTAGGTGAAATATATGTGGATACGCCTAATTTTTTTGATTCTTGGTCAGGGTTTTCAAATAACTACTTCTTAAATATTTTGATAATGTAGCTAATAAAGTCTAGAAGAAATATATTATATTCATACGTCAATATAAAAAACATAAATCAAAATCTGTTCTTGTTCTTCTTCATGTGTCGTCTCCATTTCGGAGGTTGGCTATCATCATTGCTATATTGATTTTTGGACATTATTCTCGCAATAGATCTTTTTCCCACAATTCTTTCTTGGATTATGAGTCGCAGAATTTCATATTTCGGACCTCTCATGATGTGGCTGAGACATTGCAATTTTAATTTTTTTACTTTCTGTTTTTCTCCATTCTTTTCAGAACCTCCATGTTGGTCGCATGTTCTGTCCATAATACCCTCAACATCCTACGGTAGCCCCACATATCGCAGTTTCCTCTCGCAATACACGTTGAGTACACCATACAAAAGGACTGGGAATACGTAACATTTGAGCATGCGAGTTCTCAGATACAGGTCTTAATCTTCACAAAGGATGCACGGGTTTTCTCAATACGAATCATTTCTGCGCAGTAATCCACGGAGGAGTCGACGCTTGTACCTAGGTAGTCATACCACTCGACTCTTTCCAGCCTTTCACCTTCCACATCCAGATTGGGTACTTCAGTTTTGGTGACAATCATTGAGGGTCAGCCCATATCCTCGACTAACAGTGACGACATTATTTAACATATACTAAGGTTCTTTTTCCACGAAAAGCACTATATCGTCCGCGTAACGCAAGTTGTTCAGTGGAACCGTTAAGTCGTATTCCACCGGCATCTCTGTGGGCTTCGGTGAAGATTTCTTCTGAATATATGTTAAAAAGGAGTGGTGAGAGAACACACCATAGTCTTACATCTCGCTTGATCTCCACTGCTTTCGTTAGTTCGGATTTTACACGAACGGATGCACTTTGGTTTAAGTACAGTTTTATTATTATTTGTGTATCTCTTGTGTCGAGGTTTTTTCGTTCCAGTGCTTCTATTAGTTATTTGTGTCTCACTTTATCAAATGCTTTATTATAATCAATAAAACAGGCGTATACGTTTTGATTAACATCCAAACACCGCTGAATCAAGATGTGTAGGCAAACAAGGCTTCCCTTGTGCCAACTCCCTTTCTAAAGCCAAACTGGGTATCTACTATATCTTCTTACAGTTTCTTGTAAATCCTACGGTGGATGACTTTGAGAAAGATCTGTAGAGTCTGGCTCATTAGGCCGATCGTACGGTGTTCTTCGCATTTTTTAGGTATTATGACAAATATTGACTGAAGCCATTGTTTTGACATTATTCCTGTTTCATAGATTTTATTAAATAGGGAAGTTATGGAATCTAAATGTTGCAATTCAAACAAGTTAAGCACAACTGCAGGTAGGTCGTCAGGGCCCAGAGCTTTTCAATCTTTGGGTGATTTTATTGCTGCTTGTAGTTCTTCTTTTAAAATACGTCTGTGAACGTCATGGCGTTTGCAGTGGCAACCTACCGATGGATGTGACCAATTCATGCCGTACCTATTATAATTGCTATAATAAAACGAACAAGATGTGTATATGTTTGAAACTAATTACCAATGGAGGTAGTATTTAGGGTAGTTGGTAGTGTCACTATGATAACCAAGAATTAGGATTCTTCTTTTTTAAATTTTATAATAATAAAATTATACATTCCCAAGACATCTAACGCCCATGCATAATTGCTGCTGCAATAACTATTTACACATCTCCATTTAAGCACATATCGCAATGTGCAAATGTTGACCGAAGGAGCACATATAGGTAGGTCATCACCACATGACGTTGACAGACGAAGAACATCTTGGTAATGATTAATCAATGGATGTAGTGCAACATCCCCGCTTTACAAGTGAGCGGCCTGGGCTCAAATCCCAGCCCGGGTAGTCGATACCTACTTTAGAAAACTCGAGGACTATTTTCTCAAGCAGTAAGTCCTAACACTCACACAAACATACACTAACACACGGCCGAAGGATCCGAAGGTCAAAAGCCAGTTACAGAATTGTAACAAATACAGAAACTAACTATTCTTAGAAACATCCGAATATTTCTTATTTAGCTAGGATTGAAACTACATAACTATTTGCAGGAATACAATTATGGCTGTCAGTTTGTAGAAAGATGAGCAACCAATATACTAGAGTCAAATCTACCCCTCATAATAGAAATTCATAAAAAGATATTTTATATGTTTGAAACACATGAAAATTTGTAATATTTCAAAAATTGTCGATAATTGTGATATTCCGATTATACCGAGGATGCCGCGACACATGCATCATAAATAAATCTTCTACGTTTATCAATTTTAATTATGCTATAGTTTATCTATTCTTTACTAGATAATTAAGTAAGTATATTAAATAAATGTTTATGTTTAATATGTAAATGTAATGTATATTCAACTTTTACTATTATTTTCAGGTGATACCTAACTTGTTGTTGATATATTTGCAGCACAATACAACCTATGAATATATTTTTTAGAAAGAAATGTTTATTCTCAATGTAAGGGTATTAAACATCAGTAAAGTTTGCAAGAAATTCATTTCACTATCTAGTCTTCGTTATAAAAACTACCCTAATTCTATATAGTAAAGTAATTCTGTAATATATTAATAAATAAAATGTATATAGATAGGGAAACATTTATAGGTAGATATTTATAAATATAGGTATTGTATATATTTATTGTATGCAACGAAAGTAATCTAGTCTTATTTGAATTATCAACGAATAAAGAACTCAGTTTAAATATAAATACCTTAAAACAAACCACAAATTCAACATATTTAATTTTTATTTATTTTTAAAGATATTTAAGTCTGTTTTCAAATTTATTTGTATTTAAACAGCTATATTAGTTCAAAATCAAGAAAATAGTTGATTTGTAGCTGTTCCATACATATTATTTATTGTATATAATGTATATACGAATGTTTCAGTATTACATGTGCCCATTATTAGTAAAAAAATATTGTTGAAACCAACCGATCAAAGCTAAATAGATCAAAATCATAGAGGAATTAATTTAGACAATGACTGTTAATATAAGGATATTATTAATCGATTTTGCCAACTAAAACTAATTAAATATTGGTCCTCACAAAGCCCATCCAAACCTGTTCATATGAATTCAAATTTAGTACAGTACGTGACACCTACCGGTATTTTGATAGAGTACACACTTAGCAGAATGAGGAGCAGATGGCGCATCAGTTTATTGCGCTAGAATCCCACATTTAAAAAATCAAAAACTTAAAGCGGGTTTTGGCTGGCATAAAATAAGAAATAATAATTAAAATATAAACCATATCCAAATATGAACATCCAATCTATCAGATTACTACAGAAATACACTACAGAACAACGAACATGTTAAAAATAAAATAAACTATAACAATTAATACTGTTATCATACATGTATATATGATGTTAACGTTTGATAATAAAGTAATACATAAGAAATAATACATAATAAATTAGAGTAACACCATAACTGAAATTTTCTATAATCTATCAGAGAATTTAAAGCAGAAACAACTGCTAAACAAGAAATTTACTCTGAGTTTAGAAACAATGGCAAAGGTATACATTTACATTTATAATCATTATTATTATTTCCAATTCACCAGACCAGATATGTTATTTAAATTCTTACATACATTTTAATTTTAGATTCTTTTGACTTCCTTTAGAGTGCAGTCATATCTTAAGATTTTGCAGTATATATATATTTATACCGTGTGTTCTTGGATTTGGTTGCAAAGAGGGGAAAAATTATTTGTCATTTTAGAGAAAAATACAAAAGGAAATACCTTCTCCGCTTCATTTATAAATATGATTCCAACTGCATATTTTCAAATGTATCTGAAATATATTTATAAAAAAAATATTTCTCTAAAATGACAAATAAAAAATGTTTCCCTCTTTGCAACCGAATCTGGGAACACACGGTATATATATATATATTGATTTTATTATTGTTATATATTATGTACTGTTTATTCTATAAAATATGTTTATGATTATTATTAATTTTGTTCTTATTACTTATTTTTACTTATTTTGCCATTATAAATATTATAAAGGAAACTATCTGTCTGAAATGAATTCCTCAATTTTCATTTTACTAATTTTTGTTAGTATATATCTCCTTTTATTTATATTTCAGCATTTCGCAGATGTAAATCACTTTTTGCTTATATTTTCTCATAATGTTATTTTGTACAATAATTCAAGTTTCATTAAATATCTCAATTGAGCAGATATATGATCCTGTGAGAATGAATGTGGTGTAAGTCACATTTGAATTGTTTTGAAAAGGAGAAGATTTTGCGTTTGGTATTTATGTAAATAACGTGCGCAGTTACAGACATGAAATCAAGTTATTCAAAAATAAAAATTTAACTGCGTACGTCCTGTGGATTCTATTAGAACAGACTTTTTAGCAGCCAACTTCGTACAGACAGAGTTAAGTAGAGATATTGTTCATTCCGCCTTGGTTTATTCCGAGTTATTATTTCCATTTGTTCGTCTTATTGTTATTTTTACTCCTAGGTACTTATATTCTTCACAACTGTGTATCTGCTGCCCATGTTGGAGTATTAGATGCTGTTCTGTACAGCGCATACTTAAGTATTTCGTTTTTTTATATTTACCTATCGCCCCCAGGCTTTATACTTATCTTTTATTTTCTGGTAATATATTTTTCAGTCTTCGAAGTCTTGGGTACCTGATCGTCGGAAAGTCTCAGTATAAAATGGTGATCATCACCCAGATGAATGCCCATTTATTCGACATTGCGTTTCCAGTTCTTTATCATTTGGCTGCGAAATACGGCAGCCCTGGCTGAGGCCCTTGTGCCTTCAAAAACTTAGGTACGTTTTTCCCGTCTTTTACTTTGTATAATAACTTTTCTTAGAATCGTTGTAATGCGTGTATTAGGCTGGTGTTGATATTCGCTTGATTCAGTGCTTGCCACAGTTTTGATAAAGGTATGCTATTGTATGCGTTTTTAAAGTCTACAAATCAAAAGTAAATTTTTTAAGATATGGCAATTTTTTTCTCAATAAGTCTCATGGAGGACAGATCCTGCTCCGTGCAGGATCTGCTCTCCAGTCCTCCCATTCTGGTCTTTGGCTTCCATATTTTTGTATTTATTTTCTATCTTATCTCACAGTAGTCATTGGTACATTTTGTTGAATACAATTGTTACATATATTCCTCAATAGTTCTTACAATCCGCTCCTAGTTTATGTATGCTTGTGATACATACCTCCAGTCATTCGAGGGTTCTTCGGCGGTAAGGCATCCATGAAATATACTAGTGAGGTGTTCGAATATGGGGTTATTCCCGCATTTCATTAGCTCGTTCGCCATTTCTCCGGGCCCGGGGACTCATTTTGATTGTTTAAAGATTTTACTACTTTTGTTCTGCTTCTATCCGAGTTCTAGTCAGGGATCCTGTTCCTGTCATAATAGATTGGCTTTGCTGTGCTTCTTGGTATTTTGATCCTTTCTCAGAGAGAATTTTTGCAACACTCGGTTGTTGTTATTAGTGAGCATGCATACTTTTCATGTTTATTGCTCCTTTGGGCTCCTAGAACCTTCACGCTTCCAAGTTATGTTTCGATCCTGTTGTAGCTTTTCTTGCAGGTTTCGTTTTTTGCTTGACAGATCTTTTTTCTAACTTTTGCCTCTTATTCTTTGTAGTCCAGTTTGTCTTCTACAGATATTGTGCATAGGCATTTTTTGTATTTCCTCTTCGTTTCTTCTATATTATCTTTCCACCAATACAGTTCTTTGCGTGTATATCTAACCTTGACTCGCTTCAAATCCCGATTGGTGTATTTTTATACAATGTAGTTATAATGGTGTTGTAATCTATTCAAGTTTCTTTATGTTTAATTTTCTTCCAGTCTATACAGTTATTTCGTATTATTGTTATCTAGACTTTCTAAGTTGTATATCTCATGTCTTGTATATATTTATTCTTCTGTAGTTTCCATTTTCTGAACATAGAATGGGATAAGAAATTTCGCTTTCAGAAATTAATGGTTGCTGCCACAGGATATTCTTCTACATACCCTCACACCCTGTACATGCAGTTTCCTTTTCTGGTTTAGATAGTATTGTCGCAAATAAGTATATTTGCCGTATGTGGCAACTGCGCTCCCGATCACCCCACCGGGCGTACCATGCTCGAGTTACGCATAAATACCTGTGCTCCAGGCACTCTTGTTTCTTCGTCTGCCTGGCCGAGTATAGTAACTCGACCATGGCGATGCCCGGGTAAGTCTAGTCTACGTTATTGTAATAGTGATTAAGGCCCATGTTGCGGGTAGATAACCTTTTATATCAATAAATACACCGATACCTCAAGCTCTTAGAGTCTACACCCCCTATCCGCGACATATTGGTGGATGCGCCGGGTACGGGACGCTCAAGGTATGTGACAACATTAACAAATACGCGAAGCAAGAAACAATGGAGTTGCAGACGTGTGAGGGAGATAAAAATTAACCACTCACTGGCACACATCAAGGTAATGGCGGAAAATTATATTGAAACAATGGGGTTAAGTAAATTAGTCAGATCAAAAAGGGGATACGTAAATATAGAGGGGTCGATCGCCAAAATGTTGTTCGAAGTATTAGACGACGATGATGGGAACCGCTATTATTCTATTTTGCAAGGTCTAGAGTCTAACAGTGAATTAATTATCGATTTCAAATTTCGAATATCTTGTATACAAGTATATTTATGTGATAGTACCCATTTTAGATTCGCAATGAGTTTGATTAGAGATTACATATAATTATTAGCCTCGTCCTATTATCATTATTGACCTCTTCTTCATGCTGTCCTACGATTGGTATGGATCATTTTTTTTTCATCAGCCGAACTGCAAAAACGAGCCAGTTCGGCTGATTAAATCTTCGAGCAATATGTACTTGAATGATTTTTCTTATAAACAGTAGATCTTACTAATGGTACAATAGTAGTAGTCATTGTTATTCGTACTAATCCCTAATATTAATAATAATAATTTTATATTCCTGTTTTTATAGTTGTTATAGTTGTACTATTTTAGGTGAAGCAAGAAGAAAATTGTCATTATTAGATGGACCTTTTATATAATGTAATATTGCCACATATAATTGTAAACTACGTTGCTGTTTCTAATATTAAACTAATGTTAGAAAAGGTTATATATACTTAGATTTGGCGGTGGATAGAGTCCTCTATCAGTTGTTGTTTTCAGATCCACCAACTCAGTTCGGACTCCTTCTGCTTGCTCACGTAGATTAGCCTCTTCTACAAATAAAAAATATATAATTTTGAAAATGTTTGATTAATAGTTCATAGAAATGTATAATCGTATTTAAATGTATGTATATGTTAAACGAAAGTTCTATGAAATTTAAAAAACGTTCTTAGAATTTTCATTCAGCATACAAAGTTACATAGTATGTCCCAAAAAAGTGATCGGCCTTAATGTACAGTAAAACCAAAAGTAACACGCTTTATTATATGGGCATTTATTCATATGATTTCGCAAAATATATTTAGTTAGTTGTTAGGCTTTGGAAAACCAACAAGCAATAACTATCGAAATTAATTTTAAGCCTGATAACTGAACTACACTGGATTACAAAAAAAATTGGGCACTCTCAAGGTTTTCCTTATAATTTTTTTCTAAAGCCAAATATTGACACGTGTGGCCATGCTTCTGTCTCTTAGAAGTGTATATATATATATATATATATATATATATATATATATATATATATATATGCTTTACTTAAATTAGTGACCGGAATTAGTTTTATTTTAATATATATATATATAAATATATATATATATATATATATATATATATATATATATATAAATAAAGAGAGAGAGAGAGGGAGAGATAATTAAACCTGTAATAGATTTTATAATACATTACCTCTGCATTTCAAAAGCTGTGCCCAAAGGAGCTTGTCAACTTCATGTATCCATTTCTGTTTAATTTTATTGTCCTTGGCTTCAAATAAATATGTTGCATCAGCAGACTTCTTTGAATTCGGATAGTCTACCAAAGTAAACGTTGGAGTTACGTCATCACTAATGCGGCTCAATGAATCAATCCGTATGTGTCTCTTGTAGGTAACATGATCAATTTGTTTCTGAAAATCATAATATCTAACATAACAGTACTTACCAAGAAAACTTTAAGCACCGAATTACATATTTTTCTTTGAAATAGAAAAAGTTGATGGAATATTGAGATTAGCAACTTAAAACTTTAGGTTCGGTTGTATAAAGCTAATAACTCTCGAGTTAATTTCCAATCCGTGATTCAATCGTTAGTTTTGACAACTTTGACACATAATGCGACATTGCACATATAAACAGTAATATAGTTGGTGTTCTGTTTTTTTGAACGGCAGTATATATAATAAATATTACATATCGCATAACTATTTCTAAAGTGACACCACTAGTGCCGGCTAAACAAACACCTACACACGATGGGTCTGGTGAACAGCCCGTTATGTAGAGGGTGCAATGAAGAACTAGAAACAGCAGAGCATGTAATATGCCTCTGCCCAACTCTAGTAAACACTAGGCATCTAATACTAAGGGAGTACTGGCCTAGTATGGTCAGCATTAGCAGCTCCTCACCCGCCAAAGTTTTGCAGCTTGCACACAAAATTGACTGGTGGGACGAGTGAGCAGCCTTAAAGGGAGGTTTAACAATGGGCCCAATTTGAGGCCTAAGTGTCTGTAGCTATGCTACCCTCCAGCCAACTATCCAGACACCACTCAAAAGCATGTGTTTTGAGTTGTGTCCATCTAATGGGCCATTCACAATAAGCGCGGTAGTGGTAAGGTAGCGGCAAGCAATATTTTGCATGGCTATAAAACTTCAGACGTTCAGAATTGGGCAGTAATGCTATGCGATAATTATGTTACCCATGTTATGTCATAGTTTTACTGCGCTGCTGTAAACGCCCACATTTTTATACATGTGTGAAATTTCGCGTTACCTCTACCGCGCTTATTGTGAATGGCCCATAAGAGTATGGAATATATCCCTCTATCAATAATCAAAAGTGAATTAACCTAGATTCAGAGCTTGCCCACCAAAGCGCACTTGTGTCACTCTTACTGTCTTAAAGCTACCTCTCACTACATTTTTTTCAGAAATACAGGTTTTTGGGTTGTGTTACTTTAGAAATACCATCGCGATATCATATATCCAAAAAATGTACTTACTACATCATTTATAGCAATAATGATCATATTCTTGAAAAGAAATAGAACCGCATCGGCGCGTTTCGGCGAAATTAATTTAAAGTTGTCTCGTTTAATAAATTCCCCAGTATCAGCTAGACTGAATGGATTGTCTGCGATCGAGTCAATGGTGATCAAATCGTTACTCCTCTGCGAAACCTGTTTGACCATCGCAATAGCATCATATATTTCTTTTGCCTGGTTTCCTTCCTTTTTCAAATACTTATACAGATTTTTCAATAGTAGTTCATACTTTCCTAATCTTTGAACTGGTTTGAGTAAATAGCTACTTAGACCTAATTTATCGTCTAGGTTAACTTGTATTTCCTGTAAGAAAAAATATAATTTATATTGTTATATCTAATCAATAATGTAAGGCAGAACATTACTGATTAGATATAGATCACGATACAATCTCACTTCAATATATTAAAAAATCCCTAAACATTAAATTTTGTATCAAAGCCAAGCCTGAATCAAATCGTATTTGTTTTTTAACCATAATTTTATAATATAATGTACTTACTTGTACTATACCTTTAAAATCTCCTGTAATTAAAGCTAATGACTTCCTGTTATTCCGACAGTATGTAGGGTAGCGATCAAATAAGCTTTTCTGTAAAAGATTAAGTATGTAAATATAAAAATCAGATAACGATGTCGTAATACTTAATATGGATGAAATCGTTTATTTAGTAAAACAGGTTAACAGCTTTACTTACATGACGGCGAAATGTTTTTCCAATCTCAGAATAATTATATTTACAACTTTTAATATCTTCCAAAAAAACTATTGTTTCATATAGGATTTTGTCCATATTAGTAAATATATAATTACATTTTCCCATCAACGATCCTATATTAGATGTCATTCGAATGGTAGTCGCATATTTCTAAAACGCAAAAGATAAAATTAAGCATTTCACTCAAATGAATACACAAAAGTTTTAAATCGAAATATAGAAGTATGTCTGTTACATTATAGACTTATTAAGTGGTACTACTTTTTTAATAATATATTGGTCTAGAGCAGTATGCCATTTATATAAATAGCTGTATAAACAAACTAGTAGTAGTTGTAGTTTCTGTATTTGTTACAATTCAGTAACTGACTATCGACCGTTGGGTTCTTCTGCTGTGTGTTAATGTATATGAGTTTCCCCGAGATTTCTAAAGTGTCGTTAATTCTATCCTGAACCCGAACCACCCGTTCGTAAAGTGAGGTTTTTTATTAATTTTGAGACTTTGATTATTTGCCGTTTATAAAATTCGAATTGAACTGTAATCCTAATGTAAAGCATGATGTTCTTCGCTTATAATGTTCCTAAAATATGAAATACCAATAAAGCCAAGATTATTTGCCGTTTATAAAATTCGAATTGAACTGTAATCCTAATCTAAAACATGATGTTCTTCGCTTATAATGTTCCTAAAATATGAAATACCAATAAAGCCAATATGTTAAACTAGTAATGACACTGTCCAACAAAACAACATTTTTGGTTTGTTGCCGGAAAATTAAGAACTGATTGCAGCTGGGAAGCCGAGGTTTTGGTGGACGCCCTACACATAGCGGCAGGTTTTCTGTTTCCAGGATTTTTTGCTATCATGTCTTTCATCCATCCTTGACACGGGTGCGTTCCACTCTCTCCTTCGGGCCCAGGGCCAACCACGCTTCGTGCTCCGTTTTGCATTCTTCGCGGATTTCAGCACTTCCTTTCTGGTCTCTTGCATATTTCTTGTTATCATTTTTATTGTTTTCAATTCACTGAGAGACTGAGAATGTTGCGCACAAAACAGCGCAGTGTCCGCTCTTGTTTTTACAGCGTAGACACATGCTTTGTACATTCTATCTTTACTTAGTACTGAAATGCAATTGTTTCTCCATAGCATTATGTCCTTAGAGCGTTCTGCTATTCTGGCTGCCTTGTTGTTTACTTGGTTTACCATGGCTTCTCACATCTCCATGGGCTGATATCCTGAGATTCCAAATAGCTGAATTCAGATACTTTTTCCATTATTTCGTTATTGTCCCACGCTTTCACCTCTGTAGCTCTTTGGTAGTATCATGCTTTTTGTTTTAGTGGTAGAAATGTATATGAAATAAATTTCATAGAAATACATCTGCGTTTACTGGGTGTTCATTTATTTATGGCGGCGAGTATATTAAAATACTTTATAATATTTTTTTAATATTTTACGAAAATATTTTAAATTTACTCACCTCTAGCACAAATGATAAATTCTGAATATATGTCTGTTCAGTCCCTACTAATTCATCTACAATGTATTCCTTTCTAAAAAAATATAAATACATACAAACGTCATCTCGCAACACATTTAAATACTCACTGATCTTTTTTACCATTAATGGGTATTTTCGAAATATTTCTAATTCGCGCATTCTTATTAGCATCATATATAGTAGACTCTTTATAAAAGTACATTTTATCATTTGTATTAATAACTTCCACATTTTCATATACTGGTTTACTCTTAGTCTGATCATATATCGGATTACTAATAGTCTGACCAACAATTTCATATATCGGATTAATTCTAACCTGACTAATACTTTCCTGGAGGCTTTTGTTGTTATCACAAGTATTAGCTTCTTCATTTTCATACTCATTTATTTTGACACGCGATAATTTCTTCACATACTGCTTTTGTTCGATATCGTTTTGCCTGACATCTAGTTCAGGTTCATTATCAGTACCTTTATCATCTATATTTTCATACACACTTAATGATTGCTCTGCATTACCAAGATAATCAGATACACCAGATGATTCAGAGAAATCACTATTTCTTCTACTACCATCTGAAGTATCGAGTTCAGGCGCATTTTGTTGGAGCAATTCTATATTTTTCTGAGATAATCTATTACTAATATAAATATCCTCATAGATTTCATTGAAATTGTCATTACTTTTAATAACATCCTGTTTATCCTCAGTGATTTTATTTCTAATATAAATATCCTCATAGATTTCATTGAAATTGTCATCACTTTCAACGACATCCAGTTTCTCAAAACGATTTATATCATCCACTGATGTAGATCTTGAACTCTGTAATATATCACGTGATTTTTCTTGTAATTTTATTGCTTCATGTTTACTGTTAGTTACAGATTTATTTATACCTGCAGCATGATGTCTTTTTATTACATTTTTATCAAAATCGGCACTTTCATAACATTCAGTTAAATCGCATAAAGACGAGCCTTTCCTTAATATTTTATTCTTATCGTATGTTCTTATTAGATCACTTATATCATCACATTCAGTTTCTTGATTAATTAAATTTTGCAAATCATCATCCGTAAACGATCTTCGATATTGCTCTAATAATTCCTGAGCTGCTTTTCTTGCATTCTCTACATCTGTTATGGGTTTACAATCTGTACTATCATAATCACTTTTCACGCTGTTATTATTATTATTATGGAAATATACTATATTTTCAAACGTTTCTATTTGTTGGGTGTTTGTAGAACTTGTATCAGTCTTATTGGGCACCACGGATTTTGCACATGGTTTTCTATCTAATAGTATTGCATGTCTATGTGAGTTGGCATCCCACGAGCATGATTTTTTATATAGCGGCTTTGCACATATGTCAGGTATCTCCGATTTTGCACATCTTCCTTTTGTACTGTTACGGCACCTTCCATTTCCGGATAGTTTCTCGAAATGGCTTATTAGGGAAAGCACATGTCTGTCGTTTGCTGGTCTAGAATCACTTCTTGTTAATGGCATTATTCACACCTGCATTTCGCCAGGTTTCGCGGTGTACTACTAATCAAATTATGTGTTTACTATCTTATCTCTAGCACGTTATATTATGAAGGTGATATTATTGATACGCGTGCTTATCAGGATTTTTATTGTTTGTTTTGAATTTTATGAATGGATATTGTTTAAGTAATCAAAAATTGTGTGTTGGAAAGGAGCTAATTAGTTTATTTCGGCGAAGCTCTGGCCCTTTGCAACATTATATTTTCTATCTAGCTACCCAGCGATGAAATGGCCTAGCGATAAAACGCGTATAACTGAAAATATTGAATTAAAATATTAAACTTAAAACACTAATCATATTGATAAGATAAACACATGACTATTTATAGCATGATATTTGTAAATGCTTGTTGAACTTTATTTGCTTATAATTACACGGCGGTGCTAGAATAAAAATAAATATATTTGAGCAATTCAAGGTGAAAGGTTGTAGATTCGGGCCAATTGTATTATTTGTTATGTTTTAAATTTTGTTATCTTTTATTGTCATAATGTAAACTTTTACAAGTTTAACTAATTAGCTAAGATTTAAATCTCATCCCAAATTCTCTAAATTATATTACTAATCTATTTCTGTGGAGTAGCTGGCCCCCATCGGTCGTGTCCGAAGGTGGCGTATAGGCCTGTTAGTTATAGGTGGTACCCGGGAAGTGAAATACCCACTAGCACAATAGCGTCTGATCCATAATAGGCTGCTACTAACAGCGTCTGTTCGCCAGAGGGATTTTCAAGCGTATCCCTGGGGAACAGACGCTGTTAGTACAAACTCACCAACTCGCCTGGCAAGCGTGATGTCTAACTGCCAAAGTCCCCTACAACTAACAAAAACAAAAGCTAAGGGCCCTCAGTCCGGAACAGCTTGAAACTTCCAGACAAAGGCAGTTGTAGCCAGGATGGAACGGCAGATTGTGCGAAGAATACCTGAAAGAGATCAATCTGCCATACTATGATAAACATTCGATCAATAATCGTCGGAAGACAGAACAGAAGTTCTAGAAACTAGAAACACTCAAATGAGACGCAATTTGTAAAAGCGAGACAAAGAGAAGAGGCGAAAAATATACTAAGATCCAATGAGGACATAAGCTCTACTCCAAGGGCTAGGAAATCTCTATACCCTAGGAGGCGTAGGCATACTGATATCCAGGAGACTACCGGTCACCGTTAGAATGCCAAAGTTTCATACGAAACAATACAAATATCAAATGCACCTGAGAAACAAATTTTCAGAAGAAAGATTGTGTACGGATAATGTAAATAAAGTAAATAAGAAGATTACCTGCACTCTAAACCAAGCAGCGGTAGTTGGCACTAAATAAAAACAAATAAGACGAACAACTAAGTGCACAAATACTAATCATGCTAGACAAACGGCCATAACTTTTAGCGAAAAACAAAAGATCAATAGTAGAATACAGGTATACAAATAAAACCGGCAGAAAATGTCAAAGGAACATATCAGAAAATACATAGATCGAATCACCCAGAGAGTATTAGAGCAACACGAAGGGGTGAAAATGATTATCAACGATAATCACAAAGAAAGAAATCGTCACAATCAAAGATACAGAAGGGAACAGGATCGAAGGAAGACAAGATTATAAGAATAGTATTAGAATACTATGCATATTTATATGAGACTAAGGTAATGGGAAATATATACGAACAAGGCCAGAGAGTGTAAGTCATGAACACTATCTCTGACGACGTACCGGAGAACGACGACATTGGAATAGCCCTATAATAAAGGCCCAATGAGAAATATTGTTCAACAAATCCTTATAAAATGAGGATATACCACAAGACTAGTCGAATACTCTCGTGATATTCATTCACAAAAAGGGCGACACCGGGAACAATTAGAATTACAGACCGATCGGCGTCAATATAATAACCAATCATTTCACATCAAAACTGATCTATTAACAGCCAAAGGAGCAAACATGGATGGATCTACGAACGCTACAGAACACTTGCAAATAATGAGAGTACCAGAAAAATCCGTGGAATCCAACTACCCTAATGGCTAGCATTTATCGATTTCAGTAAGGCCATCGATACGGTGGAAGTATGTGCACACAAGGCCCTACAACAGGATACAGTTTACCACAGAAAACCCATTTAGTAACATCTTTTTTTGTTCTGTAAGGTGGAATCTTCAAAAGACACCCATGCCTCCGTTACCACCACTAGATGGTAGACATGAGTAGTGCAGGATTCACCCCGCGCTCTGTCCAGGGCGCTTACCGACTAAACCAAAACTCACATTTGTCCACTAGCTTGGCCGCCATTAGGCATATTAAGCGCCCTCACGCCGTCTAACGTGAGTCAGTCCATCTTGTCTCTTGTCTCGTCCTGGTTGTATTATCTGTCTATCTCTTGCAGGTGCTGTTTAGTTCCTGCATCGTTGCGGTTCTACATTGTCTGTGTCTTGTAGCTTGACGTCACTGTTGTAGGGTATTCTGGTATTTCTGTCTCATCACTGTTTGGGAGAAACATTGCCTCTCACATCGCTCTGTCTTCTAATATCTGGGCTCCGATCTCTCTAGAGATGGCCTCCTCCAGTTCGAGCCGTAGCTTGTCATGGGTATAGGCATAGAGTGTAGGCTGGATCATCTGTCCCACAGCAGTATCGGCATATTGCCGTCGCGGCCTTTCCAAACAGTGCAGGTACGTTCGTGCACAGGACCTGCGTGGTCCAGTCATCCAGCTCACTTTGTCCTTCGGACCACACCCACGGCTCTATTCATGAGATAAAGCGTCTCGTCCATTCCGCGTTTGGGGCTCTTCCCATCTTCTGTAACACTTGTTGATCGAGTGTTGTCTAGCCTCTTTCTTAGCCTCCTTCATGTCTACTCCCACCTTGATCTTCCGCTCACTCCTCAACCAGTAGGTCCGCGTGTGTTTTCCCTGTCAGGACCTCTGCCATGTCTGTAAAGGTGTTCGCCTCGCTGATAATGTGGCGGACTGCCAGAATTGCGTCCGTAGTCGACTTTCCTTTACGGAAGTCGTACTGCCGGCAGTTTAGCCTTCCTGTGTTGACTTGAGGGCCTTGACTAGGCGCTCCTATGTCTTTCCATCACTTTAACTATCCCGAGCAAGAGGCAAATGGGTCGGTATGCGGTGGGGTCGGTGGCTGGTTTCCCTAGCTTAGGTATCATCACCAGTCGTGCTGTGTTCCGTCGTCCCGGGAGGACGCCTTCTTCCATACACCTGCTGTCTGTGTCTTTTACTCTTCCAGTTGCCTTAATGAGTTCGTGGCGTAACATGTCTGAATCTGGGGCGTTGTTTCTGGATGGTCTGGTGATTGCGTCCAGTACCTACTCCTCATCCAATCTTGTTGTCATTTCAGATTGGGTATCTTGGTCTTCGTCGTCATCGTCTAAGTTTGTGCTGGTGCCAGGCGAGAAGAGAGCTGTGGTTACCGCCCTCACCCCTTACGGAGGGCGAGCTCCTACATTCTTCATCACGATCTGAGATAGATAGATATTGCAGGCCCCACGGGTCGTGTACATAAAGCCTTTCATCCACCGTCGTTTCTGGCTCATCTCAATCGCCAAGTAAATTAGTAACATCTACCGAAGCGGCACTTTACAAATTCAGATACACGAACATTGCGACAAAGTGATCCTATGTCACCCAAGCTCTTCACCCTGGTTTTAATCACATAATGTTCGCTGCTGACATAGTGCTTATGGCCGAAAGCAGAAAAGAACTTATCATACTCATAGAAGACATCTACAGAGCCACGAAACGTATACCTCTAGAAGTCAACTCCGACAAAACGTACATGTACATGCAGGCGACAAGCTCCAAATCGGTCTCGGAGATCGAGAAAGTAACTACATACAGATACCTAGGCGAACAATAACACTATAGGGAAGGCCAATCAAGAACTGGAAATAAATGACAAAATACGACAAACCTGGGCGGCATATGGCATAATAAAAGACATCTTGGCTATGGACATCCCGCTCCATCTAAAAAAACAAATTATATAACCTATGTATCTTACCAGTAATTACTTACGACATAGTTGACAAGCTCAAAGTCAACCAGAGTGCTATTAAGAGAAGAATACTCGGCATATCATCAAGGGATCTATAAAACAAACACATGGATAAGGGAAAAAACGCTGTGCAGAAATGAAACTGGGCGAGACACGTCGTAAGAGATCAAGATAATTTGAGCGGAAAAATATATTAATGGAGACCCTAGCCAGCGTTTTCTTTGCTTTGGTCCCCTGTTGTTTGACATGATTTTTGCCAGGACCGTCACGCACTTGTCCACTCTCCTGTAACCTCCTATATGTGTCGGTGGTAGGTGAGGCCCTTGTCCAGCCGCCCCCGGTACTTTAGACCTTCTTACGTAGTCACCTCTGTTTCGTAGATCTGGAAAGGTATTGTTGATAGCGTCCTTCTACCAATAAGGAACACCGCCTCCGTTTTATGTTCGGCTACCTTAGGCTGGTTTTCATCAAGTTTCATCTCTTAAGGTTGGTGTCTCCTTCCTGCCGCTAGCCACCAGGGCGACGTCGCCTGCGAACCCTATCAGCTTGGCACCAATGGCAAGACGATCTTTCGAACGCCGTCGCATATAATTTTCCATGGGCCCTATTGCGTACCCCTGTGGAACTCCGCAACTATGTCGCATGTGTTTGATGGTACCCCAATCGCCGCGACTTACTACCAGTTTGCTGTCTCCCAGGTAACTCTTAATGAGTCTTAGAGTGTCCCTTGGGATGTTCAGGGCCTCATGCCTCTCCAATTTGTGCCCCAGTACGCCGAGTTGAAGGCATTCTAGGCGTCGATGGTGCAGAGCAGATCTTCCTCATCCGCCATGTGTCATTGTCGGCATCTCTGGCTGCCTGCGTTGCCTCCTCCAAAGCCCCCACTATCGATATGCCTGGACGGAAGCCGTGCTGATGCGGCGATAGATCTTCTGCTGCTTCGGTGCATGGGGTGAAATCTGCGGGAAGATGTCCTGTTATAACGCCTAGTTCTGGAACCAGCATAGCTATCAGTTTCACTGCCTCTGGTGGGATGTTATCCACTCCTGGCTCTTTGCTTTTCGTGAGCCTTCCCAAAGCTGCTTCGAGCTCCCCTGTGGTGTAAGGATCTACGGTCCGACATTGTGGGTGGTGGAGTTATCAGAGTCGGCTTCTCGTGTTAGAACTGCCCGGTACAGCTCCCGAACAATAAATGAAAGCCGCTCTAGTAGCAAGAAATGTATGTAGAGGTTTAACAAGACAGAAAGTATTTGAAAGACACAATCATTGCATTGTTAATTTAAAGAATGTTCAACGTGGAGACAGACAAGGATTGAAGAAATAAATTAATAAAATTACAAATATTATTTCTTTTTATAACGACTATATAAAGTAATTATACATAGTTACAAGTAATCTAGTTATCAATTTAACAAGAAGAAACACTACTTCAAAGTAATACTGTCTGTGGATATATGATCCTAACATTAGTAACAATTACAACAGTACATTTGAGGCATTGAGTGCATAAGTGGACTATTTTTTAAATCTAGTTTTATATAATTACTAATAACTATAATAATAATAACATAAAACTTGATTTTTAAATTACTTTTGCTCTTAACATAAACTGTCAGCGTTTATTGAAGTATTCATATACAATCAACGTTGTTGGGCATTATTTCACGTATCTTATTAATCGAATCATTATCAGCCATTGTTAACGAATATACTTTTTTATTTAATGTTCCAAAACTAATGTCCATTTTGCGGTTACAATCATACACTTCTAATGTTGTTGAATTCACCGGTAAGCAATCGTAGCAAATGTAAGCTGAATCTTTGTATTCCGTAATAATAATAAACTTTTCCGTGAAAAAGACGTCTAGTGGTACTTTTTTCTTTTTGATAGAAGAGGTGTTAATATTAGCTTCGAATCTTTTTTTGTATTTCACAAATCCACATTCTTCAATAGGAATCTGAAATGATTGAAATTAATTGTTATTTGCAATATCTCATCATTAAGGTCGTTTTAGACAAGACAATTTCTTGACTCAAAAGTTAGTCAAGATGCGAGACAATCTAAATTGTCTCGTATCATAGAGCAAATTATTTGATATATTGAATTCGATAGTAGATCGAATGTAAAAATATAACGCGTTCTATTTGTCAAGGACAAATTGTATGGGAGGAGGATATATGAATTCATTTCTTGAACAACTTTTGAGCTAAGAAATTGTCTTGTCTAAAACGACCTTTACATGTAACGTTAGACGAAACAATGTTATAGCTAGCATACGTCTAATATCTAAAGAACGAATTAGAAAAGACAATTTCTTGACTCAAAAGTCAAGATGCGAGACAATCTAAATTATCTCGTATCATACAGCAAATTATTTGAAATATTTAATTGGATGGTAGATTGAATGGTAAAATATAACGCATTCTATTTGTCAAGGACAAATTGAATGGGAGGAGGATATATGAATTCATTTCTTGAACAACTTTTGAGCTAAGAGATTGTCTGATCTTAAATGAGATATGAGCGAAAGTGATTCAATTTTCTAGTTCCACCAATGTTTACATGGCAACACCAGCAGATTTAAATAAATAGCATTGAAGATTATTGCTAATTAATCGTCGATGCGTTCTACTTATTTAAAATTTAAATGATGTTCGTTACTAAAAACAGAACATGATTGAAAAAATTGATTGGCACCGTTTGTTATTTAGCAAATCAAAAATCTGCTTTTCGTGGACGTGCTTGTCAGTTTAAGCTTGCAATCACTAAACGACGGATTAAACAACAAAATTAACTATTGCGTAAATAATTAGCAAGATATTCTCCAATGTTCTTTATTTAAATCTGCTGGAGTTGCCTAGCCAGCTTGATGTACATAATAAAACCTCAAGAATGGACGCAATTAATTTCAGTGATGAGAAACTCACGAAACACTGAACACGAGCAAATATTGGAAATAGTGAGAAGTTTTTACAGGATTAACATTCTGCGATCTAATACACTATTGGCCGTGAATGTTTTATTAAATATAATATATAATAATTTGCTATACATACATTAGACTCCTTTATACATTTCAAAGCATCTACCACATAAGTCGCTTGTGTAAATACATTCTTAAAACCATCGAATGCTTTATTGAATTTTTTCCAATTAATTTTAATATGTCTACACTGCTTTATCAACAATAGTTCGTTGAGATATCGCTTTAGTTGTATATAGGGCAATCGGTTAAAATTGGCCACGCCGAAATCCTACAAATATTTGTTTGTAGATAATTTTTAGAGATAGTTCGGCATCGAAGTAAGGTATGGGCAGAAGTGACGTAGATGGTAGTGAGATACAAGAGCTACGTACCACTAATTAGATTATTTTAGCGGGTGAGAACGGGCTTCGAAAATTAATCGTTTTGGAAGATAACCTTATATCTACTTCGACACCGATTGTTTTTTACAACGGTATACTTACTAGCTCATTCTCTATATTTAAATCCTCTTTCTTCCATAAGTCTTCAATGTGTAATAATAAATTATATTTCTGAAATTTAATAGTAATTAATCAAAATTATCCTATTCTATGAGATAATTACTATCTTAAGGTCGTTTTAGACAATTTCTTAGCTCAAAAGTTGTTCAAGAAATGAATTCATATATCCTCCTCCCATACAATTTGTCCTTGACAAATTGAACACGTTATATTTTTCCATCCAATTCAATATTTCAAACAATTTGCTGTATGATACGAGACAATTTAGATTGTCTCGCATCTTGACTAACTTTTGAGTCAAGAAATTGTCTTGTCTAAAACGAACTTAAGTCAAGTGCAAAGATTATTGGAATTATTTATCTAAAATTCAATACGTACATGTCGAATAAACATATCGGAAATCTCTAATATGGTATCACACTTTTCTAAATCATAGAAGAAAACTTTATCATGAAACGCTAGTAATGCTTCCAGTAGTCCATATATTAATTCCAATTTATGTTTCGAGCTATTTGCCTTGCGATATTTGTATAGATTACTCTGAAACAATATATGTTTAAAGTTTTTATACACGGTGAGTTTTATAAGATATGAGTATAAAATTGCGAATTTTCGTTTCAGTGTATTGTACTGCAACGTTTATAGAGTCTGGAAAAATTGTAAGAAAATCTCAACCTTCAAATTACCCAGATGTGAACAGAAAAAGATGACAATTCATCTTACTTGTTTTATTTATATTTGTTTATCACAACGTCATTTTATATAATAAGTTCCGTTTCTTTTATTATTTACTACAGAAAAAAGTGCACAATGAATATTTTGTACGGCGTGTACAGCCCCCGCCCCTAAGCTGTGTATACTGCGGCCCCTCACGTATTTATCGTGCCTCATACAATCTTAAAACTTTCCAAATCAGCGAAGGATGCGAATGACCCACGTTCCATTCGGACGGTTCAAACGGTCGCCGTAGACCACTGCGCCAAGGACCTCACCACTTTAATTCCTTTGAATTCTAATTTTGAAAATCGAACTTTTCTATTAACGTGCTGTGAAAACTGATCTGACAACAATATTTCATTACTGACGAAAGTACATATGTCGTCAAATATTAGGTTGTGATTTTGGTCATTTACAAAATATTTAGGACAAATGATTTTTTCTAGTTTTGCCCAGACTCTATGAACGTTCCTCTACTGTTGTAAAGGAACGTTCATAGAGTCTGTTGGTGGCCCAACTTTTATCTCTTTGGGCAATCTGTTTTTTACTAATAGGCGGTCTACCAACATCCTATGTATTAAGAAAAGTATTAATTTAGAAGCCAAAACTAACTTTAAATTTAAAATAAACATAGATCATACTAATACATATTGAATATAAGTTATTTTAATAAGAGAAAATAATTATTTCTTCTCACAAACTAGTTTATTAATAAAACAATATGTGTACATATCAGATGGATGACTAGGAGTGGTTACACTACGGTCGACGTTTTAACCATCCCTGCTCTAAAACATACTAATAAGATAATGCGCCATTTCATACTATATGAGTATTAAATTTATTTTACCTGAGCCACTACTGTCAAATTCGTTATAAAATCCTGTTCGATTTTCATCATATTCTTTTTGAATTGTTCAAATCTGAAAAAGAATATTAATTAGTACATGTATGTACTGTGCTTGGATCTAGCTTACTCAGCATCATGGTTGGTTTTTCTTACTTGAGGTCTTGTTTCTCTCCTCATAGAAGAACTATGACAGAGAAAAATTAACATGTCAATATTATTGTATGTGCGATATTTAATGAGATTCCATCTTTTTTATTTTCGAAAAGTTAGATAGAGACGTATATTATTACAAATAATTTGTAATTATTTTCGCTGGTTATCACATTTAAAAGTATAAATTGGTAGCAAACGCAAAGCTCACCGGTCGAATCATGTTTGTTAGTTTTGTTAGGGAATGAAACTTAGATACCTCATATTAATGAAATAGATTTACTTGATGGTGGATTGCTAGAGCTAGATTGCTAGATTTTGACATTTATTGCCTGACCAGGGCGAGGGCGAACAATAGAGGCGACAATGTTATTGTTTCAACAAGTCATAATTATTACATGAAATAGAAACATATACTAAACTAATATACTTTCACAAAGCAGACAAACATAGCAGCACGTTCGCTCTATGCTCACCATTAAGCTGCCTACAGACGTTAACAAATGTAGGCTCATTCGATTTGCCTCACTGTGTACACACAGTGAGGCAAATCGGTACCCACAGTGAGGCAAATCGAATTCGTTCCCGTTCGTAGATGTTCGCTTGGTAAATATTGCACACATTAAAATAAGGAGGAATGTTCGCCCAGGCTTTCGCTCACATTCGCTGCATCGTCGGTAGGGACGATGATAGCCTTAATCACATGTACTAGATTCGTATATATAACGGATGTCACTCCAAAATCAAAGCAGTCACCAGGCAAACAATAAAAATAACAAAAAAAAGGAAATAGGAACAGAAAAAACGGTACACAATAGGAGCTAGAACAATAAAATAATTATTCTAATTCTATAAGGATGTGAGTATGGAAAAAAGAGGATATAGACCAAGAAACGCAAACATCGTGAAGAAGGATAATGGATTGCTGATCAAAAAATAAGCTAGATATCATAAAGGAATGGAGAAAGTTTTTAGCGAGACTTCTAAACATTCTAGGAGAACCAACGTATCAAGTATGTCAGACCATGGATCTCCCGATAGAGGAACCTAGTTGGCCGGAAGTAAATAAATTCGTAATGCAAATAAAAATGCGGAACGTCTGAAACATGGAGGAGAAGGCCTCCATAGTCACATATACCGACCAATAACCTGAATTTGGAATTTGGAATCTGGAAACATACAAACAGACAGAATACGAAAACTACAGGGAAAATGCACTGCTATATACATACAAAATGCTATCGACAGTAATTTTCCAAAAACCGTCCCTGTCAGTAGAAAACTTGATATGGGAATACTAATGCGGCTTTAGAAAACACTGATCAATAGTGTACCAAATCTTCCCAATACGACAAATTCTCAAAAAACGAATTTAACCAAAAGCTACCCCATTTGTTTATAGATTATGATAGTATCCTGAGTGTAGAACTGTGACGATGGTGGAAAAAATTGATCAGGCTAACCAAAGAATATGTAGACAATTCCTAAGTGTACTAATTCTTCTTAAAGTGCGTATTCATTTAATGAATATTGGCGACAATTATGGTTCTTGTTTCAAACTTGTGCGGTTTTAAACCTTCCTTCTATTTTTCTTTCATGATGGGCTTCAGGAATTGGTATTTCTAATTATGTGTTCCCATACGTCTCAGTACTTCGGCGTTTTCGTGTGTTCAGTCTACGAGATCTTGAGCATTCTTCCACATACCCACATTTCAAAGGGCTCCAATCGAATCATAGTCTTAGCTTAAAGGATCCTAGAGACCTGGATCCTTTAAGCTAAGACTATAAGTATATAAAGTACGACTCCACATAGCGATATCGTAGGCGCAAGTTAAGGCTTTGATTATTCAACAGAGTTCTCATATTTGTAAATACGGTTCTATCCTATTCTGCTCCGTATCTCCATGTCTGGATCCGAATCTTCGGTTTTTCAGCTATATATATATATATATATATATATATATATATATATATATATATATATATATATATATTAATGTAATAAACAACGGTCTGAAGCAGGGAGTGCTCTGCCACCAATGCTCTTAAATATGGCCTGGATCAAAAGAAATGCTTCGCTTCTCGGATGACAAATAGGGAGTTCACCAAGGTAGGATAGGAGGGAGACAGCAAAAATGTCAAAATAAACGAGAATAAGATAAAATAAATGCACGTGCCGAGGCAAGACCATATAAATCGAATAGGTCGCAATAGTGCACGTGTAGAGACAAGGCCATAGATATCGAGTAGGTCGCAATGGGAGAATTCAATTTTGAGGAGGAAACAATATAAAATATTCGGGGTTACTAGTATCAGCCGTGAATAAAGTTAAGGAAGAGATCAAAGCCATAATTCAGAGTGATAGTAGGTGTGTATATGCTCCGGAAAAAGTAATTAAATCAAAACAGCTTACAAGGAACTCAAAGCTATGAATCTAAAAAAATCATTATACGACTGATGGTTATGTTCCGCTATGAAACATGGACACTCACTAAAGATAGCGAACGAAAACAAACAATAGTTCTAAAGGAAAGTGACGAGAAAATTGTTTGGGACGATACTAGAACCAATAATTCAACTCCTGAGAATCCGCAACTAAGCGAACTGTGCAAGGACCCAGACATAGCTAATGAGTAAAAGTAACGATTGTCTGGCATTCTTTGGACATGTCCTGTCCACCGGTCATGTCCAAAGAATGACAAGATAATTGGCATGGGAGAACTAGCCAGTAGGGAAAAGACCCTCTGAACGACCACGATTAAGATGGCGAGATAATATAATTTCCAGCTGATGGTGAACTGTAAGGAGTGAAGGAAAATTGTCGAGTCAAAACCCGGATAGTGTTGTAGAGCCACGGAATGATGAATGATGACTAGATTTGTCAAGAAGATTGAACAAGTCTATGTCTACGTCTACGTATGCGATAGGATACCTAGAAAAAACGAATCGAAACCAACGACGGAGACAACTAGTAGTATACATTTGGCAACACAGAATAATCTATCAAAAACTGCAAAAGCTGGCAAGGTAAACTCAAATACTCTGAAATTACTAGGCCAAGTTAGAGATATATGCAGATTCAGTAGCGAATACAGTGAGCTATGCAAAACAATAAACAAAGAAACTTGAAAGCACCTATGAAGCTATAATAACCAGCTAGTACAGAGAGTAAGAGGACAACGTAATAATAAAGGTACTAAAAAGAAACATATCCAAAGAAAAGAAAAAACAATCGGTCTAAAATCAGAACCCAATACGGAGAAATAACTACAGAGAAGCAGGGAATTACAGAAGAAATGCAGAGTCTTCGAAGACCTATAGCTCGTCTGCATTAAAACGAGAAGCGAAGGGCAAGAAAATCCAAAATATTCACTCAGTAGAAATTTCAGAGTTAACGAAGACGTACTTACAAAAGGCCGTTAACGCTCATCAAGAACAAGAAAGTCCCAGGCGACGCCTGTATTAAGGGAGAAATGGAGAAAACCCATAAAATGCACCCTGCATCCCAATTCATAAATACATAGAAGAATTCACTGAAGCCAGCCTAAATACTAAAGTAATCGTACTCTTTAAAATGATGATTCTACCTACATAGTTAACCTATACATCAATAACAAATTAGACTTCTACCAACCTGTCGAACAATCGGGTGTTAGAAAACGCTTCTACATGAGCAAACACCTACATACGATACCACGTTTGGTATAGACAGAATAAAATGTCTCTATAAATCCTGCATTCGTGGACCATCGATTCAGTGGCATCTTGGGTGATCCTGAATTTAGGATGAATAGACACATGCTACTCGATAGATCTTATAGCAGACAATATACAGTATATGTAGCCATTGATGAAAACATGTCGACAGAGCTGATTAAGATAGGGAAATTAGTTCGACAAGGTGACACTATGTCCCCACAAATACCTGGAAGACATTAATTTTCATATCTAATCTAGCTTGGGGAAACAAATGTATGATTATAAGAGGACTCAGCCAACCAGATGCGATAGCGATTATTAGCACCGTAGCAGTATGCTGGAAGATAAACATATAATGTCAATACCCATCGGACTAAAAATATATTTAAGGAATTCAAAAATAACGACCAGCGACATCCTAGTTAGAATAGCGAGGACAATTTTAGAGATTGTCTACATATGTCTAGAGCACACTATTAGACTGGATAAAAATAACCAAATTGTTGAAGTACACCGTACTTAAAACATATTGCAGTTCGTGATTAATTATACTAGGTTTTTTGATCTTAACGTCTTCTATTACTGTCATATCAGTGGCAATAATTATACACGTCAAACTTTATAATCTCATTAGCCTTATTTACAAAATGGGTAGCCATATAAGAAACACACAGTACTTTTTAGATACGATAAGTAATATTTCCTTACCTCCGTTTTGGAAGTGGAGGTGGAGTTTCCCCTTGCGGCGTAGACGGCCACCTTAATAAAATAAATATAATTAATAATAAGTAGGTTTACTTAGATGCAATATCTCCCATTCTCAATTACATCACCGATACTGACAAGGTTACATGCAGGGCCGGCACAATGTAGTAACGCATCGGCACCTTTGTTTAACTTTCATTAAGGTCGTTGTAGACAAGACAATTTCTTGACTCAAAAGTTAGTCAAGATGCGAGACATTCTAAATGGTCTCGTATAATACAGCAAATGATTTGAAATATTGAATTGGATGGTAGATCGAATGGAAAAATATAACGAGATATATTTGACAAGGACAAATTCTATGAGAGGAGGATATATGAATTCATTTCTTGAACAACTTTTGAGCTAAGAAATTGTCTTGTATAAAACGCCCTTTATGGTAATTATGATTTCTCAAATTGTTATTATTATAAAACCATAGAGGATTATCAAATATATATTATGCTGACGTAAATGGTTCTTTTTGCACATTGAGAAATGTTTTCTATTATATACTCACCGAGATGGAAATGGCCTTGGTTCCATATAGAATAAGAATAAGAATAAGAATTATTCGACCAAATTTGGTAGAAAATTAATTTCATGGAAAAATTACTATGATATATATATATATATATATATATATATATATATATATATATATATATATATATATATATATATATATATATCCGCTGGTCTTTTCTACCACAGTTTGGTATAAAGGTAATAGTTATATATGATTTTGTTCATATATACTTACATATTTAAACAGCATGTATTTATATCAGCCATAATATTATCTAATTCCGTCCAATCATTTTCGTTGTTTTGTGCTGTTGCTACATCGTTTTGATTTTTTCTTCGCAATATCTCCACAACGTTATTTGTCTCATTGCAACGGTCTGCACATATTTCATCTGTAGTATCCGCAGGTTTATTTATTATAATTGATTCTTTTCGCAAGAAGAGGCCTTTAGGTTTGTGAGGTGGTTTTGGTTTATGCAAAATTGGCTGAGAACTTGTATTATCCATATTACACCTAGTCACAAAATACACTATACTAAAACTTTATTAGATTAAATAGGAAATATATAATCATTGGCGGAAAATCTTAATGGCTGATAGCCCTATACAGATTGAAGTTTTTTTTTTATAATCATCGTTATCATAAGATAGAATCCAGCTATCAACTCTAATCAAATAGTTTACTTTAGACGTTGAGTGAATAATCATGAATATCATGAATTTTAATTGAATTGAGGGTAGAAACGCTTACATAAAACAACTTCTAAAGGAAGATAGTATCAGTATCTTACTGACTAAAAAAACACACTTCCTGCGTCATAGTGAAATCCATATAATATAAAAACGTAGACAATGTTTTGAAGACGACCGACCTATCATTTATAAGACATATATAATTGTGAATCCACCCCTTAGCAATCTACATATCTAGATTTCGATCTTATTAGATCTTATCAGTGTAACTCAGCTAGTGATGGTGAATTCACACAATTCTCGAGTAGTTATATACAAAATAATGTCACTAAATGTCATTTATGTTTTTTGTAATGTCAGTGCTGCCAGTTCAAAGGTGGAGGTCGCAGGTTCGAGTTACTATCGAGACGATTCTTTTTATATTTTTTATACATTCTTTAAGTATTTTAAGTATAGCAATGTTTTAAGTAAAGTTTTGCATCTTTAAAAATGTATTAAAAGTAAGGATTTGTCAATTTTTGTAATTGAAAATCATCGCCGTCGATTGACGGACATTTCCACACACAGTATGACTTACTATTAAGGATATTCAAACACAGTTTTTACTATAAATCACTCCTGTACTATTGGATAGTAGTGTACAATTGTTGATTTTGTCAAATCTATTTGCTATGTCCTAATCTTAAACATATATACACATGTTTGGTCAATCTAGAAATCTATTGGAATTCCGGTTTACAATCTTCGATGGTAAAACTTATACTCTAATAACAGAGATCCGTAGTACTTATTACTACCCTGGAGGTAAATATTTACATTTTCCAAGTCTTCACAATACTACCCCTCTTTCCCGTTAACCGGTATTTCCGGTCTAAAATCTTGAGTCCCGTACCCCTTGCCAACTGGCTTCGCTGCTTTCCACCTTAACCACCCTGTATACCTCTTCTGTTTTTCTTAGTGTCAGGGTCTTAGCCGTTTTCTAAAATGGGCCCCCCCTGATGCAGGAAAAACATGTCGGTAATTTGAAGCCGTGACCAAACGTTTGACATCGATACACTACCTCTAAATATTCGCGTGTATGTTCCACCCCTGGAGGGTACCTATTTACATTTACAGGCCTTCTATAGCCTTCACAATACTGTCCCCTCTTACCTTATCCGGTATCACCAATGTAGAATCCTAGTCGACTCCCGTCCCCTTTATCAACTGGCTTCGCCGCTCTCGACCTTGACACCCTATATACCTCTTCTCGCCATCGTAGTACGATGGTTTTACCTACTTCCTAAAATGTCAACCCACCCCCTGCCCCCTGCCGCAGACAAAATCATAACATCCAAGGGTAGCGAACCAATGAGAGCGAAGTTAGAAATCCTGCTCTTGCTGTTTCTAAAGTAGTAGTCCTAAAAGTCCTATAAATAGACGAAGCTGATACAATCATGGGAACTTTTAAGGGAATGGATTCTAAAGGTAAACATGAACATATTTGGAGGGGTGTATAAACCGACAGAGTGTAGCCCGATGGGAAAAGGAAAAATGCACTGCAGAAAGATATAGAAAAAAACAAAACCAACCGAAGAACTCATTAAACGGAGGACCTGAATGGTAGAACCGGAAGCAAGAAAGGAAACATTCGGTCGGTTGAAGAAGAGATAAATGTAAATGGAGAAAGATTGATTGAGCTCTGTGTAACCTTAGAAAATACTAAATGTATTCTTTAAAGACAAGCAGATTCATTCAAATATACCTGGATCCAGGAAACAAGACAATATTAAGATCGATTATTGATTACATCATTGCCAAAAAGAATAGCTCAATTATCGTTAAAGATGTACGAGTTAAAAGAGACGCAGAATGCATTACTAACCATAGACTTCTAATAGCCGAAGTTACCAAAAAATTAGTTATTCCAGCTTGACGTACGTATTTTATGAAATGCTTACAAAGGAAACGGATAGATATTCTAAAATCGAATGTAGTAAATAAAATAAAAGACTGAAAGGTATGATGCGTAATATATTAATATAAGTTATTTGTGATTTGAAAATTTGCTAATTCGCCCCCATTTTCTAAGAAAGTCTCCATATGCTAATCTATTTTATAATATTAATCTACATTCAGCTTTCTAAATGATCCCTCTATTCCGAAGTATTCATCCGAGGTTTTTGGTCTACCTGGCCTCTTCCTTTCGTCTGTTTTATACTTTTCTTCCTCCAAAAACCAATCTCTATAGCTTTCCACTTTCTGCTTCCAGGAAGCTAATATGAAGAGAAAAATAAATATACATATAATTAATTAATTTAGCTGATTAGTAATCAACTGTTAGTATTATTGTAATTCAAGAGATTATAATACCTATTATTTCTTCCACTGGCTGTCCATCTCCACCGTAATCTTTCGGCAATAAGTGCTTTGGAAACGTCTTGTGAAACTCATGCAAATTTTTTGCTGAATGGATAGTTATCTAAAAAATTCAAATATATATTGAAATAAAAACATTTTTACATAGAGTTTTATATAATGTTATTAATAGTATATAATATACCCAATACAGTACTTTATATTAATCAATGAGGGAGAGGACAAAGGTGACATAGAGTTGCCGTCTCCACTACCGTCCGGTTGCTTTTCTTTAGTATTTTCTATTCACTATTCTCTCTCGCTCTTGTTTCTGAATGCCTTGAATGCTTCGCAGGTAGTTATTACGTTTACTTGAGTTTCGTCTTCTTTAACACAACCTCTGCAGATCGGTGATTTATCTAGCCCCCTCTAAATGTCCTGTCATAAGTCGTACCACATTCCTTGTTATTTATTACGTTTACTTGAGTTTCGTCTTCTTTACCACAACCTCTACACATGGGTGATTTGTACACCCCCATCTAAATGTCCTGTCATAAGCCGTACCACAGGCCTTGTTATTAATTACTTCTAAGAAAAACGTCTGGTTCATAGAAATTTAAATAAACCCCATTAACGTGAAATAAAATAGACCAAATATAAGAGAGATATTCAAAAGACAATATTTTCGATATCATTGTCACATATTAAAAAAATAAAATGGTTGAAGAGACCCATGAAGGGCTGTAGAGCCGAAGGAAGAAGGAAGTCACATATCACTTGTCTGTATTATAATATAGTCACAATAATTTAATTTTACTAAACGTAATTTTTCTCTGAAATTTATGTGACCTATATCATAATATATATCGTTGATCGCAAAAAAATAATCCCTTTCAGAATCCGTAATAAAAAAATGAGGTTGTCGTTTGAAAAAATTGTCGATAACGTCATTGTTCATTCAAAAATATTCAAAAAATGACACTTTGATTAAAAGTTGGAAATTTAAAATTAAAATTCAACGTGTCCGAGTAATTTTTGCAAAAATCATAAATAAAGGTTTTATGGAATTTATTCCATACATTAGGGACACACTGTCGTATGACCATAAATATACTTACTCTATTCCTCAACTTTTCAGTTAACCACGGCTTAAACAAATTGAATACGCCCTCGAATAAGGATGGAGCATTTAAAATACTGGATTTCTTGGGCCTAAACGGGTAGGCATGTTGTACAATTGCAATAGCCTTCTTGAAAAGTGTAGTCGGCGGCACCTGAGACATGCTCATGTTCTGCATATCTTGAATTATTATCTGCCCTGCAATCACTGATTGATCGTCTTCTTTCAAGACGATGTCCATTGACATCAGTATGACTTTGAATAAGTCTTCACTTTTTACTTTGGCAGGATCGTGAAGTGCTGGACGTACTATTATTATTCTCGGCGCGCCAGGTGTTTCAGTCTTAGGCAACGGAAAATAAACACTATAAAAATATACAGAAATTTATGTTATTAGTAATTTTAGGGCAACTAAAATATTTCATTCCTAACTTAAATAATATTAAACAATATTAAATGAAACATGAACTAGTATAATGTATAAGTATACATTCACCACTTCTACAGATCTAGATTTCGGTCTTGTTATAGTAAAAATTAATTCACTAGACCTTTCTGTCGAGAGATTAAGGTAAGATATTCATATTGAGAACGTAACAAAAGTAACTAGTTATAGGATTCGAAGTAAATATTCCTAATATACACGTAAAACTATTGTCACGTAAAAATTATGTCTAAAGCGATCGCTTCCAAAAAAATCAGGGGTCCATCCATAATTTCCTACCTCTCTCTCTGACACACCATAACCAGGATTGTACGAACTCTCATTCATTATCTCCTGTCTATCTTACCACTCAATATCCTTCATTCTCTCCATAATATAAGATGCTATACTTCACAAAACTCTGAGCTTCTGGGATCTTGCTTAGGGTACAAGCTAATTGGTCTCCAGACTCCTGAAAGAAAGCCGATCAAGAGGAAGAAATCCTCAAACAAAAATTACCAGGTCCTCTAGGTAATCGTCAGGCGGATTGACTGTCACTTGTAAAAAGTTAACCACGTATCGAAAACCCTAACAATTGCCTCGAATCGGACAGATCGCACGGAAGACATAGAAAGAACAAAACCAACCGAAGAACTTCGTCTGTACTTTCCATTTAACCTGAATTGTACGAACTTTCATTCATTATCTCGTGTCTACCTCGCAACATCCCTCACTCTCTCCATAATAATTTCCTATATTTCACTAAATTCTGAGCTTCTCATCCATTCACACCTTACACATACCCACTCTTTCATACATCTTTCCTCTATACTTTATCCTTTTTCCATTTGCTTTCTGCCCTACTCATCCAGACCTCCCGCACCAGTCTTACCTTCCGCCATTTATGCAGTTAAAATCCACAACCCTCCCACATGCGTATGTATACGTTTAGTCTCCTATATGAGAATCGTTAATTCATTAGTAATTAGTCATTCTATTCCTAGCAGACAATTCAGGAATCTGCCTTTACATTACATACCACCATTGATTAATCATCACATGATTAATCAATGATACCCCTCCCGCATTTCACATACTCCGTACAACAATATAGGTATCACAAACGTATACCGGGGGGTCTATTCTGTAAGTTCAATCTAGTCTGTTACCCATGACAACCAAATAAATAACTGTAGGTATGCACTACGCTCTGCGAACGCTATTGTAATACTGCCTTATGTCAAATGTCATAAATGTGTCACGAGTAACAGAATAATAACCTATTTTAACGTTACTTTTGACAAATTTGAGACATTTGACGTAAAGCAGATTTATGCTAGCGTTCGAAGAGCGGAGGACATACCAACGCGTACCAAGAGTTTTTTATTTGGTTGTCACGGGTAACAGACCAGTCGAAACTTACAGAATGAACTCTCAGATCTTACATGCTATTTCTAGATTACCATCCTACTCTTTCTCTTCGCTATCAACCAAGCCATTATCGCCTTTGATAGAACTCACTCCAACAGATTCCCTAACGAACCTCTGCAGTCAAACCAAAAACCTATGATTGAGGTAATGGACTGTTTTCAGTATTAAACATTCCACTATATAATATTGATTGAAATAGAAGGGAGTAATGACTCCCTACTATTTCAATTGATCCGCCCTGCCCATCGCTCGCCTTATTTCTCACCATCAACCATTTAGTTTTCCACATTCACTACCAACATTTTCTTATCAAGGTACCTTATCATTCTTTCCAACACTTCTTCCAATCTCTTAGCCACAAGCACTGCATCATCCGCATACGCTCAGATTCATATACCACAACCCCTTCCACTTTTCCTATCTTTAATAATTTCTTGAAGACACTTGTATAGAGACTGAAGAGTGAGCTCAGAAGGCAACTCCCACATTCATTCTAAATGTTTCCTTTTCAATATCAAAGATTCGTTAATAATATCATTGTAATTAATAACTTGCACGATACGTATAAAATTGGTCGAAGTGACGAAGCACGTCATCATGAGCCCCTGATATAAATCATGTACTATTTTACTATAAAAATAAATTACCCCAAATTAAGTAGGTGTTGAATTTCTGGAAGCATGGGATCACGATTTGAATACAATTCTGATGATAGAGTCCTCATTGTGTAATACATATCCATTTTTTCCTTAGTACGTTCCAAACTAAATTTGCACCCTCTTAGGAATGACAGTATCCATTGGTCATCTGAAAAGAAAATAACTAGTTGATTCATAATCTTTTTTTGAAAGATCGCTATTAATATAGCTATCGAAAGACGTTTTTATTACGAATGCTATCGTTTTTTGAACTTTCACTTTGTGAAGGGTAGTCACTATATTTAGGTTCATACTCGCTCTCAATCCACAATGTTGCATAGCAAATAATCAATACAACGTCTGGATACCGACTCTCTCTCAAAGCAGACTTAAGATCACGTCGTCTTTTATTAACGGATGATAACAAGATCCACGAAAAAAGCAAACCACCAAAATGCCGTCATCCATAAAAGCTTGAAGAGCGATATTCGCATGGAATTCGGTTTAGACAAGTGTGCCACAGCAACTGTAATGAAAGGTAAAGTTATCACCACAGACATTACTGAAAAAATAAGGTTCTTGCCCCTAGAACAAACATATAAATATCTTGACATATCATAATATCGGTCAATAGATAACATAAACTTCAAGAAAGAGCTCAAAGAAAAATACAGATACTGTCTAACGAAGCTACTCAATACAAATTAGGATGATGTGAGATACCTACTGTAATTAATTCGTTCGCGGTACTAACAGTCTATTTTCTTTT
Source organism: Lordithon lunulatus (assembly GCA_963942505.1). Lineage (NCBI taxonomy): Eukaryota > Metazoa > Arthropoda > Insecta > Coleoptera > Staphylinidae > Lordithon > Lordithon lunulatus. The sequence continues at coordinate 53,506,916 of OZ012667.1, read as the reverse complement.
GGGATTCTCAAGTACGTTGGCAGAGATCTTCGGGAGTTGGATAGACTCACTCGAAGGCTATTAACAAAATTCAGAACACACCACCCAAAATCGGCAGTGGAGAGAGTCCCTAGAAAAGGAGGGCGGGGCCTTAACACACACAAACTGTGTAGGGATCAAGAATGCGCACTTAGGTCTGAAAACCCAACACCTTATTCAAATAGCCATCGCAGATAATGAACTCTACTAAATCTAGGCGATCGGAAACATATTATTGCAAATAACAGGAAAGGGCAGACAGCTGCAGAGAAAAAGTCTTACATGGAAGACACGCAGAAATACTGGAGAATGAGAATATTGATATGGAGAAATCATTGTGGTGCTTGAAGGAAGGATATTTACACCCAGAGAAGGTAGGATAGACAATCGCCATACTGGATGCAATAATCAATACGAGAAACCATGCTAAATACAACATGAAGGCAGCTGTAGAGATATATGCAGAATATACCAACAGTTAGCGGAAACTATAGACCATAGCATAGCCGGATGTCCAGCAATATCTACTTCGGCGTACAAGGGCAGACACAACCAAGTGGCAAAATTAATCCGGCTTACAAAAAATCACAACTTCATCGAAAATCCCTTAATTACAAATATGATCCTGCACCGGTACTGGAATCGGGCAGCTACCTTTTATACTGGGATAACCGGAATCATAACAAGTATAATATATGGCCTATTGTAGTTTATGGTATGGTCTACTGTAAACTACAATAGGCCAGATATTGTACTGGTGGGGAATGTATCAAAGAAAGCCCTTATAATCGATATAGGCTGCCCACTCTTACAAAACATAGCCACAACTGAATAGGAAAACATTACCAAATATAAAAATTTGGTCATTGAACTTGAAGCATATCTGGGGTATGTAAAACGTATAGCAATAATGATATCTGCAAATGCTGTGGTATCAAACAGCCTCACACTACACCTAGAAGACTTTAGCACGCAGGAGAAGCTAATATACTATCTATATGGCTGTGATACTACAGACGTGTCACATAGTATGAAATTCTTTAGGGGTAGGATGAAGTTCATACCACCCCCCACACACACAGAGCCAATCCCAACACGACCGGGATTGATGAATGTTATCCAACAAAATACTGAGATAGTGTGCGGAAATTGAAATAATAATATAATTTATTTCAATTGTGCGCGGAACTCGCGGAAAGCCACTCCAAAGAGAATTCGTGTCACAAGTTCCTCCAAAATTGTAAAAAAATATGTTTCTATATTTAGTTTAAAAAAATTATATGGTTTATTTCTTCGAGGGGGCCTAACAGGAAAAAATGTTTAGGGCCCCAAAATATGTTAATCAAGTCCTGATTTTCATATATTTGTGAAATACATGAATTTTCACATTTTAAACAAGAAAGAAAAATATTTATTGAAAAGGTATAAACCACCAGAAAATTCTAGTCGGTATTGAACCTTATCTCCTGCCTATACTTTAATACTTTAATACTTTTATTCTATATAAAACCTGTTTAGGTATTTTTAATATAGTAAATTTTAATTTAAATGTGTACTTTTAACGAAGCTTATCCTTTTATTACGTACCTTAATAGTGTACTTTAGTATTTATTTAGTGTGTGTAGTTGTATGTTGTAATGATAATTAGGTATTTTTTAATTTATTACTCAATATTATAAACTTTAATGTGTACATTATTTTATCATATAACTATGTAACTCATCTCTCATCTTGTTTGTAATTGTAATTGACTTATGTAAATGCTGTATAGCATATTGACATCAATAAATATATCAATCTATCTATCCTAATCTCTAATATTTTAAGTAATGCCTCATTATCATATCCTAAATTAAATCATATTAATCAATAATACATCAAAAACAGTACAACTTACCCTCGTAGAGGGCAGTTAAACGCCATCTGGCGGCACCACATCAATTAAAAATGCACACCCATATGGTAATAACCGTCAACATGCTCATGTTATCAGGATCACCGGGTAGTGCCCTCTGTGCATTGCTAATTGATGTGGTGCCGCCAGATGGCGTTTAACTTCCCTCTACGAGGGTAAGTTGTACTGTTTTTGTATATAACCACTCGAGATATTGTGTGAATTCATCCTCACTAGCTGAGCTACACTGACGAGATCTAATAAGAACGAAATCTAGATATGTAGATTGCTAAGAGGTGGGTTCACACTTATATTTGTTAAATAATACATCAAGTTACAATTAACTATATGTATCCTTTCCAGCATTCTCGAAGAATAAACAATCCGCTATGTTATATTTTACATACAGTTACGTAGGATGTAAATTCATTCACGACAAACCCAACTGTATAAAACCTGTTTCAATGGCCTTTCCTGATACAATAATTAACTATGAACAGTGCCCGAAATTCCCGAGTATAACTTAAATAAAATTATATTATTTATGCTGGAGGCTTCTACTTCATTACATTGTTATACATTAGATTAATATTTTACAAATTAATAAAAAAAATAATCACATTCTTCGTGCACAAACAAAAATTCTGTGTTATACAAACAATGTGATTCTGTTTTATTATTTTAAATATTTAAATCAATAATTAGAAGGTATAAATCGTATTTTGAGTCAATTCCTACAATATAAACTACATTGGCCAATATTACAAATGCTAGAAATTGGCAGAAACAAGTTAATTTAAGGAAAAAAATTAAAACAAATTATATTATGAAATCTGTTTCTGTGGCATATCCTAATCAGTAATCTTTTAAGCAATAAGCCATAATCATATACAAACATTGCCCTACATTTTTAAGTATGAATAAATAAATCTATTTTAAAAAATAATTCCATCAAATTATAAATAGCCATTCTTATCAATGTCACCACTCTCGAAAAAAACACAACATTCACTATCATGAAAATCATTGTTATTATAAATTACACAACAACAACAATACCTGTCCTTGCGTTAATGTATGTCGCTTTCTGCAGCCAATTCTTGATATACTGAATATCATCCGGGGTCCTGGCAGGCACTTCATTAAGCAGCTTCTCGGCATTCCGCTGCAGTTCTTTGGGTATGCTTCTGATTGACATTTTCGAGCAAATTGAACACAAATGCACAAATCGCCTACTTTATCACGGTAAATGTTTTATCAGCACCGATTAGATAGCCTTGAGATTAAACGGTAACATTACGTTAATAGGTGATTCAAATTTTAATGATACAATTGTTACATTTAAAAATTGTGTACGGGTACTAATTTATAATGAATGTAAAGTTTTCATTAGGACTGTGCAACGGTGACTGATTATTTCGTATGAGCTACAATTATATGGTTAATTGTTGGAAAATGTATTTGCCGTCACGTATATTTTTATATTCCAGTTCAATTAGCTGGCTACAGTGGGAAAATGTTAGTGGTTTCAAGCAAATGGTTATTTAATTGTAAGAATTGATTCATGAATATATTTTATTTTATTCGAAATATTATCATTTCATTAATACACTACTCACGTGTAATAGCAATTTGCAGCTCGATAAATGATGTTTATAAATAAGATTATAAGTGAATAGTAAAAACTTGTTATAAAAATATAGAAGTTAGCCGGAAAGATGGTAGGAGAGCATGTATTAACGCATACATATCAACTGTGTAGCGCAAGAAGGGCCAATCTGCATTTTTAACAAAAGGAACAATGTGATTTAAAGGACTTAGGGCCAGTTCTACAATTGACGTTTAACTGGAGAATAAGGCTATTCATGGAATAAGTTTCAGATATTTGCAAACTCAATTCCACGAATAGCCTTATTATCGGGTTAAATGTCAATTGTAGAACCGGCCCTTAATAAACAAAACAAACTAAAACAGCTAAAGGATAAATAAAACGATTTTTTACTTTGTTTTTTATCACACTTCAGTTACACTTTGCAACTAGTTTCTCCGATGACTCGAAAATGGCTAGAGCTTAGCCGAAACTAGTTGCAAAGTGTAACTGAAGTGTGATAAAAAACAAAGTAAAAAATCGTTTTATTTATCCTTTAAAATGAATTATCACAAAGTAGACGCCTTAACAATCCAACTAAAACAGCTAAACTACAAGGACCAATATGCAGCTTCTTCTCAATTCTTTATTTCACAATAGTTAAAAGTTAACTATTAGTATTAAGTGCTTTAAATCAGTTTGGTCCGTTTGTTTCATATGTCATAAAAATTAAAATTTACCTATAAATTTAAACCATATGATGTTTCGCTTTCATTATTATTTACATTTTTTTTTAAATTTCTTATGGCTAAGTAGTAATTACTGTAATTTTTGAAGTTTATACATTTTGTAAATTAAAATTAAGTAAATAAAAAAACTTCTATCTTTATAGGGCTATGAGCTGTATAGAAATAATAAATATATTTATAATGTTAAGTAAATATATTTTACAAAATGTTTTTTTTTCGCTCCGTCCTCACCGCGAGGGCTGTGCCTTTAGATCCTCCTCAGGGATTTATGCAGGTTTGTACTGTATATGTCAAACTAATTGTTGAGTTCTTTTGTACTTCCTCCTTTTCAGTTTTATTTTATTTTGTAGTTTAAGTTTTTAATTTTACGATTGAAACGAATGTATGTGAGTGATTTTATTTGATAAGATCAATAATAATATGCTTTATTTAAGTTAAGATTCATAATATAAAACTTAGTTTCCAACTAATTTCTAACATTGCTTTCAAGTGACTGACGTTTGTCTGTAAATTATTTTATTTACCATTTTTATTACTACGGATATATGTTGGTTAGATGGCAGTACTTATAATAAATGTTGTGTATTCATTAGAACTGTATAACGGTGACTGATTAAAGCACAACAATTATGTGGTTAATTGTTGGAAAATGCACGTAATTTGAATTAATATATTTGATGTTTTGATTGCTGTGGTTATGTGTTTGTTAGATGACGGTACATACGTCATATATACGCATTAAAAACAAAATCTACCAAGTGACAGAGCAATCTTTATCAATTATCTATGTTCGGGATAGGAGGATATACTCCATAATTTGTTGCAATAAAATAGGATGTGATAAACAATTTTGAAATTGAATTAAATAATACAGCTAATGAATTTACACAAAAGAAGTTTCTAATTGACGCCATCATGGACAACCACGGAACAACTGTACTTCTGATTTGTATTTAAAATAAAGTTTGCATGTACCACAAGGCACGCAGGAATTACAAGCAGATGAGCAAAAGCAAGAAAAACGCCCACGTTCAAAGTGCGTTGCTAAACAAGCTACTAGAGGCAGACCATACATTGTGGAACATGCTTCGTGGATCGAGAGCAAATAATAATAATCACATCCTAGATAAAGAATGAACATTTTAAGCTGATGCTCTCACAGCCCAACATCAGGCAACCTGTATAGTGTAGAGACATAAAAGGAATTTGTTGGTACAATGAACCAATAAAAGATCTAGAAATCGCAGAGAATGTCAGCAAATTGAAGAAGATAAAAGCGGCAGGACTAGACAGCATCACTAAAAAGCAGGTGGTCAGGCATCTTAGACTTAATCCTCTTGCTTTACTTTCAGTGTTCGCAAAAATCACTGAAAATGTGATACACACACGTTTAATGGAACATATAAATAAGAACAAAATAATAACTAAACTGAAATATGCATATCAGAAGCATTCAGGCACAGCATCAGCAACCACCGATTTCATCCTGAACGTACAAAAAATAATAGATAAAGGAGAATATGCCACCTTACTCTTCACAGACCTGAAGAAAGCGTTTGACACCATATCCAGACAACTTTTAATGAGTAAACTTGATGAGCTAGGTATAAAGGGAATACAGAAGAAGCTGTTTGAAACGTACCTGTGCAGTAGGTAACAACAAACCAAAATTGACAACATTTTAAGTGATATGGAAATACCAGAATATGATATCCCGCAAGGAGGAGTCCTAGTTCCCACTTTGTACTTATTATACATAAACGATATAGAAAATCTATATCTAGCTGTAATAATGTATCTGTATGCCGATGACACATGCATAATATACAGAGGGGAAACATCTAAAGCAATAGAAGAAAAAATATATAATGACATAATTAACACACTGGATGACATCAAACATGCTAACAAGTAACAAGAAAAAGACTATGATAATCTGTTACAGAAACAAACCAAAAATTGAAATACAGATCAAAATATATCAAAAAATAATTAAAACTACATCGAAATTAAATTACTTGGGTTTATCAATCACAGATAACTTAAAATGGGACTCACACATCAATACAAGATGCAATTCTACTTACCAGAAAATATAAAAAAGACAACTAAACTAAAATTGATATATAATACATATATAAGTGTGAACCAACCTCTTAGCAATCTACATGTCTAGATTTCGATCTTATTAGATCTCATCAGTGTAGCTCAGCTAGTGAGGTCTAGTATATTTGTGAGGCGATTGTTAACCATCTTTGTTAGTAATTTGTAGTGGTGTAACAAAAGACTTATCGGCCGATAGTTGCCAAAGTCAACAGTGTCGCCTTTCTTACGCAAAATGAGCAGATGGTTGATAGCGCTGAATCCTGTCTAAAGCCTGCTCCATGTTCCACCGGCTTATGGAAGTCTAGTATATTTATGAGGCGATTATTAACCATCTTTATCAGTAATTTGTAGAGGTGTAGCAAAAGACTTATCGGCCGATAGTTGCCAATCTCAACAGTGTTGCCCTTCTTACGCAAAAAGAGCAGATGGTTGATAGCGCTGAATGCTCTACGGACTGATGGAAGTCTAGTATATTTGTGAGGCTATGGTTAACCATCATTGTCAGTAATATGTAGAGATGTAACAAAATACTTATCGTCCTATAGTCGCCAATGTAAACAGTGTCGATCTTCTTACGCAAAATGAGATAAGTAGTATTTTCCTTCACGCAAGCATCGGTTAGGAAGAAAGGTGACTACGTCTAATAGTCATTCGCAACCTATCTTGAAAAATCTCTTTATCTTCTCCCGGCGGTCGATCGTTTTTCATTTGCTTTACAGTTGCAACAACCTCTTCGGTGCTTATCTCCGCACTTCCTCCATTAATATTTCGAACATATTGTCTTCCTTTACTAGTTGCTATAAGAGCCTGCCTTTTAAGTGTACAAAACTTGATGAACTTGTACTATTTCAGTGTTATCTTATTCTGACTCCTTGCTTATTTTTTATAGAACATATTTTATTACGCCCACTACATAGCTTACTTCTTATTCTCATACTTATACTCATACTCAAACTCATACTATAATTTTCTATGGTTCCTCGTATAAGGTTAGTTTTGTACTGCCTTATGTCTTTTCAGTCCTGGGGACGACATTAAACTGCATCCACCTACCATCTGACAGGATAAGCAGAACCCTCTTTCTGGTCAACAGATCAGTGTAGAAAGGCCAGCTAGAGCAAGATCCTTATGCCCTTAGAGTGAGAATTCGCGCCCAAAGGCAGATGAATCAATAATTGATAATTGATAATTACGGGAAACTACTACAAGAAAAATCCACAGGGATATCCCTAGGAAAAAAATCATCATGACACTTGAATGACGCCAACACAACCTTCTTAATGGGACAAAAGAAGTTTAAGATCAATGATTATCCTAAACGAAGAGGAACATGGAACGTCAGAAGTTTATTCCAAGCAGAAAATCTACATAATATAATGATCCTGGTGTGCGATTCTTGAAACCACTCGTTTCGAACGCATTCGATTATCTGTCAAACTTACTCCGCAAAATTCGGAAAATTCACGATATTTTATTTCCTTCAATGATAAAATGTTGGTTTTTTAGTGTCATCATGAGCCCATAAACAAAATCGAGATGCGTCATTAAGATTACTTGATTCCATTGCACATTCCAATGCAACCTCCCGTTACAGCATTGCCGCCCCGCGAGTTAGAGGTAAACAAGGCAATGGTCGCTATGATCTGAGCCCCAAATATCAAATTCTTCAATACGTCGATCGTAAGGAGATTTGATGATTATTATTAATCATCTATATCTATCACCAATATCCTCCGTTGATGAAAAACTATCCCGAAGAGTCACAAGTCGAACAGCTCGATCTTCACGATCAGTGGTGCGTCTAGGACGTGCGGGACGTAAACGTTGTCGTACATCATTATTTTCTGACCATCTTCGCCAACATAGGAAAATGGTGGCACTGCGTCCCACGCGAGATGCAACATTACAAATTGATAATCCGATTTCTCGTAGATCCATTATTCTGCCACGTTCAAACTCTGTTATCTGATGGAAATTTGCACGATGTCGTACAGGAGCATTATTTTAACTTTAATGTGTTTACTTATTAAGGTTACAAATCTGCTTTACACTGACACTTAAGTAACCAATGCCAAAAAGAAAAGAAAGAGTTTTTGTTTCATTGCTGATGTTACTTGTACCAGCAATGCACACCCATATGGTAATAACCGTCAACACTCTCGTGCCATCAGGATTACTTTACACTTATACACTTATATATGTTTGATTCGATTTGCCTAGTGCTGATATTTCAAGCACTCTGTTGGAATATTATTCCATAGAGGGCACTACCCGATGGCATGAGCATGTTGACGGTTATTACCAAATGGGTGTGCATTGCTAATTGATGTGGTGCCGCTAGATGGCGTTTAACTTTCCTCCTAGGGAGTTAGTTGTATCATATTTGTATAGAACCACACGAGATACTGTGTGAATTCATCCTCACTAGCTGAGCTACTCTGATGAGATCTAATAAGATCCAAATCTAGATATGTAGATTGCTAAGAGGTGGTTTAACACTTATATATGTCCTGGTGATAGTAATTTATTTTTAAAAAACTTCTATTTTTATAGGACTATGCGCTGTGAGGCTTTCCGCCGTTTTATTTTCATTACCAAGAGAATAGACTATTTAAAAGCCATTATTTTATTACAAAACAATATTTTATTTCACACATTAATAATCATATACGAAGCGATTTAATACTACTTAATGTACAAAATAGTTCTTTCCACACAATAAAGAAACTGAAAATGCACTAACAATATTTTAAAATCGGAAAGCTATGGCCTAAACTAAATACTAAATATATACAGAAGAACTACCTCTATGAAATAATCATATCACATAATAAAATAGTAATAATAAATTATTATTTATAAATTAGCACCGACTTTTGCAATCTACTCTTTGTAAATACTAAACTAAAAACTAAAATTTATTTTGTCTCTATCACTCGCATTATTTCATATTTTAGAAATCTTCAAATAGTTTTAAATCGGACGCTTCTAGGGTTTTCTTCGATTTCCAGTCAGATTCGGGGTACTCGTCGAAGTTGCTGGTATCACCGTCGTACATTACTTTGGGAATTATAGGGGCCTATAACAAAAAATAATATTATTAAATTATCCCTTATATAAAGAAATAAATATTAAGTAATCACATAAAACTTAATATATGCTAATTTGAACACTCAGTAAGTAATTGTTATTTATAGAGAGGGAAAGAATCTTTATTCGGCTTATTCGGAATATTCGGAAATTTTTTTTTTGTAATTTTTCAATACGTTTTCAGGCTGTCTATTTACAGAGGCCAGTATATGAAATAAAATGTATATATATATATATATATATATATATATATATATATATATATATATCTATATATATATATATATATATATATATATTTATTATTTATTTTACACAATATATTAAATGAAGCAGATAATAAAAACTACTATGTAATTGACCATGTTATGTATTGTTTAAAAACAACTAGCTTCGCCTACGCTCTAGGCATTGTCTAGTTTCCCCGATGACTGATGGGTCAAACGAACGTGCGCGATAATAGAAACTAGATGTTTTTAAACAATAAATAAAGTGGTAAAGAAACATTGTTGTTTTACACATCTCCTTCATTGAAAATTAATTACCACATAGTAGGCCCCACAACAATATTTTTAAATGTGACACCACGACCACGGGTACAGGAAAAGTGCACACGTCTCTAATTTATAAATAAAAATAATTTTATGTAAAAACTGCCTGGGTGCAAGTATCGGATATCTTTATGCCAGGTACTGAATTTTGATGATTCCTCCAGAATTTACAGAGGGAAAGAGAATAATTCTTTATTAAGCTATTTTAAACCAATAAATTCGATCAGTGTAACAAAAACATATGACTACTAAGTAGTATTATAATGATAATTTTAATTAATATTTACCTTTAGTTTCCTCTGGTATACCTCCTGCCAATCAATACCTTTGAACCATCTGTGTCTTTTGATATCATCAGCTCCACTCTAAAAAAATGTAGATTTGTATAAGTTAATCTGCTAAATTATCAAAGTAATCTGATGTGTTCATTATAATCACCATCCTTTCCAAAGAGATTATTAAACTAATTAAACATTAGATATGAATATATATATATATATATATATATATATATATATATATATATATATATTCATATTTTAAAGAATATTATTACGTTTTAGGTGTAGACATGAATAATTCTTTACCGACAACGAGTACATGCTTACTGTGTATACATCTCAGCCCTAAAGTATTTATCAAAATAATAGTAGGTGAAAACTATCGAATAGTATAAGTTGTTGATTGATATTGCTGATATTGAATCCATAGTGATTTGTAGATATAATTTGATGCTAACGAAATTCTAGCTCCCATTTTTGTTTCCTTAGCTGTGCATAATAAATTAAATCTTTTTTGCAAATGTTTTATATATATATATATATATATATATTAAAACATGTATAGTTAGTTTAGTCAAATTTGAGTTTATACTAAAAAGACAATGAATGCACATGAACGTAACGAAAGGTTAAACCTCGACACAAATTATTATAAATGTTATGATTTATATAAAATATTAGACTACTAGTGATGCCAGGCATAGCATCTTGAGTTATACAAGCCATAGATGTACAGTTGATTCCGCTTTATTTGAGATACATCGAACATTTTGTGTATCCCACATATTCGTAGTTATTAATTTGTATTGATTGGGATGGAGATTTCAAGGTTTGTCCTAACTATGAGGCTTTTTGAATAAGGGAAGGTGGCTCAATTAATCGGAATCCATGGTATGTTAAACCACAGCGTATTTAAGTATATATAGTATATATAGCAAAACCCACAATTAGACAATTTCTTTCATGAAATACAAATTTTTGAATTGTGTAAAATAGCTACCTTACATGACATTTTTTAATTTAAAAGTCATATTTAATTTCGAGGAACCAATTGGCCCAATTAATCGGAATCCATGGTATGTTAGACCACAGCGTATTTAATTTAAATATAGCAAGACATACATTAAGACAATTTCTTTCATGTAATACAAATTGTGTGAGATAGACTGTAGCTACCTTACACGACATTCTTTAAATAAAAAGTCATATTTAATTTCTAGTAACCTGTTTGGAAAAATTGGCAATAGCCATAGCTTCTAAGATGAGTTTAAACCAAATGTGTGCTAAGCTTACCTTCATATTACCCAGACGCTTCGTTCTATCTTGAATAAGAAGTTTCTTTATTAGATCCTTAGCAACAGGATCCATGTGTTTAGGCCATTCTATTTTACCACTTAAAATTTTCTCATAAATTCCGAACGGGTTATCGTCATAAAATGGTGGAAATCCAGCCAGCATTTCATAAACTAATATGCCTGCAATAAATATATTTTATTAATATTGAATCTTAATTAATAATATATTATATATTAAACTACAGTCCGTATTAACAATTACAATTTTTCTTACTTTTATACTTGCTCAGCAGCAGTATGTCTTTAAATAATAAAGTATAAAAAGTTATTATTAATAATGGTAAAGAAAATACTAATATGTAACAAGCTTCAAATATCACTATTAATTGAAAGATATTATTAGAGATGATTCCATTATAATTAGGGATACTGGAGCAGATTTCAATATCTATATATTGGTATTTAAATCTCACAAACTCGGGAACCTGGTATTAATACCGGTATCTATTTCTTAATGTAAAATGTATATAGTTATTATTAGTAGGTAGTAAATTAAAAGGTTTTTTAAATATTTACAATTAATTTATACTGCTAGTGATAATATTTACATAGATTTCAGCTGGAAATAAGTAAAATCATAACGTTTTTGTCTTAGTCTCTGTTATATGTAAATTATTTTATATTTATATGTATAATTATATATTTAAAAAAAAATAAATGTAATTTTATTAATGTAATCACCATTACTTCCTAAATTTTGTGCTTCCATTTTCGTCAATTGTAATGCATTCCTATTGAAATCATTACTCGATCATATTGCGGACATGCAGATCTGTCATTATGCCAAAAAATAATGCTAGATAGAGCTGAGACACGGACGCAATATGAGCGCGGGTTGTATTTTGTTATTGTAATTTTCATTGGCATAAAATAGATTTTTTTACAAAATTATATTAACAATACCGAAATACCGGTATTTATCCAAGGACCTTAACATATAAATTAGAAATTAGGGTCGCCAGATGTCCCATTTTCAGAGATTGTAGGGCTTCAAACCCCTGTGTTATGATAAGACCAGGACTGTCGAATATTCCTGTTTTAAATACTAGTTAGATATTATAGCATCCGTCGCCAACTTTATTCCTATCTCAAACCAGGCCATACTCTTACAACTGCAGACCAACTCAAGGAAAATAAACATAATACAAATATATCCTCATACTCCAGACAAACCTGAAGAATAAATGGAGCTATTCTATGAACTAATAAACAAAAAACATTGCCGTGAAGGTTGGTAAAGCGAGATGTGACATGTACATTGGTGAATATGGGTTAGGGACAAGAAATGAAAGAGGCGATAGATGTACACAATTTTGCCAAGAGGAACCGATACCTTCTACATGCCATAACATTTACAAAATCAAGCAAAGTTACAGGACCAGATGGAATATGTTGCGAAATACTTAAATTGGTTGATATCTATTTTACAAAAGTTACTTTTAGATTGGTGAATATGGGTTAGGGACAAGAAGTGAAAGAGGCGATAGATGTACACAATTTTGCCAAGAGGAACCGATACCTTCTACATGCCATAAAATTTACAAAATCAAGCAAAGTTACAGGACCAGATGGAATATGTTGCGAAATACTTAAATTGGTTGATATCTATTTTACAAAAGTTACTTTTAAAACTTATAACATATAAATGAAAATTTAGATTAATATTTGGACGTAGCCCATAGTTTAAAAACTTCAGCCATGAATAATTAACTTAAAAAATCAACATAAAAACAAAAGAAATTAGCAATGCAATACTCTACTTCCATAATTCTGTTTTTATATTTAATGATTACTGCAAATTTTATTATATAAATGTTGTATAAGTAGTGAAGGAATAGTAATAATATCTATATTTTATTAATTGGAGCGTTCATAACGCTTATTGTTTAACAATTACATTAATATTTATCATTTGCTAAATATTAATGCATAAATTACATTCATTCACATACGTTTTAATCACTAATGAGTAGAAATTCCATAATTTAACATTTAAATCGACTTATAACTTATTTATAAGACAATCTACGCAAACCGTACCTATTTAAAAGAAAAAAACTAGGTCACTCACCTAAAGCCCACCAATCCACCGCCTTATTGTGTCCTTTGCTTTGAATTATCTCCGGCGCTAAATACTCCGGCGTTCCGCACAAAGTCCACGTCCGGTCCGTCAATTTCTTCGCAAAGCCGAAGTCCGTGATTTTCAAATGCCCGTCTTTGTCCAGCAACAGGTTTTCTGGTTTGAGATCTCTATACACGATGCTTTTCGAGTGCAAATACTCTAAAGCTAGGACAATTTCCGTGGTGTAGAAGTTTCCGGTGGACGTGCTGAAGCGTCCGGCGTTGCGGAGATAGGAGAACAGCTCGCCGCCACATACGTATTCAAATAGCATGTAGATACAGGAATTGTCTTTGTTGCACCAGAGCCTAAAATAAAACAGATATATTTAATTAAATATAATTCAATTTATTTAGTAGTACTATATCAATAATGACGCCTCCTTTCAACAAATACAAACTTAGAAATCCAAACAATAAATACAACTCTAGAAATTCAGCTATATTCATCATAATTCGTGTGTATTTGCAGTGTATTTAGGTTTATCACCTTGTCTTGACAAGAGAACTCTGACTTACTAACGCAAGACGCTGCTAGAGGCTTGGAGTACTTTTAAAGCGGGCAAGCCTCTAGCCAGGGATCTCTAGCGACAGAACGTGATTTTTGGTGAAGCTGATAGAGACTCCGGACAGAACACGGGGTGATTCCGGCTATATATACCTATTGTTAAGGATACACAAATGCTATGGAGAAGATGAAACCCAGTGCATATTCAGCAGCTATTTTAAAATTATGTTTTTTTTTCAAATAAATAACATTTATTATTATTAAAGCTATTAATAGCCCGTGTACTTGAAACGCACTCCATTTAATTGTGCGAAAAAAGAACTCATTATCCCCAGTAAACAAATTCACTTTTTATAGACTCTCACGTGGATAGAGTTAAACTTTTTATGTGTATGAAAGATATACATGGACGTGTCGATTAAATCGAGTGAAACGTTATTGATTCTTTTAATAGCATATCTTTTTATAGAGAACTAAAATTACACACGGATATCTTAATATAAATTCATGCATTTTTTTTATACAACACCATTGTTTATTATAGAATAAACAAAACAACACCGTATGCGTGGCGAACACAATGTTGCGAGCCATATAAACTAACGTTTTAATTAACTGCTGTTGGAAACGCGCACAGTACAATACGTGTTGACATTCAGTATTGTTAATTATTAACTTTATAATTAGTAGGATACAAACAAGTGGATTAAATGTGCGTATTAATAGACGAGGATAGTACTAAATAACATATTGCATTTCTGTTTTCATGGGGCAATTAAAGTTTACAAAATGCTTTGAAATAGCAAGGCCTTGCGTAAATATTATTGTAGGTGCTTGCATTTAATGCAAAATGATAGTGCAATTATATTTAAATAAGAGCTATTCAGTTTTATATTCTAAGAAGTGAATTTTCTCACTGCGTTGCTTGTAATTAATTATACATGTAACATTAAATTTAACATGTGTATAGAGTCGAAACGCGTCTTATCTTTATTATAGAAATTAAATTTAAAATACATTGTTAGTAAGTTATTCGAAAGTTATTATTGACATAGCCACTACACACTACTATAGTGTGATCCAGCAATATATTTTTAAGGGTTTTTCAATAAGGACGGTCGATGTTAAAATGGAATAAAACAAGCTGTGTGTGAGATATTAATGAAATTATTTTTTTATTTGAAAGGCCCATGTGTGCCATTATATTTAGAATATAATATCATTCAAATATTCGCTGCGACTTCTCACGGTGGCTCGGATTCTAGTGGTCAAATTGTTAATGACTCTGCTGATAGTTACGGCTGAATTTGAGTGATGACATTGGTTATTGGTTATGTTGGCTTTAAGGGCATCGATCAATTGCGGTTTATTATAGACCTGCGACTTCAGGAAACCCCACAAGAAAAAGTCTAGCGGGGTCAATTCACGTCACCTCTGCTAGAGATAACCATGCCCTCAAATCGTGCATGTAGAATGTCCATTGTAGCGTCTGCTGTGTGACATGTAGCTCCGTTCTGATGGAACCACATTCGTCCATTTGGGGCTAATTTGGGGCTATATCCTATGGCAGGATGGCCACCAATGTAGCCATCACAAAAAAAATTATTTTTCGAATCCCATGTTTTCTTATCATGCATAACACATTGCACATATATTATTATCACTTTCAATTATATTTCTGAAGTGCCTGACTATCCATGGATGGTTTACCGACAGTGTAATATAGATATGATTTTGTGTAATTTAAAAAATATTTTAAAACCCCCTTCATGTATGTTTCCAAACTATTCTAATGCATTAGCAATATATTAGTCAACCCATTATTTTTTATTATTAATTTATAATAAAGAAAACACGTATATTTAACAATCAAATTTCTCATATGGTTATTATTCGATGCAACTTAATCTGAATTATATAACTTTTTATCTGGATAGTTGTGGATAGTTGGCTGAAGTATAGTATGACAAAAAACGTCACTTTAAGTCGAGGTTGAGCTTGTACGCAGGATTGATTGATGGGATGAGTAATCCCACCAATCTAGCCCGTGTACAAGCTCAACCTCGACATTTTTTATTTACATTTAATTTTTATTAAAAAAAATCTTCACAAGTTACTTGTCAAATATTACCAAATTCCAAGTACTAAAGCGCTTTCAATTGTCAGACAACATAAACATATAATAAAATATTATGTAACGATATTGAAAAGTTAGCAAATTAATGTAAAACATATCAGCATAGTCTCAATTAATTCCATTACATTTCAAAATAATTCCATCATGAACTCGAAACATTTTGAAAGTGGCACTTTGTAACAAGTATTTAATAAATATTTTATATTAAATTCTCTTCTATGAGATTGTTGTACTACTCTCATCGTGACCCAACAATTATAGAAAGCTAGCGACAATATTTCCATCTCAATAACATGTTTATATATTTCTTACTTATGACATTAATTAATATAATACAGTTCCGCAAATAATATAATATCCAACACTAATGTCCTTGATGTGCAAATCATAAAATACATATACGGCGAAACAATTTGTTAAATATGATCATTTATATTCTACAAAAATGCAGTGAGAGAAATTGTGTAACACTTACAGTGTTAATATATGAGATTTTATTTACAATCGTGATACAAGTGTTGACGTCGGTGCTCAATTTAAAATTCAAATTTTATATTGAGGAAGTTGACTACTTATAAATTAATACAATTGCAAATAATTTGTAATGAATTGTTAAGTAAAAATTTAAGTTTTTAAATCTAGCTATCGTCACATAAGTGTGATGAATGGTGATTATATTTTTGATTCGTTTAGCCCTCAACTGAAATGATACAGTAAATTCTAGAATTTAATAGTGTAACACCAATTCACCAAAGGCCCATATGATTTATAGGTCCGGTAGGATATTGAATTGGCAAAGTGACAATTACAATTTAACATTATATTTCGTTTTCACGAACATTTCATTTATTTCCTATAATAAAAATAAAATATAACAATACTATTCAACATGATATTATGTTTTTTGTATTGATTTGAGAAAAAAAAACAGGAATTCAACTATTTGAAAGGTCCTGCAGAAGATAAAAACATAGATACAATATGTATAATATTGTTATTTGAATACTTTATAACAAAAATGTATTTTATTTAATTGCAATAATAATAGAATAATAATAATACATTAGCATTATACGATTTCAAAACATATGAATAATGTCATCGATTAGAGATTTAATTATGTATTTTTTGTCCTGATTACTATTTCTAGAAGAACCACATTTACCAACAGACTGAATATACGAAAGAAAGGCACAAGGTACCACGCTTGATTAAGAATCCAAACCAACCAATTAATCTATTAATCTAGACATAATTAATGCATCATCAAAAGGTCTCGGTATAACTTTTAAGTTTTTATTTATTAAATCTTATATATATATATATATATATATATATATATATATATATATATATATATATATATATAATTAATAATGATGGGTGATTAGTAAATTTTAAAATTCCTTATAAATATTTGAATGAGCATTATTATCCTAGCACTAGAGAAAAAATAATCATGATTAACAGGATTAAACGCAATTCGAATTTATCTTTAATCTATCATTATATTATTATTTTTTATAGTCCATTTTACTGCACAATAATTATATTATTTCTACATCATTACCTTCTAATAATATAATTATTTGTGGTGCAAGGAGAACGTATTTTTTATCAACGCTCTCGTTCGTTACGGTTATTAATTCCATTACTAGAAAAAAATACAAGCTTGTAGTGCAATTACAAGATAAACTGGTTACATGAGAATATAAATGCCCAAACTAAAAGAGAGGCTATAAAAATGTTCTCATTGTTTATTATTTGAGAACTGTTCAATATATTCTTTAAAATATGAAAGTATGTATAATTATGTTATATTATTGTATGCTTTATGTTCGAGTATAATTGTATCATCAACATTCATTACAGTGTGCTTATTATTGTTCTATTATGTTCACATGTTATTGTTATATCTCGAAAAAGAAGGCTAGTGTAGTGTACATTGGCTACCAAATTTTAAGAAAAGACACAAAAATTCCCTTCGACAAAATTATAAAGACAATAAAATGAAAATATAATTAAACATAAATATCAGAAATGAAAATGAAAAAATAAACCATCATCACCAAATTGTTAGATATCTAAAACGATTTTTTACTTTGTTTTATTTATAACACTTCAGTTACACTTTGCAACTAGTTTCGGCTAAGCTCTAGCCACTTTCGAGCTCTTCCGATGACTCGGAATGGCTAGAGCTTGGCTGAAACTAGTTACAAAGTGTAACTGAAGTGTGATAAAAAACAAAGTAAAAAATCGTTTTATTTATCTAACAATTTGGTGATGATGGTTTATTTTTTAAAATGATTTATCACAAAGTCAATCCAATTGTAACAATCCAATATTTGTTAGATATCGGTCAAAATACCAACTAACCTACTAATGAATGGACAGATAATTTCATTTTTGTCTTCATTCTATTGGACTAAAGACCTGCACTTGTTGGCTTACTTTGAATGATATTGCAATTCCGTTTGACAGGACTACTATTTTAAGAACTGGTCGATGAAAGTCAAAGCGGTGACGACGAAGACCAACAGGAAGGAAGGTAATCAGGGGGACAATAACGATACACTAAAGATCACGCCTAGGTGGAACGTCCAAACAGGGCATCAACGATAATTTAATTCATCTGGGGTATACCTTGAAATTCTCACAATAGAAAGTCCAAACAGGACATCAACGATAATTTGAGTCATCTGGGGTATACCTGGAAATTCTCACAATCAGAATCACAACAGAGTCCACATTCCGACAGTCTTGAAATCATATATATATATATATATATATATATATATATATATATATATATATAAGGTGCTTTCGTTTAACCTCCCGTGGCGTGCTGTATAGCTTGAAGAATTGCGTTCGTGCATCGGTTGTAAGGGACGAGATAGAATTGTGCACTCCGGGAGCGACAAATAGAACAAGAGGCAATACGCCCGAAGTAGCAAATAGTGATAAACGAAAACAGCTATGAAACTGAAATAGTTGTAAGTATTTTGTCTACAAAAGATGTTTATTACTGTAACAACATTCGGAATGGTTTTAAGCTTTTTTATTCAATTATTGATATGAGGGAAGGTTACCTATGTCACCTATGCTTACCTAGTAATGAAAACAATAGAGTTAGATGACAAAAAGTTTATTTTTCAATTGAAAAACTTGTAACAAAATGACCAAGTATATATTTTACATAACACACAATCAACCCATCCTACCGCCTCCCGTCTCTCACCCAATTCCTGTCCCACGACAGTCTTCTGCAGATTTCAACACCATCCCCATTCTCTCTTAGCCATTCGCACACGTTTTTGCAATTCCCCACCAAACTCTTACATTCGTGGCTCTGGTGTCACTCCCCTTACTACACAGTACACACGTGGGGTACACTCCTATCTACACTTTCCTTCCTCTGTCTTCCGACCCACACTTCGCACGTACCATGCATACCTTTTCCCTCTCTACTTAATACTACCCTGGTTAAGTAGTCCGAAGGTTTTCCCGTACCTGCCACTCTGCATGCCATGATTCAATATTTTCTGTCGCTCTTGCCAGTCAAGATCCCTTATTCTCTCCGTCACCTTAGTTCGCACCTCTTAGCTTCTCATTCACCCACTCCTCAGACATATCCAATAGTTCATCCTTCCTCCACACACTGTATGCCCTATCCATCTCTCATCTACACAACCCGCACTAGTATTTGTTCCTCCAAATCCTGCAACCTTTCCTCGAACGCACGTCCCCCCACCACATACTCATTAGGTGAGTATCTTGCAGGACGATCGAATTTCTTCAAAAACCATGCGTGCTCCCTTTCCACTAGATATCACTCTCTCATACCCCATACTTCCATTCCGTAAAGTAGTATAGGCTTCATGCACGCATCCCATATCTTACAAACAATTTCTAAATATCTGTCATACCATTTTTACCATTTTCTCCTCGCTATCGCCCACGTCAACCAAACCTTTCATTCTCTCCATCATTACACCCTTCCATTTCAACTCTTCCACTCTACCCATCCACCACTATTCTTAAACACCAATCATTTGGTTTTCTCCATATTCATAACTATCCTCGTCTTGCCCCTCGAAACTGAGTAGTAAGTCGCCAAACACCGCACAGATTCTCCATTTGCCTTCCAGTACTACCTCCACCATTCTCACTAGTGTGAAACTCTCTTTCATTGACTATTAACTAATAATAATGCCAACGTTCTTCTAATAACGATATAACATAATTATTTTGGTAATTCTGCAAACTATGTTTACAAAGCATTTTCCAAGTCATCATGGGCTATAACCTAACCCTTTTTTGTAAGGGGGCGAACCCAGGATTCTGCAGGGAAGTGTCAGATGTCGTACTTGCCACTCAACATTCCGCATTATCTCCATCACTTTTGTTCGCACGCTTCCCCCACCTCTTAGCTTCTCAACCACTTACTCCTCAGACATATCCACTATTATTTCATACATCCTTCCTCCAAGCACGGTATGTCCTATCCATTTCTCATCTACATCACCCACATTAGTATTTGCTCATGCAAACCCTGTAACCTCTTCTCGAGCATTACCACCCACCCGCACGTCTTACACCACATATTCATTAGGTGAGTGTTGCAGGAGGATCCAACTTGTTTAAAAACCATGCCTGCTCCACTTCCACTAGATCTCACTCTCTCGCAGCCCATACTTCCATTCCGTAAAGAAATATAGGCTTCATACACGCATCCCATATCTTACAAGCAATTTCTAAATATTCGTCCTACCATTTTTCCCATTTTCTCCTCGTCAACCAAACCTTCCATTCTCTCAATCATTAGACCCTTCCATTTCAACTCTTCTACTCTACCCATCCTCTTCCTAAGCTTTAACAGCATTCATTTGGTTTTCTTCATATTCATAACTATCCTTGTCTTATTGCCCCTCGGAACTGAATAGTAAGTCGCCTTTAGGTCCACAAAGACCGCACAGATTCTCCATTTGCCTTCCAGTACTTCCTCCACCATTCTCACTAGTGTGAAAATCTGCTCCCTTGACTATTAACTAACTATAATTCCAACGTTCTCTAATAACGACAAAACATAATTATTTTGGTAATTCTGCAAAATATGATTACACAGTATTTTCCAAGTCATCATGGGCTATAACCTAACCCTTTTTTGTAAGGGGGTGAACCTTCAGGCACCCAGGATTCTGCAGGGAAGTATCAGATGTCGTACTTGCCACTCAACATCCCGCATTATCTCGTTCACCTTTGTTCGCACGCTTCCCCAACCTCTTAGCTTCTCATCCACTTACTCCTCAGACATATCCACTATTATTTCATACATCCTTCCTCCAGACACGGAATGCCCTATCCATTTCTCATCTACATAACCCACATTAGCCTTTGCTCATCCAAACCCTGTAACCTTTTCTCGAACATTACCACCCACCCGCACGTCTTCCACCACATATTCATTAGGTGAGTATTGCAGGAGGATCGAACTTGTTCAAAAACCATGCCTGCTCCACTTCCACTAGATCTCACTCTCTCGCAGCCCATACTTCCATTCCGTAAAGCAATATAGGCTTCATACACGCATCCTATATCTTACAAGCAATTTCTAAATATCCGTCCCACCATTTTTCCCATTTTCTCCTCGTCAACCAAACCTTCCATTCTCTCAATCATTAGAGCCTTCCATTTCAACTCTTCTACTCTACCCATCCTCTCCCTATTCTTTAACAGCATTCATTTGGTTTGCTTCATATTCATAACTATCCTCGTCTTATTGCCCCTCGGAACTGAGTAGTAAGTCGCCTTTAGGTCCACAAAGACCGCACAGATTCTCCATTTGCCGTCCAGTACTTTCTCCACCATTTTCAGTAGTGTGAAAATCTGCTCCCTTGACTATTAACTAAAGGTCGTTTTAGACAAGACAATTTCTTAGCTCAAAAGTTGATCAAGAAATGAATTCATATATCCTCCTCCCATGCAATTTGTCCTTGACAAATAGAACGCGTTATAAATTTCCATTCGATGTACAATTCAATATTTCAAATAATTTGCTGTATGATACAAGATAATTTAGATTTTCTCGCATCTTGACCAACTTTTGAGCCAAGAAATTGTCTTGTCTAAAACGACCTTAACAATAATGCCAACGTTCTTCTGATAACGATATAACATAATTTTTTTGGTAATTCTGCAAAATATGATTACACAGCATTTTCCGAGTCATCTATAACCGTACCCTTTTTTGTAAGGGGGTGAACCTTCAGGCACCCAGGATTCTGCAGGGAAATGTCAGATTCCTACACGATTCAGCGTGCAGGCCTACTCACTGCACACCCACCTCCGCCTCCAGTTCAACCCAGTACCACGTTCGTATTTCTTCGAGTTGAAGGGATCTTATGCTACTAACACATCAAGTTTTGTGTTTGTTTTTTCCTTCTGATTCTAGATCTCATGCCAGTACTCAGTTCCTGGGTGGCGTATTCCTCAGCTTGTCAAGTTCCTCTTACTCTTTCAATCTCAAGAATATAGTTAATGTAGGTTGCAATGACCTGCCATTTCCCTTCATCCTGTAAGGTGTCCAGTAACTAGTTTCACCCCGAGCTTGTTAGTCGACTTCTATATGAATACCGCCGTGGCCATTCGAAGAGCGTGTGATCTGCATCGTCAAATTTGTGACCGCATTGGGGATAGGCCTGGTAACTGGTCCAATCAGGCACAGATAATTTTGGAAGCATCCAAGGCCCGTGAACCGCAACAATTCTTGGTGTGAGCCTCTGTAGTATACAGAAGGTGTTCCAGCGCTATCAGTAGACTTGCCTGATAACCAGAAGACCAGGATCTGGACGAAGAAAAGTCATCACCCGAAGAGATGACCATTTTTTTTTTGATGTGTGGAACTCTGCGGAATAGAACGTCTACTGTTTCACTGCAAAATCAACTTGAAGAAGTTAGAAATGTAAATGTTAGTGAGTGGATTGTTAGAAGAAGGTTTCATAATGCTAGATTGCCTTGTATAAAGATGGCTACCGGTCCATCGTTGCACCACCGGTATCGAATTGTATTATTAGCTTTTGCCCGGAATCACCTTACATGGAATAGTAACTGGAGTAGGGTACACTTTTCAGAAAAATCTCATTTTTGCGCCACTTAGTCAAATGGACGTCAGCGAGTATGGGGGAGACCCAAAGAAAGATACGCTCCAATTTGTATTGCCGAACGACTTCTGTTTGGCGGTGGGTCGGTTATGGCTTGGACGGGAATAACTTTACGAGCACGTACAGATATGGTCTGTATAGAGATAGCTCACAGGTACATTACGGAGGTTCTGGAAGATCATGTTATGCCTGTCATGATCACTATGGGCAAGCATAGCATTTTTATACAAGATAATTCTACACGTCATGTAGCGAGAGTTGTCAGGGCGTATATAGACGATGTAGGAATTTGGCGGTTAGAGTGGCCAGCTCGCAGTCCAGACCTCTAGACCTCTATACCATCGAATATATATATATATATATATATATATATATATATATATATATATATATATATATAAATATATATATATATATATATAAATATATATATATATATATATATATATATATATATATATATATATATATGGGATGAGTTGAGTCGACCTTTTCAAAGACATACAACATCTTCACAAGCAGCTCAGGAGCTGAAAGAGATGTTTTTGCAGGAGTGGGAGATGGCCAGAGCTTAATTGATAGTATGCTTCGTTGACTTTAAGTAGTCATTAATCCAAGAGGAGGAAATACCCGTTATTAATCTTTTTTTTATTTGTTTAGTTCCATTTTAGCCGCAAGAACTCGTAAATGTTAATTTGTTTCCATTTCTGGTTAAACCATAAAAATATGCTTTCTAATCTAATTTTGAATATAATATTCAGCCTACAAAATACAGTACAATAATATACAATTTGAAAAATTAGGCCATAAATAAATTTAGAAAAAAATATCAATATTTCAATGTGACCTCATTTTTTCCTCGTCAGTGTATAATGATAGATTAATTTTTTTATTTTATTGGAACCTAGTATCACTGTTAATTTTGACAATTACTTAAGTTTCCTCAAATATTGTATTTTATTTTATTTGAATCTAGTATCACTGTTAATTTTGACAATTACAAGTTTTTTCAAATATTGTTATCATGTATTTTTCACTCTCATTATTGTCATGTTTCATTTATAAACTTTCATCGCGTTTATGCCCATAAGAGTAAGTGAAAATAAGCAGACTATATATAGAAATGTTTTTCTATAGGTACCTACTAATTGCATTTTTAAAAATTTGACAACATATTATTACATTTGGAAATCCATATGGTAGACCTCAATTTTTTTACGACGCCAATTCTAGCCGACGATATTTTATCCTGCACCTACACGCTTATTATAATTAGCCGCCCAGTATAATCTCCCCAAATAGTAATTTAATTCGCGTTCGGTGCAAGCGCGATGTCCGAATATGTTTTATTTTTGAAATTTACGAGATGCGGACTTTTGATACGCGGCCAAATTGCATTTATTTTACACGCACTATATAAGCAGGCGACCTATATTGGCCACACTTTCCGCTTACATGTTCACTATGAAGGGGTGCCGTATCTCCAGCAGGATGTTTTTCTCGTTCTTGACGTGCTCCACCTGTTTCAGTCTGATTACGTCGGCCAGGTTCAGGACTTTCATCGCGCCGTACTCATCAGTGGATTTATTGCGACACAGGAGCACGCGGCCAAACGTGCCAGTTCCTGAAACAATAAAATCGGCTATTAAATTAACTGATGCGAACTATTTATACGCACTATGATATATGAACCAACTAAAAGTCACATATTTATCTTGATGTACAGTAAATTTATAGATAGTACTTGAATGGGTACGGTTATAATGTACTCTAGATTTATGCTTATCTTAGAAAACAGTCAAGTTAATCTTCGAAACATGAGACAATAATAATGAAACAAGCAACCAAACGCTCACTCACATATTATGCAAGTTTCTATTAGCGTAAGGACCAACGGTTTAAAGTACCCTACCTGCTTTTGCTTCTCGCAAGATTTTCCCATTACCCTCTCCTAGCAACCGCAAAGTAAATGCTAAGTAGTAACCTTTATATTAATCTATTGATCTAATACACCTCCGATTTACAATGATTTATGTTTTAATAAATAATACATATATAGATAAAATAAGGAATACAAAAATTACAGGAAGCCTTGCCATATAAACTCTCGTTTTTATAGAACAAACAAAAATAATTGAAATAGTGGGGCAACTACAAAAGATGAAAAATTTACCAGTTAAGAAAATTATTGAGTAAAAATACAAATAATGAGAAAGAGATAAAAGCGAGAGCTCGCTTGGGATATCCCAAAAACAAAACATTCACAATATAATACGATTGTATCATTATTTACAAAATTGTATGCTTATTATAAAAAATCGTATAAAAATATATATTTTTCATACAGAAAATTTAAAGACAATAATAGACTGGCTCAGAAGGGAGAGGGATTAGGAATTAGAATATTGAAATCTAACATGACTTCTCTGTTCTAGATTGATAAATTCCACTTATTATAATGTGTATTGTAAATTGTTACACAACATAATATATCAAGATTAATGACTTTAGTCGGTACCCATTATCATAACAATTTAGAACAAAGTCATCGAGGGCAGATATATTATGATATATGTCACCTATAACTATTTTCTAATCATCCTACGTTCACACATACTTTTCTTTTAAACACTGTACTAAATTTAAAACGGTGATGTAATTTATAATGGTAATTCTCGCATATAATGATAAATCTGAGAGCTGGTTTATTTATTTAACACATGCTTATTGCGTAGGTTATGACTATGAGGTTTTATTTTATCTTGTATGCACTTTAATAGTTCAATTAAACGGCTGTTGCAAAATTCTATTTATAACAAACTATTTCACAATTTAAGGAGGGTTTGTCATTACTAAACTGAAATAAGAAATAAAATAAGAAATTCCATAGAAGAAATTGATAGAAATAAGGATTTTTTGGTATCGTTTATATTTTACTTTTAATTTATATTACCGTATTACCTTATTTTGTTTCAGCATAAACTATATTATTCTACAATATTTGTAAATCAAGTAACTTATTATATTATGTTGCTTGTAGCTTTGTTATACTATTTAAATGTTGTTTACATTTATATTTATTATTAAATTACTTTACATGTATTGTATTAATATTTAGTATATTTTACTGTTGTTGTCCTGTAATTCAATTTTTTGCTGCAGGACAATAAAGCCTAAATAAATAAATATATAATTAAACCCGCCTTGAGAAGTGGTTGAGATTTAGCACTCATTACTTGCCAAAAAAATGCAATTCATGTTTTAAAAATCGATTTTTTTAAATTTGCATATAACAAATCATGTATATGTAACTAACCCACGCAACTGCCATTGGATAAGTTCATTGTATTTATCTTTGAAATTTCAACACAGATTTTTTAGTCACTTGTCGGCGTAAATGCTAAGTAGTAGCTTTTATATTAATCTATTGACCTAATACACCTCCGATTTATGATGATTTATCTATCAATATATGATAAATATACGCCGATGAATTTGTTATTGATTGATATTATATTGGTATTTCCAGTAAGTATTTCTACTTTTATTACTTATGTCAAAGTAGACATGAAAAACATTAAGAATGATATTAATATTACAATAAAACACTCGTAAAATACAAAATAAATAAATAATTTTATAAATATTTTTGCAAGATTAGTAAAATACGAATTGTAAATTAATTTTATATACACAGGAAATTATGTAGCGAATAAATTCAATAAAACCTTTATTTATGATTTTTCCAAAAAATTCTCGGTCACGTCCCTTTTTAATTTGATATATGTCAATGCTTTTAATGAAAATGTAAATTTTTAACAAGTGATATATAATAATAATAATAAACTTTATTTCTCATAAATTGTAGCACAATAATAAAATACATTTAATACGGATACAATAAAGGAAACAGGTCAATATAAAAACATAAATACCACTACAAGCCCAACATGCACGAATCTTCCTTGTCGTACGGCTCGACAGTTAACAACAATTAATTTATTTCACTTATAAACCTCGACAAAGATTTTAAATCTTTTAGTTTTTGCACATTTAAAAGTTTCAGGGCATATAGTCTTTGCAATTTACTATCGTTCATATGATGTGGATTCAATATAGGTAACTATATAAAGCTATATAAAACACAATTTTAATATATGACATACGTATGCTTAAATGAATTATTTACTTGGTAGTATTGTCAGCACCACTATAATCAAACAGGCACTTACGCAGTAAGTAAAAATTAATAATTATTGTCCTTAGGTAGAGACATTATGAAATTTCCTATTATAATAGCATTAATTGTGTTTCTAGGACACAATTGAAGTACAATCATTTTAAATAAAATATATTATAATAATAATACCTGCATGCATCAATAAAATTTGCATAAATTTCCTACTATATAATATTATATTGATGTAATCATATAAAACCGTTTGCGGCAGCGTTCAAGTGCATTGTGCTAAAATGGTCGGTAAATATTTATTCTTGCCATTAGTGAACGAAAATTATTAGTTTACTTCTTTTGAAACTGGATCAAAGTAATCGTTTACCTCAATGCTACAACAATAGACATCGAACGTAATTGGGGTAATGTTTCTAATAATGATATGATATAGATATGTGGCATAAAAATAATAAATTTATTTGTACTAGTACTGTTACATACACAATTTACACACGTAAAATGTACAGAAATCAACTAAAAATAACGTCTACATCATAGGTGCCCAACCTATTTCACTGACAGCCCCTTTTCAGATTTCTGAATCTATTTACCTTTAGAAACAAGATGAATGGATAACTATGTGTAATTTTACGTATCTATATTACTAGGGCTGAGTTACAGGCTACTAGCGAGGTCACAGATGATGGATAGTCAACGGCCCCCAGATTAGGGGGTTAGATACGAATTTGTAATAAATAGCTCCCAAACAAGCAGCGCCCAGTAATCGCCAGTAAAAGCAACCCTTGTACACGGAAGAGCAGGGACAAATAGGGCACGCTTTTGCCCTTGGATGGGATACTGACCCAGTAGACGGAGGAACCGACCAAGTATAACTAAGGCAACGAGAAAACTACCGTATTAAAGACCCAAAGGGTATCCCTAGAACAAACATAATGACGCAAACAAAAGAAGAACAAATCTCTATTGATCATAGACTTCGGAACCCAAGATCCGACATGAGGCACACAAAAATAGATTGCAGGTAGAAAATACCATGAATTATCTGCAAGCATTCGAGATGATGTACTACAACGACCAAATACAGATCGCGAGTTACTGAGCCATATAAAATGCAGAAAGACAATTTACTTTGAGCACGTCTAGAGAAGAAATAAATACCGCGTGTTCCAGCTAGTATTAAAGGAAAATATCGAGGGACGCCATGGTATCGGCAGAAAACAAATGTCCTGGTTCAAAAAGATCAGAAAATGAAATCCGCAGTGCGGAGTAACTTGCTAGATTGGTAGAAGACACCCTGAAGGAACACACCTTGTCGTGGTGTGGGGGCCCAATGAGGCGCCATCCGAAAGACGCCCTGCTATGAAATTAAGTCAAAGCAGAAACCAGGATGGCGCCCCATAGCTAAGAAGTTCTGGGACTCATCACAACTCCTTGTATGATTGAGCCTCCCTACCAGAATCAACTTCACACCTTTAATCTATCGGCCTCCCTTGGCAAACTCTTCAGCCTCTCTTGGGCTCTTTCCGACACCGATTAGGTATCGAAGGCCAGGGGTCGCACCACTTATCCTCTATATACAAAAAAAACACATCTTGATACGTATCTGACCTGCTAGTCTTGTGGGGCGGTGACCCTTACACGTGGCATAGGGACGCCAGCCGTGACACCACCCTGCGGCAGTGAGGGGTCCGCCGATCCCAACGTAGATGGGGGCGACCAAAAATTTCCTCTTGCATCCAGACGAGTCTGGCCTGGACGGTGCCTTCTCGAAACGACCTCGGGACGCCGTACCTCATCCTAGCGACAAGGGGCAGGCCGCCGATCAGGGTGGCCTGGTTTGAGACTAGATGAGACCAAAACATGTATGTGATTTCTTAGACTGACCCCACGACGACTATACATGACTGACCATGGACAGAGGATGCCCTCAAACGAAACTTAATGTGAAATGGACAATTAACTAGAAAAAACCTTTACGATGAAGGGGAGGGGATCCCCCAATATCGATCGGGAAGGGCATCAAAGTGAGTGTCCCCTGACCGTCAACCCACGACCACCATAGTTAACCGAACGGACAAACCAGAAAAGAGGAAGAACATGGAAACATTTTTTAGAAAAAGTAGGAAGAAAAATCAAATAAGTAGATAGCGGACCCACTAATGAAGCACGCCGTGGCTGACTCTTACGAAGAAGAAACAACCCTCTTAACCACCAAGAAGAAAGCAACTTCGCAACCTGAACGAACGACAGAGGTACTCGAGGCGAAGAGATGGGCAAGCAAAGGATTAAGAGAAGAGGACAGCCCACTAAGAAAACTGGCCGAAGCCCGGGACGTCGTCCTGAGACTAACAGATACGGCAGTGGGAACCTGCAAAATAGCAAAAGATGCAAAGACAGACTTTTCAGAGATATATATGAGAGGTTCTTCGGAAGAATAGGCACACCACTGAGACTCCCCCAAACCCGTAGGGATCAAGAACTGCAGAAAAAGTAAAACAGTAGAGGCCCTAGAAGCATATAAAGCACAATGGGACGAAGAGAGAGCCAGGAAGATGAGAACACGGAATAAACAGTGATCAGAATTAGAGGCATCTTCAACGAACAATTCACCTTTAAAGAAGCCATGAAAGAATGGCCAGAAACCACCTTCATGAAGGTAGCCCATGACAAGGGCCCTACGGCTGGACTTACCCCGAATACTCCGCTAGTCCGGCGGTTGAAGACGTAGTACAGAGCGATCAACAGCCAAAGATGCAAGAAAAACGGGCGAGTAGTCCAGGAACTTGTAGAACAGAACCTGAGGGAAGGAGAAGTGAGGACCATAGACCGGACGCTAGAAGTGAGAAACAGCAATGGGCCGCCCAAAAGAACTGAATGGATAACCCATTACGTGATATGCGACATCTCAAATACAATCGGCACGAAATGTTCACTCTTCAGAGAGGCAAAGCGACTCAAGGAGCTACCAGCGGAAGACGTACACTATTATTGCAAATGGTATCGATTCAAACCTTACGCTTCGCGAAAGATTCTGTCTATCTTTGGCAGAACTGAAAGCTCTACACTAGTTATGTTTTGACATTAATTTTTGTGTTCATTCTGTTAGTTCCACGCTATGAAATATGTACACATTATAGTGCATGGTAAGAGCGATCGGTCAAAAATCGTACCCCAGGACGGAAGAAAAGTATTCGATTATCAGTTTGCGGGATAGCCTCCGCAAGTGCTCCTAAAAGACAATGAGGTGAAGTACCAGACAGAACACGACAAACTACGATCCATACCTTAGCCACCAAAAGAGAGAGGAGACCATCTTGGTCAAGTCCATCAAAGGAGAGACCTACGCAGATCTCGTCTGCAGGGTCTGAGAAGTGAACCACAGAAACAGCAATATCGCACGCATGGAGCGAACCAAAAATGGAGATCTGCGGATCAGGGTCAGCGGGAATAGAGCCAAGACAGATGCCTTATGTGGAGCCATAACTGCGCAAGCACCAGGGACAAAGGCCATGGTAAGGAAACGGGGGGTCACCCTCCATATCCAGGGATTAGACATTCTGACCACCAAGGAAGAAGTGGAGACCATATAAACAGCCGCAGTGGGACATGAAGAGACATATAGATTTGGAGAGCCCAGACCGGCGAAAAGAGCAACAAAATTCTTGCAGTCATAACATCAGAACGGGGAGCCAAGACAATCACGGCGACCAAACTGCGGGTCGGTCTTATCCAGTGAAGGCCACTAGCAGAGACGTAATACTCTATGGGTGCAGCAGGTGCTGGGAATGTAGCTATTGCCCAGATACATGCCCTGGCCAGGACAGAAGCAAGCTATGCGTCAGGTGCGGGGAGACCGAGCACCACACGAGGGGCTACAAACGAACAACGACTTACTTACTATGCAACGCGGAGAGACTCGCTGCGGGAAGCCTTAGCCACTTAGAACGAAGAGGAAGTGCTAAAGAGTAACACCATGTTACCTAACAAGTAGGCTCCAAGACTGGATGGCCTACCGAACGAGGCTCTAAAGGCCTCCAGACCAAAAATAGCAGCAGCCATCACAACAATAGTCAACCAATGCATGGAAGAAGGTACCCTCCCCGCCCGATGGAAGTTGGCACAGCTGGTAGTTAGGCAGTCAACCGACCCCGATCATACCGTTCACTGTGCTTCCTAGACTCGTTGGCCAAGGTGATGGAGAAACTGATTGAAGACCGCCTAGCCGAGGTCCTGGAAGCGTCAGCAGGGCTTGACGATAAGCATAATGGCTTCCGCAGTTGGAGGTCGACCACGGATGCCATATTGGCGTTCTGCAGTTTGATCACGGAGGCAAACACCGGCACCTGGAGGAGGCGCAGATACTGGCTGCTGATCACCCTGTACGTGACAAATGTGTTCAACACGATACCATGGGTGGTCATCTTATGGGATTTACGGAAGAGGAGGGTACCAGGGGATCTACACATAATAATAGCTGCGTACCTATCAGACAGAGAGATTAAGTATGAGGGTGCCACATAAACGACGCAATTTGAGGTGAGAGCAGGGGTTCTACAGAGCTCCGTCCTTGGGCTTCTGCTCTGGAATCGCATGGATCGCATACGACACCGCATTGAGACTGGGACTTGGTTGGCGTGGCTGGTCCACCAAATGTTGGAGGCAGCCAGGACGGAAGCTGCTGGCGACGGCGGCACGCGCCCAACTCCTGTGTGCAGCACCAGCCTGGTTCAAGACAACCAAGACCCAGCGCAATACAGACAGACTAAGGAGGACGCACCAACGGCCAGGTGCCGTTACTGTCATGGGGCAGATGAACCAGCTCACAAGTTTCTTCGTTGTCAACGTTGGTATCAAAACGGCGATAGGGGAAGCCTCTCAGGGAACTGGGAGAAAGGATGCTGGAGAGCAACGCGATATGGTAAGCAGTGACTATATTATCCAATATATAATAAACATATAATAATATTTCCTCGATTGGGTTTCCCATATTTTACGTAAAGACTACGTTTTTTTTTTTGTGAATTTTGTTTGCCATATCCTCTGCTATTCTTATCAGATGTCCGTACAATTGCAGCTATTAATAATCATGCTTGCCTGGAGCAGAGTCCTTATCTCGTCATTTCTACCCATTTTATCCAGGCTTGTTATGTTAAAATTTTCGGCGTATTAAGCAAGCCTAATAAATAAACTTTAAAGCCAGTAATTTTATCACTCGTTTCCAAAATAACTCCAGATAGCGCCATCGATTTAATGTAACTATACAATCGTTTGTTCTTAATCACTATATTAATTTGATGAATTATTTTAAATAAAATAATCAAAAACAACTATGTAACACGTTTTTAATAAGTTATCAATGAAACTTTTCCATAATAAGATAATATATTTATTCTGGTACAGACACGTTTTACCGGTTATCAAACTCTACTATTTACAACAGAAATTTTCCAAGGATGATCATTTTCCGTATCAATAAATTACTGAGTAATTTGACATGCCTATGTTACAAATCGATAACGCAAACTTTCCATTTCGAGATCGGCGTGTTTTATTAATAAACAAACACTGCTGCTATTGAACCTACAATACTCTATAAATAAATAATGGTATAATAATATGTTATTAAGAAATGCTCTGTATATCTATTATATAAGATGCGTTTAATGAAAGAAACTATTGTATTAAATAAGCGATCAGTATAATATATTTATTAATAATACTATTATAAATATACTAGGTGAAATATCCGCCGTTGCCAGAGTTCATTTTTAATTTAAAAAATTGTTACTGTTAATATAATAAATAAATATATTTATACTTGCAAAATAGCAAAACTTTACTTAAAACATTACTATTACTTGGAAACACTTAATGCTTCAATTAAATAATGAATAAAAAATATTAAAAACCATCTCAGTCGGAATTGGCACCTGTGGCCCCTACTTTAGAACTGACAGCATGGACAGTATAAAAACCATATAGGACAGGTCGGTCGACTTCAAAACATTGTCTTCGTTTTTATATTATAGAGATATTTATATATCATTATTTTGTAGAATATTATAGTATAACATAAATTGAAATTTAAAATTCTCGACTAAAGTTTTTTATTACTTAAATTGTATGTCAAATGAATCTTAAAATATGCAACAATGATATTATTTTCTTGTATATTCTGATTACAAGTATACTACTCATGTTAGTCCAAGGTAATTATAAAAATAATAATAATAGGACACTATATAGGATAATAAAGTCGGGTTACGTTGCAGTCTGGAACACGAGCACATTGTATAATATAAAAGCTAAATAGCTGAATTCTATGTCTGTTTATAGAATAAAAAATTCGAAAATATCATTTAAATTGCTAATCAAAACCCAATTGAATTACTTCAGCAATGCCCACACTCGATAAATATTAATGAGCACTTGTTTAATTAAATAAATTGTATGCAACTGAATTAGTTATGTCCAGTCTACCTACATAATTAAAGAACCAAATGTTTCTCGCAATAAATTGAAATTGTATTTATTATAACTATTTTTTAGTGGCACGTTAATTGTTCTGAGAGACATTTATGATGGTTTAATTACTTCCGAGTACACACACACTGATTAGTATGTGAATAAAATAATTTTTACGTCAGTAAATTATTTTATTTGTATGTATCACGATCCAATTAGGAAATTTATTTTGTTAATAAGATACTAATAGTATTAATAATAAAAGTAATTTCAATATGTCACCCGGTGGGATTCACTTCAACTATACCACGGCCACTCCGTAGCTGATATCCCGCTAGATGTTTCTGCGGAAGCCGGAGATACCATTGAGTTGACCAAAACATATGATGTTTCAAAGCAATTTTCAATTGCCCCGAAATTAAGCGATACCTAGATTGTTAGAATATTATTAATAATAATGACCATGCCTATAATCCATTACAATAATAATTCAATTATAAACTCGAACGGTGTTAATGGCTGCAATCTCAGAAAGTTCTGTATTTATTAAACACAATTCCCCGACTAAATTTAAATTACAAATAATTCACCACTGATAAAATCAAATTAACAACACGAATGAACGTAATTTAAGCGAAGATTTGAAACCGAAAACTTATCGCATGTTTCTGCATCATTACACGTATGTATTTGAAAGCTATAATTTACTCCGCCGCAATATAATTAACTGTTCAATACATAAATCAGCCATTCGTATCTGTTTATGAAATTCGGTAGAAGCTACTACAGTGACTAACACAATCAATCATCGTCATGCAACCATGAACTAACAACGAGGTGACTAAATCCCACTTATACAATGATACTTATTACTTAAGAGCGCCGAATATCGACAGAGACATTATTCAACAAGTGAATAATCACGGAACTAATACATAAATAGAAACCGCGCCCTCTATATAAGAGTACTATTATTACGATTATAAGGTATTGCACGTGCAGAAGAAAACGCTTTTACGCATCGTAACGCACCCCACCACACCCCACCCGCTAACAGACGAAAACCACATGTGATTTATAGAATGTGAATTCATTAGCTAGCTGCAGGCGGGCGCACTATCGGACGACTTTGCTATTTGAATTATATCGAAAATAGAATAAAAAAATATTTGCATATTACTCGGCAATCGTTGACGAAGTAGGAGAGTATGACATAGATGCGTCAGAAAATATATTTTTATGAACTTTAATCAAAAGTTCGCTAGTAATAATAAATTGGGATCAAATTATGTAAATCTCGGTCTACCTAAACCGATGTCGCATGAAAATAAGAATTATATGAATGATAGCTGCAACATGTTTTGCGTTAATTTAACAATGCTTTATTGCAACTACGCAGTTTTCTTTTGAAATTGTTATTTAATATTTACACCCCTCGAAGCGTTCCACTCGATATGGGTACCGATGTGGTCGCCTAAAACAGGCTGGACACGCGATGGGTCGGTTTATAGCCTAGAAACGGCCGAAATCCTTTATTTCACTTCAATGTCGATAATATAGTAAATAATAAACAAATGCGCTAAACGGTTTCATCTGAATATTGTACCTTGCATCTAGCGCACACTCGTGCCCCAAAAAAATATATCCCCAAAACCATAAACAAGCGCAAACAATAATAATACTAGAAACTGAGAGAAAGTACCACCATTAAAATCTTGGGTACATTTCCGCCCAACTAATCATTAATACATCTCATTGGTAATTGAGTGTAGCCCTCTGAATATATTTTTACCACCACCATTTAACGTAGTTCACAAATTTTGGATAATGTAATTATGTGTTAGTTCTTTAAGAGGTTTAGGCCCGTGAACTACCTTTAAGAGCGATAAATTGTTTTAAAGCGTGCTTTTGTGGAAGTAGTTTCACAAAGTAACCATTCTAAACGCGAATTAGAAAAAAATTAATATATAAATAATTGTTAATATGTCGTTTGTATTTGGAAAAAATAAACGATCAAAACAAAGTCAGGCAACACGAAAATACCATAAACAAAAAAAGGAAAATAAATTGTTTTGTGGACGAATTAGTAGCTTCGGCTACGAATGAATATCACATTCCTTCTTTCTATCATAATAATGAAAGAATATTATTTTAAGAAATACTATTTTATATAATTCTTTATATATATATATATATATATATATATATATATATATATATTCACTGGACTCAAAATAAAAATTAGGAAGATGAGCCCAGTGAACATTTCATTATCATATGTATTCGAATCATTATGGTCACTTTCTATACGAATTGCACTATGCGCAAGACAACCTTATTGAGAGTGCAGTTTTTGTAAGGCCTGTACACTTACTACTATTATTTTGAGAACTAACAACTCCATTCGTGGTTAATGTTGATTCCTCCCAAAAAAGAATTCTATAAAAATATCTATCGTCCATAATTAATTCTCCTATAGACAGACACAATTCTAGACGAAGGGCATAATCTCTTTCCTCAAGCATATGTACTTTTATTGCTTTATATAGATGAAATTTTACATCAGATAAAACTTTTTGCAAATAACTTATGTTTAAATCTTTTTAACTTTCCCTGCGCGTTTTTTGTCTAATCTCTTACCGAATTCAAAGCTACCAATATTCCTGCATCATTATCATCATTAATTTGTTTTTCTTCTTAAGATTCTTTACATCTCCAGTGGTATCAAATTTAATTTTTACCGTCGAACACAATTTATAAATGCATATTTTCCCGGGTATATTTAAATCGTTCAATACAATGGTGATTCTATATGTCTCGAATACGTAAGTAAATTCATTATTATTGAATTGTCAAACTAATTACTGTTATAAGATGACTTAAGGTCGTTTTAGACAAGACAATTTCTTGACTCAAAAGTTAGTCAAGATACGAGACAATCTAAATTGTCTAGTATCATACAGCAAATTATTTGAAATATTGAATTGGATGGTAAATCGAATGGAAAAATATAACGCGTTCTATTTGTCAAGGACAAATTGCATAGGAGGAGGATATATGAATTCATTTCTTGAACAATTTTTGAGCTAAGAAATTGTCTTGTCTAAAACGACCTTTAGATTAACAACTGCAATTTTCCGCTTTTGAAAAAATATTCCTATGTTTTGTACAAAATACTTTATTAGAAAGAAAAAATGTACCGCTGACTGAAATGTCACCTGTTATTTGTGCCATTTTTTTAAAATATACATTCCATTTAGGTAAAGTATGTTTTTTGTTGTTGAAAATTTCGAGAATAGATAATTTAATCAATATATCAGACTTAAATATTAGGCACGTATGCAGATTTTCATAACATTAAAAAATTATAAAAATCCTACAAATAAAATCATATTTCATAACAACAAAAATTTCAAGATTATTATGATACGTAAAGTAGTGTGAAATGTGTCCCTGTGAAATTTTGAGTTATGAGTGCTACTTATTGCATTTTTGTATTCAAAATCACCCTCTATGCGTGGAGAATGAAAATAATACTGTAAACCCTGGAAGGATACAGAATTGTGGAAATTGACTATTTCCTTAAGAAGTGTTTGATTCTGCAACAAGAACATATTGCACTAGTGGTTCATTACAACTGGACTAAATACGGAAGGGAATTAGCAGCACATTCATATTGAAATGTAGTGGATGTCATATATCTGAACATATACAATCAGAGAAAGTTAAGGTTGCGAATAAAGCTATTATTTGGGGAACACTATCTATCGGAGGGTGCTACAGTCACACTGAAGAAATGATGAGTGTATTAAATATACCAATAATGACCAAGAGAACATTGTATAAATTACAAGAAGGCAACTGTCAGACACTATATGAGGAAGCAAGAAATATATTTTGGACTCAATTCCAGAGTTTTCGTACTAATTATAGTTAAATAAATAAACTTTTAACTTTTAACACTTCCAAAATAATAAGTCTAGTTGAAACAAATTGTTTCCTCATATAGCGTCTGACAGTGGCCATATAAATTAACATTTCGTGAGCGTAATTGCACATTGTTATTCGTAAAACATTAGTAATCAATTTTATAGTTGTTTTACTTACCGTGAGTAGTCGCTACACAACGGCAAATAATTCCACACCTTTTTAGCCATTACTTGGCTATGGACATTGAATGGAACCATTATCATATATTAATTTAAACAATAGCAAATTGTTACCTATCTATTAGACTATATCATTTAGCAAGAAAACACACGGAAAAAATGTCTCAGTTTGTTAATATTTTTGGCCTTTGTAGGTATTTAACATTACAACAACAGCTTAACATATTACTTTGTAAGGTCTTTAACTGACCATACAAAGTAATATAAACATCATTATTACACTGATATGTTTAAGCTGAGGTGAAGTGGAATCCTGTCCCTTTTTTTCAGATATTTGGAAATTTGAAAATCCTTTCAACAAATATTAACAACAAAATATCTTTGTACAGTTGTTTATCATCAGTCTTGTATTTAAGAAGCCTACTGAGAGCAGGAATAACATGAAACCTATAATATCTGGGTTATATGCTTCATATGTCATTCAATAATTATATGTACATAATATTATATAATGTATGTTATATAAATGTCTATTTAGTTTGAAATTGAAATATACCATTAAATCATATATATATATTTTATTTTTACCCTCAAATACAAGCTATTTGTTGATTTTAATTACATTGAAAATCACAAACTAAAATAATATGTTAGTTGTGATTTTAAATGTATTTAAAATAATATATCTATCCGTTCGTTTTCAATATAGTTC
Organism: Lordithon lunulatus; assembly: GCA_963942505.1. Classification (NCBI taxonomy): domain Eukaryota; kingdom Metazoa; phylum Arthropoda; class Insecta; order Coleoptera; family Staphylinidae; genus Lordithon; species Lordithon lunulatus. The sequence continues at coordinate 53,467,880 of OZ012667.1, read as the reverse complement.
GTAGATCGGCACAGCTGCACTATCGCATACTCAATTCAAGGTCACACGGACTGCATGGTCCATATTTTCAGCGCTCTCTATTGCCAAACAGCTAAACAAATATCTCGATATAATTGCGGAATTCTGCATGAATTTGCTTCGAATGTAAAATTACTAATATTTTGTTAGTATTTTAAGACTTTCTCAAAAACTACTTGACCAATTTCAAAAAACATAACACGGAAATGTAGTTCAAGTAATAGCGCGTATAGTGACACTGAGCAATATGTAGAAATATAACTATATACTTGTACATTGGTAAAAGCATATACGATTTTTTCATGTATTGACTTTAACAATAACATACAAAATGTAGAACCATATTTCAAGTAATTAAAGTACCTTACTATTAACTACAATGATTCAGGAATTGATTAGTATATATTTTGAAAATATTACTTTGATACAACTTAAGAAATGCTCAAAAGAATTGATGCTTGTCGCCCCATAAGCAACACATTGTAACATAAAATCATGGTGGGGGGTATACCGCCTTCTTAAGTCAGTATTGTCTGCGTTAGGCAATAGTTCAATATTAAAACGCCAACTTGAATTGAGTTTGATGATCGCAGGACGCATTTGCGGATCAATCTTTCAATTATCAATAAGAATAATAAGCAGCGAGATTGAATGGAAATTTTGTTACGTGGTATTATTAATAGATGTTTCTGACCTATTTCCACTACATGTACATATTATATTCCTCATAATCTAGTTGTTTCGGTTCTCGTCTGTCGTTCCCAAACATATTCTCTATGAATATATGTAGTTCTTCTATGTCGGTGATTAGTAGATTATATTCGTGTTCTGTTCTTGTGGTTTTCTGTGATTTTTTAACCATCTTATGCACGTTAAATAGTGCTTTGCTTGGGCTTCTTCTAGTTCGCAACATTTTTCGCTTAACCATTGTTATTCTGCTGCTCGGATTTACTTTTGTAGTATTCCTTGTACTCGTTGGTATTAGTGCCTGTTAATATTTTTATAGGTTCTTCTTTCTACCATGAGTACTTCCCAGATATTTAAATGTGTCTACTCTCAATCTAAACACTGCCAAGGCGGAGAGATGCGTCATCATGGTTCTAAGGCCCAATTCCACATTAGCGGAGTCGGGCGGAGGTGCGGTGCAGGCGAGGTGCGGCGCGACGTCGCACAGGCGATTGTGATGTCCATATACAGTGAAGGGGTGGACATTGCACCATATGTTTACATAGAGGCAGCGTGGAAGAGTGGTACCTCTCGCCTTGCAGCCACCGTATCTCAGGCGAAGAAGCTAAGACGGCGTGCCGGCACGGCAAGAGACACGGGACAAATGCCTCGTCACCATATGTTTATATAGAGTGGGCGTAAAAGCGTCGTGCCTCTCGCCTCGCCGGCACCGCTCCTTCGCCTGTTTGCCTCCTATGTGTGAATTGGGCCTAACGGCTAAACACCATGAGTTTTGTTATGACTATATTGATATTTAAGCCATATAGATTTCCAATGTCGCTGATCTTATCAAGTAGCAACTAGAGGTCTTCGATACTTTTGGCCAATATAACGGTGTTATCTGCATACTAAATTGTGTTCATTCCTACGCCGTTGATTTGTATATGCAGTTCCAGTTCATCAAGAGCTAGCTGAAATATTCTCACGAATTGCATCATGACCCACTGATTTTCTACTGTTTATCACTTATCGATGCAATTTGTGCAAGTTTGTGTTAGCGCAGATAGGAGACATGGCCCTGGTGAACGTGTACGTGTCGCCAAATAGCGACCTGGATTAAATAGATCTATGCTTAGCCAGGTTGCAATGTGTCCAGGACACCACCCAAGGAAGGCGCATCATCATAGGAGGCGACTTTAATGCCAATAACGCAGCGTGTGACAGTGCGATGGAGAACATGGAAAACCGAGAGAGTCCGCAACCAAAGACTGTATACATGTAGTATACAAGAGTACATCGCATGTTCCGACGCCGACTCCGGTGAAGGAAAACGTTTGTCGTCATCGAACTGTGATCTGGCAGGGAAATTTGGCACTAAATTTAATTACCATTGCGGTTGCGCTTATATATTGGGCAGCACGGCAAGATATGTCAGGGAATTAATTAGCGACAAATTTAAATCTGCTATAGGTTTGTGGCACCGTCAGGGATATATTAGTGGTCCGTAAAGATCGCGAACTAGAGGAGGGCCTGTGTGGCTGCACGACGCGCTGTCACCCGGTACAGACCCCGCATTCGAAGAACAGAAAAGAATGGCATACTCAACCGCTAAGAATAAGCTTAGAGTAGCGACACAGGAATCCAAAAAATCGTGTTGAGCGGAGATCCTCAACTCTATAGACGAGAACGTATGGGGACAGAGCTAAGATCGCACTGCGCCGCCTAAAGACAAGACCGCCCATCCAGAGACTGGACAATGAGGATCTCGAGGACATTGTCCGGGATCTCTTTCCAGGGGCAGCCGAGGACGGGCCTGACAACGTCGTAAATGAGGATGTGACTGTGGGTCAATTCACTACAAGAGAGAAATAGCAGTGAGGAGGCTCACGAATAGGAAGGTGTCAGGCCCAGATGGCATCCCACCAGAGGCGGTAAAACTGGCAGCGATGCTGGTTCCAGATATGTTTCTGAGGGCCATCTACCAGGGGCTAGAACAGAGCGTCTTTTCGCAGATATGGAAGAAGGCTAGCCTCTTACTCCTTCCCAAGCCAGAAAGCCATCGGATAGGCCGTCGGCATACAGGCCGTTATATATTCTACTATAGGCAAGATACTCGAGTATCTGATGCTGGGAAGGATCATACCATGCACCGAGGCAACAGAAGAACTGTCAGCATGGCTTCCGCCCAGGTAGATCGACAGTGGTGGCTCTGAAGAAGGCAAGGCAGGTGGCCAGAAACTCCAAAAAAAGGGGCATTGAGGTCTGTAAATACCGAGATCTACTAGCGGTAGTACAGTGGAGGTGCACATTAAGGGTGGCAAGGGGTTGCCGGACGGTCATCTGCTGTATGCCACCCATTGACCTCCTGGTCCAATATAGATCACAACGATACCAGGAGGTGGTGAGCGGTTAGGAGTACAGAGCAAGGATTATGGCACAATGGCAGTTGGCATGGTCAGAGACCGAAGACAAGACCGTGTGGACTAGGCGGCTAATCTCAGAGACTGAACCGTGGGTAAATCCAGCCCACGAAGAAGTGGGGTATACATCTGCGGTATGCCACCTATTGATCAGCTGATCCAATAGAAATCGCAACATAAAGGCAAGGGGTTACCGAACGGTGTCCAGGTAAGCAGCCCTGATCATCTGCTGTATGCCACCCATTGGCCTCCTGGTCCAATATAGATCACAACGATACCAGGAGGTGGTGAGCGCTTAGGAGTACAGAGCAAGCATTATGGCACAATGGCAGTTGGCATGGTCAGAGACCGAAGACAAGACCGGGTGGACTAGGCGGCTAATCTCAGAGACTGAACCGTGGGTAAATCGAACCCACGAAGAAGAGGGGTACACCATTGCACAAGTTTTGTCGGGGCACTGCTGCTTCAGAGCATATCTCAAACCTACGTCCCTGGAGTAGCCGGAGAACTTCCTCATTTGTGAGGCTCCGAAGGACACCGCCAGGAGCACACCATCTTTTCGTACACGAGCTGGACGGTATCGAGGAGGCTTTGGAGACGTGATTGGGGGCCAGGATGACTCCGTACAATATGGCGGGCCACGTCATGGTGAGAATGGACGGTAGGGCACGACAAAGACAGCAGCGCAATTGTGCCATAGTGGTGCAGACTATTCGCGAGGAAAACCCCCAGACTTGAAGCAATACACAAGCGGACCTGGGATGAGGAAAGAGGTGTGGTGTAGCTGGTAGGTTGGCCCTAGAGGGCCGGAATCCAACACTACCCGGAGAAGAATGCCATTATGGCCTTGGCTAGGGTGTATTACGAATATTCCCCACCTCTAGCCAATAAAAAAGTATAAATACTAAAATCTAGTCGTGTACATAATGAAAACAGATTCCCTAGTAAATTTAATTCATTTTTTGGGACCAGATAGAGTATCCACCGACTTGAATCGCCAATAGTTAATATACATTAATTAAGTAAGTAAAATACCACCATCGATGTGATTCGAACAGGCGACTCCCACGTTTGCATTGTCAGCACAAAAGTCATAACGAACAGGTCGGTCGGATTCAAAATATAATCTTCGTTTTTATATTATAGGGATGTGAAAGTCTAATATACATTGACTATATATTATTATTTAATTATTTAATCATTCAACAAATACATTTCTTACTTTTATAATATAATCGGTTATAGTTTTAATATTTAGTAAGAATAGATATGTGGTAGCACATCCCTATATAATTAATTTTAATCTTATAGCTTTTCTATAGAAATTACTAGTTCATATGTGATGATTTCATTTACGAAACCGTGTATATTATCTTCTTTATAGCTTTATAGCTTCATAACTTCAGTAACGCACAAATCATGCAGATGCGTGCCCGCAAATTACCGCGATAGCATCAAAAACAAACCATTGCAGCCAATAAATCGGTTCTGACCTTTGCGAAACATGTGTGGGGGCCACAGTTGCCACAAAAACCACCTGGATAAACTGTACAAACACTATAAACCAACCGCCCAATAATAAAAAGTCTCGGCTTACTAATGAGTTTACCACGTTTAATAATATAAACGCGTAATTATAGATGCGTGCAATTTAGATCGGTGCAGACCGCAGCCTCGCGTTCCGCGGCTAATCTTGATCTCGAATGATTTGCCGCATTCGGTTCCGGTTCAA